>LPNX010518406.1:279024-398961 GCA_001517045.1 Pseudotsuga menziesii
CCCATGATAGAAGAGGTATAATCATGTCTGCTGCTACTTGAGTGCCTACGTTTTCTTTAGAAATATTAATGACCTAATCAAATAATCTTAGTTCCAAGTACATGTACTTTCTAATTGCTGCTTTGGATATGTAGACTGCCTTCCTTTATTGTGGATTCATTTCACGTTTAGTTGGTAACTATTTATCTCTGACATTGAGGATATGTTATGCAGGTATTTAAGTTATTGAAAGAGAAACTAAAAAGAATACAGGGTGCGACTATGGAAAATAACAAATTTTGTGCATCAGTGCATTTCCGCTGTGTAGAGGAGAAGGTACCTTTTGTTCTGTTTATAATCTATCTTAATTGATTTGTAGGACATTTTATAATTGCATGCTTTAAATTCAACATCTAGTTATTTCTAAACAACAAGGCCTAACTCGAATGCGATCCCATTGTCCTTCTCTCCTATACACCTCACATGCACGCTTCCCTGACCCAGAGGGAAATTTTATAGTACAAAGGAGTTTGCATTGTCTCTGTGGTTCTTTACTGTTGTAACTAATGTCCAACTACATAGGATCATTTTATAAGAGACCTTTTTCCCCGACGGGCTATGTTATTTGAATTGTTTGTAGCTGATCATTGGCTTTTCTTTTCCTGTGGAAGTATATTTTGGAAATTATTTTCCTATCGATAAGATATTGTCTCCGGATTAGTTTCTTCTGGTTTTGGGTAGATATCTTGTGCCTGTACGTTTCTCTGGAATCTATCATAAAACCTAAAACCAAGAACAAGATGGAATCATATTTTTAATTTCAACTTAAGGCATACGCTGAAGTCTTGTCCCATACTACTCTCCTCTTATTCCTTAGGCCTTAGTTGCAGTGTGCAATGATGTAATAAAGTGTTTTGTAATTGCTTAATCTATAATGAAACCTCAATGCATGGCCATATTATTAATGGTTGTAAGTTGTTTGCTTTTTGAAACAGAACTTGAGTTTACTAGCAGAAAAAGTACAAAGTGTGCTCAAGGACTATCCTCGTTTACAATTAACCCTCGGGAAAAAGGTTTGTAAATGTAATTTACATAATAGATTTTCTTCCTATTCGAAAATTCTGAAGCCGAATAATATTCAAAATGTCGTAAGAAATAAAACAAGAAATCTTTTACATTATGTTATGCAGGTTTTAGAGATTCGTCCATCAATTGAATGGCACAAGGGAAACGCCCTTGAATTCTTACTAGACTCATTAGGTGAGCATTCTCATTTCAAACCTGAAAAACATTGGAAAGCGTTTGCCCTGCTTGGCCTTGGTTGCATGCTAAACTAAGGATTTCCTCTGACTGCCAAATAATTCCTCACAGGGTTAGCAAATTCAAATGATACAATGCCTTTGTATATTGGAGATGACCGAACAGACGAAGACGCTTTCCAGGTGAGTGCAATTAAAAGATTCTAAACCCATTTTTCAGTTGACTTAGGCCGTTCTATATGAAATCAGTGCAGTTTGGATTTATTGTTACTCCCTATAACGGGAGCATTTGCTGTTCTGAAGAGCCTATAATTAAATTGTCAGGTTCTCAAGGCGAGGGGACATGGGTATCCTATTCTTGTCTCTTCTGTCCCCAAAGAGACTCTTGCATCTTATTCCCTTCGAGACCCATCCGAGGTATGCATTTTATCGAAGAAATCAGTCTTATTTTCATTATTTTCCTATGTGAAGAGAATTAATTTGAATTTACACGCTATCGGTCCACTTGGTGAACTCTGTACAGGTTATGGCTTTCTTGCATCATCTGGTTGAATGGAAGAAGAATACTTTCAAGAATCGATCAAAAGTATAGCAAGGTTCCTGAATCTCTCACATTTAATCATGCGAGGTTCTGCAATGGATTGTTGTATAAATAGCCGATACTGGCACTTGGGTGGGTTAAAATATACTATATATATATCTGTTGTTGAGACTTACCAGGAATGATTGAGCCGTTTGTTACCACAAAGAAAGAAATACTCTGCGCCCAAGGAGTGGAGCAATTCTCCAATTACATAGGCGTAGTTAACGTGATTTATTTTGCGAATTGGTCTTCTGAATGTAATAAAATGCACAGGTTGCATCAGTTCTATGTAATAGAGAGCATTGATTCGATCTATCACGTCTCAGAGGGGTGCAATTTACTTTCAATGTCCATACGGCGGAAGCTAAGTCAACGCTTCCCCTAAGACATTAACCCCAAAATATCTAAAATAGTAGAAAATATAAAAAATTAAAAAAAAACAATTTTTTAATTAACAAGTCCTGCGTGCATTCACTTCGGTGAAAGTCATGTTTTTTAATTAAAAATCACTTACTCGAGGGTATGACAAAATTTGAGTAATTTTTTTTGGGGGGGAATTTTGGAAAGATGTTTACGATTACCCATCGTTTGTCCACAAGTGATGTCATTATTACAACTGAACCTTGTATTGAAGAATAGTTAATAAAATATTATAGTTAATAAAATATTCGTTATTGTATGTGGAGCAGTTAATAAAATATTCGTTATTGTATGTGGAATCTAACGAATATACTCTTGGTACAACTATATTTTCCAACCACATTCTGGTTAAGCTTTGGTTGGTATCTTCAAGCTTTTTCAATGTTGTCTACATTCACTGACGTGTTCCGAACCATATAATCTTTTTTCTATATTGACACGTTCCTAACTCGAGAAGGTGCCATCTTTCGTTAAGAGTATTGAAGCGAGTTTTGTAAGTTTCCGAACCATAGAATCTTTTTCTACATTGACACGTTCCTAACTCGAGAAGGTGCCATCTTTCGTTGAGAGTATTGAAGTGAGTATGTAAGCTTTCATTTTGTCGCAATCATGGAATCTCATGTTTTCTTTAGTTTATTTCTCTTTTGTGTTCGTTATAGAATATTCTTGTTTTCATTTTTTTATTTGGGTTTTTCCTGAAAGGTTTTATTTGAAGTGTATTTTTGAAATGTTTTTTTTTATAATTTTTTATTTTATTTTAATTTAAGAGTATTTTTTAAATGTTTTTTTAATAATTTTTTATTTTATTTTAATCTTGGATTTATTGTATTTTGAGAAGGATCAAATTTTTTGAGATGCAAAATAATTTTTTATTTGAGTATAAAAATTTGAAGAAGGTTTGTATCTTAACGGATTTTTTCTAGTTGTAAATGGTCATGTCAAAATTATATATATAAAAGTTGAATTGGATATTTTTAATTTCCTAAACTCATTGTGTATATCAAGGCAATCTACATATCTTAGTATTATTATGGTTTCAATGTGCAAATATTAATAAATGAATCACATCTAAGAAAACAAAGTAGTGGCGATATATGCATTGAATAATTTTTTACTTTATAGTTATTATAATCAGTGCACCATATTAGTTTACATTATGTCATTGTTGAAATCAATGGAAGTACTTAATCTAAATCATTTTTCACTCTATTATCATTGGAATCAATGCATTCCATTGTTTTACATTATGTCATTGTTGAAATCAATGTGCAACTAACTAATGGTTTTAAAGCATTTTTCATTATGTGGGATAAGAAGCACTCATATCACCCTATCGCCCTCATTCAATGGAAAATTTAGCAAGAGCTATGATGGAAGTCAAACACTACTACCTTTTGAATCCCAAATTCGACTCTATGATGGAAGTCAACACTACTACCTTTTGAATCCCAAATTCAACGCTTGTCTGATGTTTTTTTTTGTCGAATGAGCATGCTTTTAAACATTAGTCAAGCGTCACTAGAAATTTGTCACTTAAGAATGTCAAGCATTGTCGCTTAACATCACTTAAATGATGTCTAAGACCAATTTTCTCAACTTTAAAAATTTGTCTTGGATGTTGCTTAAGCGATGTTAAGGAGCATCTCTTAAGCATGATTGTGTGACATGTAAAAGCATGCCCATCATGTACAACAACATTAGAGTATGTTGGTAGCCTGTCGAAGAAGGGACATCAATTGATGTCTAAAAATAGATGTCTGCAATTAGTTTTAATGTCGGTTTAGCGTTTGAAAAGAGATGTGTACGTAGATTAAACATAGGTTTAACATCCAAAAAAGAGACAATTGCAAAGTAGAGTTAACCATTAGAGCAAATTTGGTGTCTTAAAATGGACCTCTTAAGGAAAATAATAAAATATTACTTAAGAATTTTGGAGGGAGGGACAAAAACTATTTTTTTTCCTTCATATTTTCAACATATCTTATTATGGTCTTACTCAAATTTAGAGCCGGAGAACTTGTTGGATGCATAATTAAATTTTGCATCTAATGAGTACCTACATTGCATACTTTTGATAAACACCACCCCACGATAAAATGAGAAATACATAAAAAATGATAGTTTATTCTTGATTTCCAACTCATCAAGAAATTATGGTTGGCTCTTTTTCTTATGAGGCTCATTTTAAACCTCAAATTTTATTTTATGATTAAGTTAGTTTCCGAAATGGGATGTTTGCAAAGGATCGAACGTTGGTTGAACGCCCAAAAGGAAACATATACAATTGCATTGAGAAAGACAAGAGTGGATGATCTGTCGAGCTAACTGTTATGGAGATTTCTTCCCTGCAGACAATTGAGACCTCCCTTGGATCCTTTCCTTGATCCAAGACAATGATTTCACCCACTAGATCCAACAATTATCCCACTAGATTCAATTTTTCATTCAAATAATATATGGAAAGAGGGAAGAAAGATCAACAGACCTAAACTTATGTGAGGTCCTTTGGGGAAGATCAATCCTAGTTGTTGTAGATCTGATAGAATTCGCTCCAACTCCACTTGCTAGTACCCTACACACATAGAGATGAGCAATACTTTTCTTCAAACCCTTCTAACATATATAAGAATGCATGTAAATACTTAAGCAAAGAGTCTCCCTTTTCTCATAAAATGAACTCAATATATAGGTCGACAATGAATGAATGAGGATGAATGTAGACTCCAAAGGACACTTGGACTAGATTTAGTGTGTGAGTTCCTATGCCAAAATGAGGTGGAATCTAGTCATAGACATGATCATTTTGAAACTCATCCAAAAACCATGTAAAGGAAGAACATCACCCCCCTAAGGAAGAGCAAGGAGTGATAGTGTCACCCCTTGACATGCATGCAAGGAGTCATGGCAATGTCACCATCGCCCACTTATAGGCATGCAAGGGGTGATGATGGTCAAAAGCATCCGAAGAAAAGGGTATACGATGGTGGTTTCATCTAAGGAAATAGGTAATGTCTCTGAGGATCCCCTACGATGGAAAATAAAGGTATAACAAATGCCCCCTAAAGTGTTAGGTTAGAAGAGAAACCAATGGTTGGAAAATTTTACAAATAATAATATGGAAAGGTAAGGAATCAAAAGCAAGAAACCAAAGAGAACTTGTCGTTAATCATCAACTAAGTATGTATATATCATCCCTGAGGTAAGCATACCCATGCCTGGAAACATAATTATAAAGTATGGCCACTATTAGAGGAAATTTGAGGTATAAAATGGGCCTCCTAAGGAAAATAATAAAATAATAAAATAATATTTATTAATTTTGCAGGAAGAAAGAAAAAAAACTATTCTTATTTGTATTTTAAACGCATCTCCCTTTGTTTTTACTCAAATTTCAAGCAGGGGTACTCATTGGATACGGAATTAAATTCAGCATCCAACGAGTACCCACATTGCATACTTTTGATGGACCTTGCTGCCCCAAAAAGGCCCTTCAACTTCCTATTGTAATCAACTTGGCACGAGTGAGCGTTGTCACCACATCTCTTCTCATAGATACAACTACCACCATTCTAGCTGCTTTTATTTTACACTATGTTTTGTTTCATTCATTTAATAGAATCTAAGTTTACTGTATTACTGTGTTTATTGCCATATATATCTATGAATGTGAGTATACATACATATATGCTCTTTCATTTCTTTCTCACATAAATTCAGAAATTTTGAGTCCAAAAATCTATACTCAAATCCATCTTCATTTTTTAATGAGCTCAAAGAAGAGAGAGAAGATTGCTTGATATAGGTCCATTTTCATTATAGTTTAAGGAGCTTAAAAAGGTAAACTCGATTTATCTTTCTATTTTTAACAAGCTCAAAAGGTAGATGGAAGAATGCTTGTAAGGGTACCTTTTTTGTAAAAGTTTAGTGAGTCCAAGAAAGACAACTCGAGGCCTCCTATTTTTAATGAGCTCGAAGAGGGAGGAAAGAATGCTTGTAAACGCAGCTTGTCTAGGCGAGTTTAACGAGCATGGACAAGTCAACTCGAGCCCATCTTAATTTTTTAAGGAGATTAAAGAAGGGAGAGAAAAATGCTCCATAAGGTGCATTTTTTGTTCATTTTTAGTGGTCCTGAAAAAGGATAAAAGGATACTCGATGGATGAGAATGAGTCATTGTCGATAGCTTCATTTCTACATGGAACCAACTAGGTGATACATGGTGCTAGTGTGGAAGCATGAGAACAAGGGAACCACTTATAACAACAGTTCTCTCCCTAGGTAAGATATTGTAATAGGAAGTGAAGTGAGGTATCAGGCTAGTAAACAAGTGTGACTGTAGTAGCATAAGCATGATAAGTGAAGCGAGAAGTAAGCATCTGGGAATAAGTGACCAAGCGTGTGTGACCATATAAGAAATACAAACTTGGGAACCCCAAGGGAAGGCCAAAATAATAATGATGAGAGAAGAAGATACGGATCAATCGTTTGGGATTGATGGATTAAAGGCGATCTCGATCCTACCATAACAACAACAAGGGAACCGAATAATAATCTAGGTGCTACTCTAGGGTAACCATGTGGGGAAGGCACTATTACGTGAGTTATGATGCATATGCAAATGGAGTGGCTAATGTCAAAGCTCCGCAGGATCAACCTTATGGTGCGATGAGGGTGGATGTACAAAATACAACAAGGCTAAAATCATATCCCTATATACCATGGGTAGAAATGATGTACCACAAGTGGATGACACCAATAAAAAGGTCCATATGTGTTCCTATATTTCATTAAGAGAATCCTAAAAAATATCTAAAACTATCTCCAAAACACACGTCAATAGCCCAAAAATATAAAAATAGGAAAAGCTGCACATATGTAATGTTTTTAGATTTTTTAAGTTTAAAATGTTTTTGGGTTTTTAATTTTTTATAACGGAATGATTTATAGAATATACATAAAAAAATTAAGGCCACACCACACTATGTTACATAAAATACAAAGATCTTTGAGGCAGTATGTCTATGCAACGTACTTGAACAAGGAAGTCCCAATGTGAGGCCCTGTAATAGAGTCACCATTGTAATTGGCTAACTCATATGCCCCTAATGTAGCACACGTTTAACTTTGTAGGGATGGTTCCCAAAGTGTCTTGTAGTCAAAACGAGAGCGTGCATAACATTCCCCACCTTTTCCTGATCGAGAAGAAGAGATGCACTATGGCACTCCTCTTCCCAAGGCCTGTCATTAATATCCATGACTTCCATAAGGGTCTCATCCAAAGGTAATACATCATAAAAACATTCATGCGAACTTAGGTGAAGAATCATCCAAAGAGGTCAAGGGATCAGGATTGACACCTAGGTGAGGATCTAAATCAGAATATGGGTCGACAACTGGGTGAGGATCATGATTTGAGTAAATATCAACAATTGGATGAGGATTTGAATCAACATCAAAATCAACAACTTAGTGAGGATCTAAATTAGCATCGAGGTCAACAACTAGGTGAGGATATAAATCAACATCGAGATCAACAACTATGTGAGGATGTAAATCAACATTGAGATCAACAACTAGGTATGGTGAGGATTAGAGGCAACTATATTTCTTGATAAACAATGTCAAGCATTGATGGGATATAATATCCATAAGAATCAACTTCACTCATTTTAGGTGCTACCCAAGGATCAAAATAACAAAGGGAACCTTTAATAGTAGAAGTGATAATGCAACTAGGAGCTTCCATTTTAGAGGTATTAGGTTAACAAAGGGAAGGAACCCATCAGTGATGAATCCTTAAACAAACCGACACACACACTCTCATATGTCTTCATGGAATCCCTAACAAATAGAACGTTACTACTGGGGATGAGGTGTAAATTAAGAGTGTAGTAACCTAGTTGACTCTATAGTTACTATCTTCCCTTGGTGTAGGAAGTAAATTAGTAAAATGACTGACAATACTACCACCTTCATGGCGTAAAACAACTATTCCCCAACAACATATTATAATCTAAGAGAGCATCAATTACCTAGACACCAATTGTGGCAGTCCCCCCCCCTAGTTCAATTGGTACAGAAACAATGATCCCATGAAGGGTGAATGTTCATTTGTCAAATTATTTTAACGACGTGGAATCCTAGATAAGCTTCGGAGAGACTATTACATGGCAACACGATATAGGCATAATGCAAGTGACGATCCTTCATCAATAACAGTGTGAAATATATTATTCCCTCTTAGGACTACTTGAATTTAAAAAGAAATCTGGTGGGAGAGCCTTAGTTGGCTATATTTTATGTAAATGAGACAAACTTGACTCAGTAGGGTCAATCCCTCCAATAGATGACAACAAGGACTTATGTTGCACTAGAAAACTTTGTTCAAGAGCAGAAATGGCATTAGTGGTGTGAGATAAATCTTCCACAATATTTTAGTTAGGGGTCATTAGGGGAATTTTGAGGTCGAAAATGGGCCTCAAAACAAAAAATGTACTATCAAAATCCACTTTAAAAGAACCAATCACATTCTAGAGGATGACATCATCTATAATAGTTGAGGTGGCAATGATTGAGTTAATGATGTTTATTTGTCAAATTGCAAATGGTGAATGAAAACCAATAGTTAACCATATCAATATGTAAGTAAAGTACTCATTATGAAAATAATACTCATAGATTATTTGTGAATATAATATAAATGTACTAAAATACTCTTAAAGTAATTGGAAAGAAAAGTACTATTTATATTTCAAAATAAAATAAATTACAAATATAAAAAAAAGAAAAATGTTTTATTCAAATGTAATTACTTTTTTATATTTCAACATAAAATAAATTACAAATACTAAAAAGTAAATTGTCTATTCAAAACTAAAATTATGTAATTATTTTTTCAATATTTAAAATATATATATCAAATCTTTATTTAAAATCAAAATCACTTAACATTTTATAATAAAAACAATTTGACCATTAATAGTTTTTTGTTTTTTAAATACTTACTATATATACTAGTCTATTATAATTATTATTTAAATAAAATATATATATTTATTTATTTTATAAAAATAAAATATTATATTATAATAAATTACTATATATATTCTCATCGAATTGAAATTTAGTATTAATACCATTTTTTTATAGATATTATTAAATGTTCATATTTTACTATCAACTTTTAACCTTTGAAACACGTACATCTATACCAACATAAATTAGACACGTACATTCAAGTTACAAAACCAAATACATACATAAAACCTTAATGTAACAATTTGAATGAACTATTATGTCATAATAAGATATTATATTATTAAAATTTTTATTACATATAATAATAATGTTTATTACATATATTCTCATTTGCTTAATATTAACTCAACTTTTCCGTGATAGAAATTTATGTACTATTTCTTCATCCCAATATTAACACTTTTTTTAAAAAATTTATTTAATGATGTTATTAATTATTACATTAAAAACTATATGTGATATACATAATATATACCATAAGAAACTATTAAAAATAAGTTTACACATGTTTTTGAAGGTGCATTGAAAAGATGAAAAATAAATTTAAAAAATGTTTTTTTTTAATTTATAGTTTTATATTTATATTTTAAAATTAATTTTTATTATATATATATACATGACAATTTATTCATATAACTTTATTTTTATGTTTAAAATTCAAAATTATAAATACATGGTTTAAAAACATATTTTGAATATTGAAAAAGTAACTTATATTTCAAATTTCAAAATTAATATATTTTATTTTAAGAGTACATTACTTTATATGTACATTCATCATATTATATTCAAAAGTAATTTATATACTCAAAAGTACTTTACTTTTAGTCATATCAAAGATGTTTTTTTATTGGTTTTATTTTATACATCTTTTCAATTTAACTTAACCATAGTTGCATTGGTTATAGTGTAAGACATTAGTTGTAAATATACCTTCCCCGCAAAATGTCTAACTCATAATATTTTATTATATCTCTTATGAAGCTCATTTTAGACCTCAAAATTCCCCTAATACGGTTTCTTGTCGAAAAACCCGGTTGGGAGGGAGAATGATTGTGTCAAGAATAGGCTTCTCTATTTGAAGAGGGCCATTAGGTTGGGATGACGAGGTTGATTCCTTTTCAAGAGAGTTGATCTAAGGATTCTCATAGGTATGATTATGATTGTTCAAGGGGACAATTTCTCACATAAAAATACATTAGCATTTGGTGTCCTATCCCCTTGACAAGGATGGCCTACATTACCTCCTTGTGGAGGGGGAGAATTTGCAACAATTATTTGTTAACGTTGTTGCTAAGGAGGGAAAGGATTCATTAAAATACAAGGTTGTGGGGTAGAGTCCTTGCAAGTAATAAGCTCATTGGCTTCTTTTTAACGTGGACAAAAATGAGTCATATGGTCTCCACCACAAATCTTGCATGGGAATTTGGGTTTCCTTTCCTTCTTATTGCACCCATCATTGGGTGGTGGGGCTTGCTATGTTCTTGACTCATTAGAACAGTTATTTTCTTTATTCTTCTTCTTACCCCCATATTATTGAGATTGTTTTGGTTGTGATAATTGGACCATATTAACCTTGGAGGTTTAAGTCGGAACATGAGATGGTTTGGAATTAGACATAGAAGAGGAAGGTGCATTAGTAATCATAATGTTTATTAAGTTTCCCACTTAATTGGCTTACTGTAGAAGTGGAGATAGAACCAACAACACCATTGGCATGTGGTCCAGGTGTAGGTCTTGATGGATCATTTGACGGTGAAGGAGCATGTGGAATAATGTCATATAAGGTGGCCAGTTGCAAATATATCAAATCCAAATGTTGGTAGACTTGACGTATTTCTTGTTCCCTGGCTACTTCCCCATCCATATAAACATCGCGAGAAATGGGAGGTAAGAGGATTTCATAAGCCATTCCACTAATAATTGATCAGGAATAACAAATTTTACAGGCCTCCTCCATCTAATCCATTCATGAATGTGATTAGATATGTGTGTGCTAGTGTTTTGATGTAAAAACATCAATTTGAAAGGTCGATTCTTGTTTCCTAATGGATAGGAAATAATAAATGAGTTAATAAATGAGTTAATAATTCCATTGCTAATGTGTTGAAGTTGGTGTAGGAGGTGTTAGGAAATTCAATATACCATTTATCATCAAAATTTGGGATATCAAATGGAATCTTATGTGGAATCGCTACCCATAAGTGGTTATGCAAGATGGGATCATTTTTCAACTTTGATAAGTCTTATAAATCAAGAGTAGACAAGAAATAAAACTACGTGTTAGTAAACAATTTTTGTGTCAAACCTGCAATTGGGTGTTAAGGCATATTGGACCATGAGGTCCTCTCATATATTGGGCTCCAGAAGTTTAAGAGCTTGGTAAGGCATGATTTCCCCTGGGAAATTTTTTACTCCTAGTAAATTGATTCCCACCATAGGATTGCTTGCCCCCAATGAAAGCAGTGTTCCCATACATACAAATACCCTAGGGAATCTAACTACCACTAGGATAAGGAACTTCCCTGACAAAAGTGTTTCCCCTAGGGAATTAGAATCTACTAGGGACATTATTGCCCCCAGTGAATGAGAAACCACTAGAAACATTCCCACCACTATGGAAAGGTAAAATTCCATAAATAGGCTCTACTTCCATTAAAAGGAACACTACTAGGGGTGGTGGACCCTCCAATAGATTGTATACTTTTGAATACTTTGTATACATTATGTGAAAATGAAAGACCGAAGGTATCCTAGTTACAAAATGACTCAAAGAAAAATGAATGAACAACAATAGAGATAAAAAAATTCCTTCAAAATCAGCCCCAAGCCAAAGATAGTGAATTAGAGATGAACTCACTAATTCAAGGTCTCACAAGACACATAAAATAAGAGAGATATGAAACCAATCAAAACACTCAAAAATAGGAAAAAATAATCTGCTAAGTGTTATACAGATGTCTTAGAGTTCAATACACAGTTTTGAGAACAATCATGCAATAGATCTAAGAAAAAATGATCCAAAACTTAATAAACAAGCAGTCTTAGCGCACCATCGCTCTATCTCCAACTAGGAGGGAGTGATGGTCACTACAACATCACTCCACTACAGTTCAGTAGAGAGTGATGGAATCACTCTGATCCTGAAAGGGAGGAGGATACGACCCTCAAAATGGACCAAAATTTTGCAATAAACTTAGAATTGAAGGGTCTCAAAGGTTGGAGAGGTCCAAAACTTATCACTAGTACATAATGAGAGATACATGATCAAAATCCGCCTATAAATGACCAATTTTGATTTGGTGATCACTCGTGGATAATTTTCAATCTCTTATCACACAACAAAAAATGTGGTCGTATATAGTTTGATCATTTATAGCTTGTCGGCTGGTCATTAATTTGGTTGAATATTTGGTCATTAATCTGGTCATATGTTTGGTCATTAATCTGATCATGTTTGGTCATTAATCTGGTCATATGTTTGGTGATAAGAGACCGAAAATTAGCCACCAAAACTGTCATTTGGTCATTTATATGCAAATTTTGGTCATTTGTTTGGTCGCTTATCTCCCATTTGTTGGTCACTTATCTCTCATTTCTTGGTCACTAACTTGGTCGTTTTATATGTAAATACTCATTGATTTTCATAGATAGGGTATGGAGGAATCAAACCACCAATATCTTTCCTGCAAGGCAGGTACTCTTCCATTGAGTTAGTACCTTTGAAGTCTCTAGAATACTTGAAAAAGTACCAAGATTATTCATGTACTTCAGACATCATTTGTAGGGAACAATAATGAAATAGATAACAACAGATTGTTGATATCTATGATGCTAAAAAAAACATATAACACGATTGATATGAGCTGAAAAGTTAAGGATCTCATTCTCCCAATGAAAAGGCTAGCATAAGGCTTAACATATTTATCATCCTTTCTCATAAGTTGAACAAAAACAAGAAGTGCAAAATGCATGACATAAGCCACCTTTCTTATATCCATTTGAATTTCATTTAATATATGACAAAGTACCCAACTACTCTAGAACCATATCTAAACATTAAAGGATAAAACAGTTTAGAGAATATCTATAGTAAAAAGACTTCATATTGTTGGATAACTTCCATGTACACTATGTTGTCTATTATACAAGAAAAATCTATTTAAAGAATCATAAATGATCATAAATTTAAATGGAAAAGGAAACCAAATAGGAAGAGGATTGAGTTGCTTTGTGCACCTTTAAGTTGTTCATCCATCTCTCAATTTCCAATACCCTTTGAATGGCCATCCTTTATTTTTCTAGTGCATGCATTATGAATAATAACTAACGGTGGCCATAAAATTAGATCTTGATTTTTTTTCCATTGCTTCAGGTGATGGGAATGACTGATATGATTTATCATTATCCGATGGAAAGGAATAGCTCCATCCCATCATGAAAACACATAATGCTTTATACAATTCCAAGTGTTGTGATTGCAGAACAAGATTCAAAGCATTGTATGCATGCATAATGAGACTGTGAGTACCAATAAAATATTTGGATTGACTGCAAAACATAACCTATCCAACTTAGACAAATGTCAAATAATTATATGAGCTAAAATTTGAAGAACAAAAGATTAAAAATACATATATATTCGTAATTCCCTTTATGAAATGCTAAGAGTTCTTTGAATTAACCATTATAGAAATGTTGAGGCAACAAATGAAAATTACTCAATCATTGTGTATTAGAGTGGATTAAATGAGTTTTGTAATAAGCCATGGAAAAAGTATTTTGAAAGTTGAAAACATGGTTGATGACATGAGAAAGGATAGCCTTCAAGGGTATCCATAGAAGAAAAGTCAAAACACCAATCATATAACTTTCAAAAATAATTAGCAGCTACAAAATACCCTTCATAGAACCATCATAATAATACTTTCTCAAAGATAATTTTTTTACCTGCAATTGTTGTTCTCTTGATTTGTTCTACAACTTCTATTGCTTCAACTTTGGCCCTCTCAATATTGCCCCAGTGTCAGCTTCACTACCTGCAAACTCTCCTATGTAGTAGTTGACCTCTTCATCATTCTATAACAAAATACAAACTCTGTCAGTAATTATACATGACTAGTCTATTCATACCACCTTCATAGTTTAAAATTTTATCCATTTGAATGGTTTTCAAGGGATGCGCACATAGAATAATTCTCAAAATATATAATAATACCATTTCTAAAAACAAAGTTTTTGGCTTTCCAATATTGTGATCAACAAGTACAATGTTCCAAGGGTTCTTGGTATGTTTGACATCACCTTTTTCATCACAAAGAGACAATTTTTCGCATGGCATATTGAACTACCCCAAGGCTTGTAAAAAATCATTCGAGTCACAAACGTCACTAAATAACAAGATAAGATGTATGGTAATTATAACAAAATGATGTGTAAAACCCATGTGACATGAAAATATTCAACAAATAACATATATTATCATGAAAAGATTAAAAAAAATGGGCTTCTATCCTAGTTATTTCATGTTATACTAGCCTAGTTCTTTACAGTTCTGTGAGCTTCCATTAGCCCTGGTGTCATACCAGCTTATGTTTGCAGTTTGATTTCATTTGATTTGTACATTTTTAAACAAGATTTCCTTAAGCTTGAATCCCGTAGTCTAGGTTCAACTTTAGGGATAACATCTTCTGGCGCCGTTGCCGGGGACAGACAAAGGAAAAAATATCTTCCCCAGGAAAGAATGACAAAGATCAGATCCAGCTCTTGATGGTGGACAGGAGCAGGGCATTAGTTGGACTACAGATTTATTCACCGGGCGACTCCATGTTTGAAGAATCCAGAGATGATTTTACAAGATGTGTAAGCGTTTTGAAACCATGTTGGCACAGAGATTTTCTCCGTTCAATTTCTCAGATGTTCCTGGCTTTCCAAATATAGTACCTACCATGGACGAATGGGGATATTTTCTTCCCCGATTCGAAGAAAAGGAAGAGGACAATCCGGCATATCATGTAATTAAATTTCATCAATACATGGATCAACTGAGTATACATCATGAAGATGTATTGATGAAAATGTTTATGTATTCATTAGATGGTCATGCGAGACAATGGTACATAACTCTTCCTCCTTCCAGTATTTCCTCTTTGAAAGATTTTCATGATGCTTTTTATTTATATTGTAAGAGGATTTACCCAGATGAGTTCCTTTTTGAGGATTGTTGTAAGGGATATGCATTATATATGCAGGGTTTAGAAGCAGATTTTTCCAGTAGTGAAGATGAAGCCGGTGGTTATGATATGAAGAAGGAAGACGATCTATTATCTTCCTCTGATTCTGTTTTACAAGAAGAATTTTTTCAAAATTCTGATATTGCAGTTGATGATAGCATCATAGAACAGAAATCTTCATTTTTAGAAATATATCAGAATGCTCCATGTTATGATGAAGATATTGAAGTTTTAGATTTGGATCAGCATCAGCCGATTCACTCTGAAGACATCCCAATCTATGATGAGTATTCAGATGAAAAAGAGCAGATCCCTACATCAGCTTCTGTTGATTTGAGGAGCAGCCAACAGGTGTATGACAACTATGAATCAAATTATGATTAGGAACAAAATTGTGTGGAAATCAACCATCTTGAATCTGTAGAAGACATTGAACATCCATATTTGCAATTCAGTTTGCAAGTAGCTGAAAGTGGCAGCCATTATGAGGAAAAGGATATACAGAGATATTTTGATCTTCAACAAGAGGTATTTCCTTATAACTTCATTGATCCATTTATTGATTATATGGAGTCTTTAAGCAACTCAAATGTCGGATTGTTTTTGACAAATGGAGGTTGGATTTTCCCTTCTTTTGAAATGAATTTTGATATTCCATGGGTTCCTTTATCCATCATTTGCAAATCAGAAGTTTTACCAGTTAGTCAAATATTTGTATGGCTTCATTGGAAGCATGATTTTACCTGATCAAAAGAAAGTAGTTTTGATTAGTGTAGCAGCTGTGAATAAATAAGTTTGATTTTTCAAGCATCTCCTTAAGCTTGTACAGTGTGATCAGATTGTGAGAAGATTATTTCAGTTTGCAGAGTAGTTTAAAGATTTAGTCAGTGGTTTGTTAAGTAGCAGAGATTTGTGATGAAGACTCCAGCCCAATGGAAACAAGGCACTGGTATTTCTTATTTTCAAGTAAATGGCAGGACAGGGTGTAGTTATCAGAGATGGTTTCATTGGAAAGGCACAGGTCTACTTGTTCTTGGCAGCTCACAGGGAGCATGCCATCCCCAGACAGAGCCATATGTTATCTCTGAGGTTGTTTCACCTGTTTATTTTTAATTTTTGATTATGCTTTGTTTTTATTGTTTTTAGTTGTGCTTTGTTTTATATTTTATGATTGATTGCTTACCATTAGGGTTCCTTTTGTTACCTAAAATCATCAAAATTTTCATTCATTAACTATGAGCCCATGTATGAGCAAAAGAGTATATGTTATATGGTGAATTCTTACAGCTGACAGCGTTTATCCAAACTGGCAGCATTCTAATTTTTGATGGTAGAATGTCCAAATGGATGATTACAGTGGGTAAGTGATTCAACGATATTTGCAATTGAAAAAATCCCATCACGAAAGTGCTAGTGCATTCCGAGGTGCCAAGATGTCAAATGTTTTCTCCGGAGGCTACCGAATTCATACAAAGCTGTTTGTTAAAGATATGTGTGCTCCATGTGCTTGAATCCAACACCAGTAATAAAGAGTGGGACGAGTCAAAAGCAATATGTTTAAAGGAAAGCACCAGTGTGCTGAAGCTCATTGCCAATTAGCCTCCAAGCATTCAGCTTTGTGCTCAAAGCTCATTTTAAAGATTATGTTCAATTCCACTAGTCGACTCAAGAGCACAACGAACTGACAAAGTGGTGTCCAGGTGTGAAATACTTGACAGTACTCATGAATGTATCCAAGTGTAAGGAGCCGAGACAGGCATTTGCGATGGAGAAGATCGTATTCACAAGTGTTAAAGGGTTTTAATTAGTTCAAAGATCACAAAGACATTGCGCTTGCGCTTGGGCAGGCAATTTCCACGACATCAATGGAGCAATTATATTCCATGGACAAGTAGCTATGAATTGCAATGACCTATCAAGCGTCACGGTCAAAGAACAATGACTGCTTACAATGCCAAGTGGTCAAGAACACTGTTGACAATTAAATTGATTACACAGGATTTGATTGTTTCATGATATTGTGTATTTGTTCAACGTGTCCATTTACTAAATAAACAACAAGCACCCATGGATCCATTACTTTCACATAATGCACAGAATAGCATCACACAGTGTTCATCAGTCCGCATGATAAGCTCCCCTGAATTCAAATCAAACAAGAGAATATTTAGGGGAATCTCAGAGCACGGCGGGTCAAGGCTCATTGATCTAAAATTCAATTAAGTTAATAGTTACTTCCATTTGAGATTTAATCTAAATGATCCAAAGCTGATTGTTGTTCAAATTCCAAATTGGAACAATTGCGTGGAGGAGAGCACCAGTTTCAAATGTTAACATGATGAATTAAATATCAAGGCAGTCACTCTAGTGCTCGTCCGGATGTTGAATAGTTCAGTGTTGGAAGGCTTTTATACCAAAATGTCTCAGACATCTGATGTCATGTCATATAAACATAATTCTAGAAGAAATAAGGGAATTGGAGGATTGTAAGTTTGTTCCAGATTATGCATAGCTGGAAGTAGATTATGCATAGCTGGTGGACAACATGTTCAATGAACAAATGGCAGAGTAGTGGTCAAATATTATTCCTGGAGGTGGGCATCTAAAGACCAAAAACAGAGGATAGATCTTATCGTTTCCAGATTATCGGGGATTAGTTAACATCTTCGAGTAGCAAAGAGCATTTAAATGGATAGGTGGCAGAACATTTCCAGGCATAAGATCAAGCATTCAATAATCGGTTCTAGATTAAAAGGAATCAATTTCGGCTGCTCCAGACTTTTTGCAGCAGATCATAAATTGTTTATATTTTTAGTTAATTGTTAGATTTTTATTCCAAAATATAGCAACAGTTTGTTCATGGTATTCTACTATTTAAATCATCATTTTAAATGTAAACAAGGGGGCGACTATAGGTTGGCAGTTTTGGAACTATGCAGGCTCAAATGTAAGCACTGTCTGTGTAGCATAAGCACTCTACAGCTTCAGTAACAGGTTCTAGTTTTGAATGAAAACATGATGATGATTTGCCTATGTATTTTATGAGTTGTTTTTCTAGTAATTTTGTTATGCACATGGTCCATTAAATCCCATTGTACTAATTCTTACTGTGAAAAGCAATTATCTTTATATTTTCTAGAAACAAGGCAGTTTTGCTTCTTGATTTTATGATCATAGTGACCTGGATATTAAATTTTGTGTTTGATTTTGTGTTACATAGTTCCTGTTGATTATTTTGTAGCTCTGGTTGACCTACCAACCTACCCTTTTGATAACTCTGTGATTATTGTATAGTGTTCATAATATACCAGTATATGCAGTAATGATTGTGTGATGTGTACAAAATAGATTGGATTTCATACTTGTCTAGCTTTGCAATGATTCTTTGATTTTACTCACAGCCTTTACATATACCAGCTTAGTTTATTGTAAACTGTGTGATGCTTTTTACAGCTTTGATTTCATACCAGCTTATGTTTTCAGTTTGATTTCATTTGATTTGTACATTTTTAAACAAGATTTCCTTAAGCTTGAATCCCATAGTCTAGGTTCAACTTTAGGGATAACAAGGGAGAATACTTGTAACTAACAATTGCTTTCACTGGATATGCTCATTGTTTTCAAGCCTTGTTTAGGTTTAAGCCGATTATAAAAGGAAGCTAGAATTAGCAATAATATATACTATAGTTTGATCATGCACTCCATAAATCCAATTTCTACAAACAAATATTGTCCTTCTATATATTCATTCAAAAAAAACATGCAATTAACACATCCAAAGTTCAAACAGAGATCCACTTATTTTTTCCATCGCTTCAACATATTTCTCAACTAATTTACCAATTCTTTCACCCAAATCAGCAGTTAGCTTATGTGCCTCTGCACCTAGGGCATATGGGACAAGAAAACCATAACCTTCACCTCTTTAAACTTTAACACTCCCAAAGGTCCCTGTGCTAAAGCTAAAAAGCATATAAAGACAATAAATAACAACAGTAGTAAATCTAACTCAAAGTACAAATAAAACAAATAAGATAACCCACTAGGAGCGTTGAAACCTTCCTTATACTCAACAATACCTTTTTAGATCATATCTTGTCTATTAAGAGATAAGTCACAACAGGAACAAAGGGCATACCTAAGAGAGAATAAATTCAATTACTGCAGGTTTAGTCAACTATAGTAGCAGTCAAGGTAACCCAGTAGACAAGTAAGGAAACCACAATTACTAGAGAAACATACTAAGAAACAATATTCCATAAAATATCAGGTAATGATGACATTTCACACACAAACCAAAGCTTAGTTTGTAGCCCATACAAAGCCCATGACTTTCTTGAGCAACCTGTGAGTTGTTTGGTGCTACTAGAAGAAACCATAAACCAGTTTGAGTGGACTAAGATATCTGTTGCAATGTTTGAGTGTTTGTGTATTGTCCCCAACCCTCCGACCGACGAAGAGGACGCTACCATGGCGTTAACCATCCAGGCTACTAGCCCCATGAACATGTACATGAATAAAAATGCTGAAACAGAATGTTGAAAACAATATGCATTGAAGTGGAACATACACAGATGCAATTATCTATCATACACAACTACAATTATTTATCATACACAACGAAATCAACATACATTCGTGCAAGCATTCATTCAACATGTTCATCACATTCATTACAGAAAATATGATTGCAGAAGTAAAATAGACAAGGTTACTTATCTTATAAGAACTCATTCCGCAACCAGCTACGTCGCTGCAACGTTCCACCCAACCACAGGCCAGCGTGCTCCTTAATCTCTCAGCAACGCTGCCACCCCCGAGCTGGGCATGATTCTCCAAGGAATAAGGAACAAGCAGGCTTACACATAGCCAATGATACACAAACACAGCCAAGCCAATGCAGTTGGGTTTATCAGGCCATCCAAGAGCTGGGAAAGGCTAAATGCTAAGCTGGTGGGCTCATTATAGAGCCAAGAACACCTACACCAGAACTAGCCTGGCTTCTAAGACACCCACACACACCCAACACAAGGAATCAGTCCCTTCTCTGCTACACAGTCCCTCAGGCCCTGCATTCCCTTCCAGTGCTATTCAGGGGTTGTGGAGAAGAAAGCCAGCCCTCTAGCTCTGTCTGTGTGGTTTCCAAACACACCAGGTTTATCAAGTAAACCAAGCCCACATCCCTGCTCCCAACACAGTCCGAAGACCAACCATTGCACACATGCAATCAATCAGCTGTTACACCTTAACATGGAAAACAACTCCAAACAGTTTGCGGCAGCCCCAAAGTGTAACAACATACACAACCAACAAACGTGGGGAATAACAGCCCGTTCTGCACAAACGAAGCCACTGGGGGAAACTTATGCAACCCACTTTGGGGAAGAAATACAGTCTCCCAGCCTGTGCGTGAGAGAAACTTGCACTAGAACCCAAATGTAAAGAAGACCGCAACAATCACAATGTAAGGGAGACCACAGCAACACAGTGAATCTTGAGGAGAATGGCGGCAACCATAACTCACGGGAAGAACAATGGTCCCAATCTCAACATCAAAATGACAGAAAATTACATGGCCATACCAGTCTGTAAGGAGATCATACATCCGAAAACATGAATGGCCCTTCACAGGAAAATCGTGGATGAAAGAGCACGGCTCCCAACTCGTTGTGTGAGTCAAAACCAGGAAAAATCCTGTGCATGAGAATAATGAACAAACAATGGTCCCTACGTGATGATGAACAGACAATGGCGAGAAATGCGTAGTAGTCATTCCTTTGCCCAACGTGAGGTTCAATCCGCTGGTGGAGTGTGCGTGTGGGAAAGGACTGACAGTCCTACCACACTCCACTCCCAGCCATAACTACCCCAACTACCAGCAACAGTTTTTAATGGTAGTGGTTGGATAAAACAAGGAAAGATGGAACATGGCTTTTTTTCCCCCATTGCCCAAGGTTTGACATTCCCCCACCCTTATCCTTGTGAAAATCATGCCCCTTCTCAATTTAGTTGCCACGAACGTAGCTGGTTAGGTTATTTAATTAAAGATTCATATTTACATGATGACAAAACTCAATATGTATGCTGCATGCCTCGATATACCATCGGTGACAATTTAAATCTGAAACATAGCATAACCAATCAATGGTGGGGCCTTGGCCTTTAGCTCCGCACCATGATTATTTACAATATATACGTCATACACATCTAATGCATCGGGGTCAAAACCGGGGTGTTACATTCCCCTCCCCCTTCAATAGCACTGTCCTCAGTGCTTTACAAAATTGAACAAAATGCTACACTGGTATCGCCTCAGTGTTCCGCAGAATTGAACAAAAATGGATGTGCCAATCGCATGGCATCCTCTAGCTCCCACGTAGCCTCTTCAGGTCCGTAGTGCTCCCATTTCACCTTTACCTGCCCTATGGCCCAGTTCTGAAGCATTGTGACCTTCCTGTCGAGGATGCGCATTGGCTCGATTCGGAACTCTCCCTCGGGTTCTACCTGAATCACATCCCAATTTATCACATGGTTAGGATCACATACATATCTCTTAAGCAAAGAAACATGAAAAACATTATGAGATCTAGTGCTAGCAGGAAATGCAAGTCTATATGCAATTGGCCCTATCCTTTCAAGCACTTCAAACGGCCCACAGTATCTAGGTGACAGCTTGGCACAAATTCCAAGCTTCAAGGAACTCTTCCTTGCTCTCACTCAGAGGTAAACATGATCCCCAATATTGAACTCCCTGTTCACCCTATGCTTATCTGCATAGCTTTTCTGTCTGTCCTGTGCTGCTTTCAGATTCTGCCTGATCTTTACAACCTCTTGCTCCATTTCCTTGAGCAATTTTGGTCCAAGCACAATCCTTTTCACTAGGTTATCCCAAGTCACTGGTGTCCTACACCTTCTTCCATACAAAGCTTCATACGGGCTCATCCCCAGGGATTCCTGCTGCCCATTGTTATAAGCAAACTCTACCAAGTGCAAGTAATATTCCCACTTGGTTGGCTTGTCCATTACGTACATGTGAAGCATATCTTCAAGCACTTGATTAACTCTCTCTGTCTGACCATCTGTTTGAGGATGGTAGGCAGTGCTGAAGTTTAGCTTTGTACCCAAATCTGCAAACGACCCCTTCCAAAAATTAGAAGTGAACTTGACATCTATATCAGAGACTATTGCCTTCGGCAATCCATGCAATCGAAAAATATCCTTCATGAATATCTTTGCAATATCGTCCATCTTATGCGTATAATTCACTGGTATAAAATGCGCTACCTTTTTCAACTTGTCTACCACAACCATGATGGAATCATGTTGTCTCCAAGTCATCGGCAATCCTGTAATAAAATCCATGGAAATAACTTCCCATTTCCATTCTGGAACTGGCAAAGGATGCAACAAACCTGCTGGATGTTGATGTTCAACCTTTACTTGTTGACATTTCATACACCTTGAAATGTATTCAGCCATATCCCTTTTCATTCCTGGCCAGAAGTACTGCTTCCTGGCTGTAGCAATGGTCTTCTGATATCCTGGGTGACCAAAATACGGAGCTTGATGGATTTCATCCATGACAACTCTCCTCAAATCTGCTACATCTGGAATATAAATTCTTCCTTTATAAGTGAGAAGTCCATCTTCTTCCAATTTATATCCCTCATACCTCTTCTCAAGACTTTGCTGCTGCAATTTGTCTTTTTCCTGCTCATACAATTCATCTCCAACAGCATGTCTAACAATCTGCTGCCTCAAATCTGATTGGCAAATACTAAGAGATGCCACATGCATTTCCTGTACCTTCCTACTGAGTGCATCAGCTACCTTATTCTCTTTCCCTTTTATGTGCTTGATTTCAAAATCAAATTCACATAAAAACTCCAGCCATCTTGCTTGCCTAGCATTTAGAGTAGGCTAATCAAACAAATACTTCAGTCCACAGTGATCTATTCTGAGCTCAAATCTCCTACCCATCAAGTAATGCCTCCACATCTTGAGAGCATGTACTATGGCTGCAAGCTTTAGATCATGAGTGGAATATTTCTTCTCATGCTCCTTCAACTTTCTCGACTCAAAACATATCACGTGGTTGTCTTGCATAAGGATTCCTCCAAGCCCTTGTCCACATGCATCGGTACACACCACAAAATCTTTCTCTGGATCTGCAACTTTCAATACTGGTGCACTGGTGAGAAGATTCTTCAACTGCTGGAAGCTTTCTTCACACCTCGATGTCCATTTGAACTTCATCCCCTTCTTTTGCAAAGAAGTGATGGCATGTGCAACTTTGGATAATCCCTCAATGAATCTCCTGTAGTATCCTGCAAGTCCCATAAAAGATCTTACATCTGTCACATTTCTTGGAGTAGGCCAATTCATAATGGCTTCAATCTTTTCAGGGTCCACAGATATACCCTTTTCCAAGAATGTGACCCAAATACTGAATTCTATCTCTATAGAAGTCACACTTGCTCAGTTTTGCACACAACTGGTGCTCCCTAAGCAATTGCAATGTCAATCTCAAGTGCTCTTCATGCTCTTTCTCATCCTTAGAATAAACAGGAATGTCATCAAGGAAAACAAGAAAAAACTTGTCCAAATACCTACTGAAGACACTATTCATAAGGCACATAAATGTAGCTGGTGCATTTGTGAGACCAAATGGTACCACTACAAACTCATAATGTCCATACCTTGTCCTGAAGACTGTCTTATGAACGTCTTCATCCTTGATTCTCACCTGATGGTAACCAGACCTCAAGTCAATCTTGGAAAATACCTTTGCTCCTCTCATTTGATCAAAGAGGTCATCAATCCTAGGCAAAGGATATTTATTCTTCACAATAACCTTGTTCAATTGTCTGTAATCAATACATTACCTGAGTGTACCATCTTTCTTCTTTACAAACAGAACTGGTGCTCCCCAAGGAGACATGCTCGACCGGATATACCTCTTTTCCAACAACTCTTGCAGTTGCATCTTCAATTCTAGCATCTCTGGTGTACTCATCATGTAGGGTGCCTTGGACACTGGTGCTACTCCTGGCACAAGTTCAATTGTGAAGTCAATGTCCCGCTTTGGAGGAAGCCTTGGAATCTCATCAGGAAACACATCCTTGAATTCCTGTAACACCTAATAGTCCTCCAACCTTGGAGTTTCATCTCTTGATGTATCCAAAATATGAGCTGCATACAACTAGCAACCCTTCCTACAGAACTTCTTTAGCTGCATTACTGAAACCTGCTGTACTAAAATCACTTTTGGAATACCTTTCACAACTACTAGGTTCCCTTCTTCATTCATGCATTCGAAAGTCTTATTGTAGCAGTCAAGCTTCACCCTGTGAGCTTCTAACCAATCCATTCCAATGAGAACATCATAGGAACCAAGTGGTAGAACATTCAGATCTACACAAGTGATCAATCCATTCATGACCAATGGGCATTTCTCTACCACTTCACTAACCTTTCTCTTAGTTCCAGTGGCTAGCTGAACTAACCAAGACTTCCTATGCTTTACTTTCTTAAAAGCACAAATCTCCACTACTCTAGGAGTAATGTAACTGTGTGTAGAACCAGGGTCAATCAAAATAGAAATAGATTGCTCAACAATCTTACCTACAAATTCAACCATAGTTGACTGGTGATCTTCTAGGCGGTCCTCCAATGCTGCATAAATCCTAGGGACTGCCCTTGCTACTTGAACCACTATTTATGCTTCTTGAATGTTATAAGCTAGCCTTGCACTCTCATTCTCGAGTGGACAATTCCTGCGCATGTGGGGTCCTCCACATTTCCAACATTGAAGTGGTCCTCTATTCTGTTGTGGATCCTTAGGATTTTCTCCTGTCATTCCAACTGGCTTACTCACAGCTTGAGATGGTTGCTTCTGCTGATTCCTGAAGTTAGAAGGTCTGAAACCTTTCTTTCTTTGGTCAAACTTCTCATTCTTCTTGTCCTTCCATGCCTTATGGTAATCAGGTTTACCTTTGCTTTTCTCATAAAAATACTTAGCTTTCCTTATTGCTTCTTCAAGAGTTCTAGGTTCATAAAACTCAATTCTATCTTTGTAAGACTAAGGTAATCCACTCAGAAAATGCTGGATCTTCACTTTTTCATCTCTGATGTACCAGACATACCTCAA
Source organism: Pseudotsuga menziesii (assembly GCA_001517045.1). Taxonomy (NCBI): domain Eukaryota; kingdom Viridiplantae; phylum Streptophyta; class Pinopsida; order Pinales; family Pinaceae; genus Pseudotsuga; species Pseudotsuga menziesii. Next base: position 304,685 of record LPNX010518406.1, read on the forward strand.
CAGCTCCAAAAAATTATTCGCATACTCTTCCATGGTTTGCTGTCCCAATCTCAGCTCATGGAACTCCTTAATCTTGTCATCATAACACCTGTCGGAGAGGTATTTCTACTTGAAATACTTCTTGAACTATTTCCACTTAAGTCTCCTTTCACTGATCCTCTTTACTTGCTTGAAGTGTTCCCACCAAATGGATGCTCTTCCATGCAGATTGAATATGGCAACTCTTGCCTTCATGTTTCCTGAATAATCATGCACTTGAAAGTACTTCTTTATCCCAAGAAGCCAAGCTTCAACATCTTGTCCAATCTTTACCTCACCATCAAATGTAGGAGGTTTAGCTTTCTTAAATTCATCCCGAGAGTGATCCCTATGGTGTCTCTTTCTTTTTCTTTTATGAGAAGAAAAACTTGAATCCCTGCTGGATTCTTCAGAATTAGATGATCCACTAGAAGTCCTTCTCCTTCTCCTAGTACTGCTCTTACTGCCTTTTGGTCTTGCTGTACCTCGTCCAAAATCTATCTTTCTTTGCAAGTCTGTCAAACTTTGCAACATTGTAGCATTCAACTGATGCTGCTCTTCCTGGGCCTTGATCAAGCTTCTCATGGTGGCTGCAACATCTGACGGTGTCTCTTGGAATCTCCTTCCATTAGACTCTATGTCATCATTTTTGTTACGGACATTCTCTCCCATGGCATCTTGCGCACGCTCATAGGAATCCCGAGCATCATATCCATCATGGGTTCTCATAACTGAACCACCACTTACTTACCAAACTGTACTACCTACAATACTGCCCTTAAAGGTGACAATGATTCTGCAAACGTGTTAGTAACACAACTATTAGATGCATACATTGGTATAAATCAACATTACTTACCTTCTCCTGGAAAAATTCTAAAAGTACAAGTTTTCCAAAACATAGAATTTTCTTCCTCAAAGAACGGTTGTCTCAGGGGGATGACGGGGGTCAAGGGGGCTCGTCCCCTTGTTGTAAAACTATGATTTTTGTGCAATCTAGTGCATAATATCGCTGCCACTTTCTCCTTTTCAGCCCTGAAAATTCACTGTAAAACTGCTGATAATCCCACTGAAAAACAACTGAAATTCGCAAAGAAATCCCACTTGAAAAACTCATAATTACCTTGTATAGGATTGGGTCTCATCCCAACTAACATTTCGACATTTCTGCGGTTTGCACAACTAACTTCCTCGCTGTTCATCGACGATATGTTCACCTACTTTTCTCCGCTGCATCGGTGGTCGGGTGTCTTGTGCATTGGGTGGTTAGTCATCTAGGCAGCCGCAACGACGGATGTTCAATCCAATAACCATTGCCGATGGCTGATGACTCCAGGACTTAGAAATTTTTTCAAAATTTTCCCTTTTTGTCTTTCTCTTCATCGCTTGATCGGCTCAATTCTCTTCTTGTCGTTGGCAAAATAGTCCCATCAGCAGCCGCAACGACGACCCATCATCTTCGATCTTCTCTCGATCGGCGGCCTAATCTGCTGAGGCATAACCTGATCGGTATCGATAGTCTTTTCTTGTCGGAAGGATAGTGCTCTAAGCTTCCGAAACAGCGGGCGCACGAACCACTTTCTGCTTTTGATGGCCGATGTTTCCATTACTTAGAAATTTTTTTAAACTTTCTTGACGGCGCTGACAGTTGGAGGCCTTACCCGTTGGTCGTGTAGTTGTCTAGCCATCCGTAACGGCGGGCGCTCGATCAACTAATTTCCTCCGATGGACGTCGAACACTTAGAAATATTTTTTTTTCGCAATTTTTCTTCCAAATGTCCTCCGTCGGGTATGCTTCTGCCTAGCTCTCCGCTACATCGGAAGTCCGTTCCACTAAGTGTTTTGATGAACCGACAGTTCAAACACTTAGACAAATTTGTGGAAGATTTCTGTCATCAACCTACGATCTCTGCTGGGAAGATAGAAATCCTGCTTCTGTCACTGCATCTTTCATGGCTCATTCAGGCCCATGCTGCAACATGAGCTCTGATACCACACTGTAACGTCCCCAACCCTCCGACCGGCGAAGAGGACACTACCATGGCGTTAACCATCCGGGCTACTATCCCCATGAACATGTACATGAATAAAAATGCTGAAACTGAATGCTGAAAACAAGATGCATTGAAGTCGAACATACACAGATGCAATTATCTATCATACACAGCTACAATTATTTATCATACACAGCGGAATCAACATACATTCGTGCAAGTATTCATTCAACATGTTCATCACATTCATTACAGAAAATATGATTGCAGAAGTAAAATAGACAAGGTTACTTATCTTATAAGAACTTGTTTCACAACAAGCTACGTCGCTGCAACGTTCCACCCAACCATAGGCCAGCATGCTCCTTAATCTCTCAACAACGCTGCCACCCCCGAGCTGGGCATGATTCTCCAAGGAATAAGGAACAAGCAGGCTTACACATAGCCAAGGATACACAAACACAGCCAAGCCAACGCAGTTGGGTTTATCAGGCTATCCAAGAGCTGGGAAAGGCTAAATGCTAAGATGGTGGGCTCATTACAGAGCCAAGAACACCTACACCAAAACTAGCCTGGCTTCTAAGACACCCACACACACCCAACACAAGGAATTAGTCCCTTCTCTACTACACAGTCCCTCAGCCTTGGATTCCCTTCTAGTGCTATTCAGGGGTTGTGGAGAAGAAAGCCAGCCCTCTAGCTCTGTCTGTGTGGTTTCCAAACACACCAGGTTTATCAAGCAAACCAATCCCCCATCCCTGCTCCCAACACAGTCCGAAGACCAACCATTGCACACATGCAATCAATTAGCTGTTACAGCTTAACAGGGAAAACACAGTCTGCGGCAGCCCCAAAGCGTAACAACATACACAACCAACAAACGTGGGGAATAACAGCCCATTCTGCACAAACGAAGCCACTGGGGGAAACTTACGCAACCCACTCTGTGGAAGAAATATAGTCTCCTAGCTTGTGCGTGAGAGAAACTTGCACTAGAACCCAAATGTAAAGAAGACCGCAACAATCACAATGTAAGGGAGACCACAACAACATAGTGAATATCGAGGAGAATGGCGGCAACCATAAATCACGGGAAGAACAATGGTCCCAATCTCAACATCGAAATGATAGAAAATTACACTGCCATACCGGTCTGTAAGGAGATCATATAGCTGAAAACGTGAATGGGCCTTCACAGGAAAATTGTGGATGAAAGAGCACGGCTCCCAGCTCGCTGTGTGAGTCAAAACCAGGAAAAATCCTGTGCATGAGAATAATGAATAGACAATGGTCCCTGCGTGAGGATGAACAGACAACGGTGAGAAATGCATAGTAGTCATTCCTCTGCCCAACATGAGGTTCAATCCGCTGGTGGAGTGTGCGTGTGGGCAAGGACTGATAGTCCTGCCCCACTCCACTCCCAGCCATAACTACCCCAACTACTAGCAGCAGTTTTTAATGGTAGTGGTTGGATAAAACAAGGAAAGATGGCACATGGATTTTTTTTCCCCCATTGCCCAAGGTTTGACATTCCCCCACCCTTATCCTTGTGAAAATCATGCCCCTTCTCAATTTAGTTGCCGTGAACGTAGCTGGTTGGGTTATTTAATTAAAGATGCATATTTACATGATGACAAAACTCAATATGTATGCCGCATGCCCCGATATACCATCGGTGACAATTTAAATCCGAAACATAGCATAACCAATCAATGGTGTGGCCTTGGCCTTTAGCTCCGCACCATGATTATTTACAATATATACATCATACACATCTAATGCATCAGGGTCAAAACCTGGGTGTTATAGTTTGGGTCTGCTTGAAGTGAACCCTAAGGAAACCCCAATTACCAGATCAACAAACCAAGAAATAACAATCCATCAAATATCAGGTAATGATGACATTCCACACACAAACTAGAGCTCAGTTTGTAGCCCATACAAATTATCCCATGGATTTCTTACAACTTAGCACACTCAAACAATGTAGTAGAGATGTTAGTCCACTCAAGTTTGAACTATGGCCTCCTAAGCTGGGTTGTGACCTTCTTAGTGTTTCCTGAATTCAACAACGAATTTCTTCGGTATGCTTGAACTGAACTGTGACCTTCTTGGGGATGGATGGACTAAACCGTGACCTATCTGAATTTTCTTGAGAAAGCTATGAGTTGTTTGGGGATGTTAGAAGGTCACACCCATTAAAAACATAACAAAAGGGTTAAGATACCAAACTATGAGGGGGCACTAGCATAAGGAGCAATTATGGGTCAACATAAGATCACAAGTGAACAAGAGGGGTCATGCCAAAGTGGGAAAACAACCCCTTCACTAACAAGACCAAGGTGTTCCAACCAGTATGGAAGAATAACCCTTTTACCCATAGGACCAATGTGTACCATCAAGGTGGGGAAAAAACACTTTTACCCACAAGACCAAGGTGTCAAAATTTTATATTCTCTCTCAAGGTGTATAGTACAAAAGTGTTCGATACCACAATAGTAAGTTTTATCGTCACCGTATAAGGAAGTTCCATACCATAACAATAAGTTTTATCATCACCATTTGGGAGTTCCCATCAACCCTTCCCTATTCTAATTTTTCATAGCAAAGGCTTCTAAAATGCTCACAAGGATGTCAATAAAATTTCCACAATTTTAGCAGCAGAAAAAAAGAACATGAAAATAACATCTAAACATAAATATCTTCTACTGTATTTAAAGTATGTTGAACAACTAGAGAGATGGATGAAAAAACCTAACAAATAGGCATCAATGCAACTGCAACTTTAAGAAACTGCCAAGTAGATTTTCATGGGAAACTATAAAAAGTAAGATGAATTGCAACAGTAGATAAATGAATGATGAGAACCTTAACAATAACATTTAAAAAAAAATAATAAACATTTTCTCATAACTTCTTTAAGCACTCGGATAAAAAAAGTATTGCTAAATAATTGTTTTTAGGAAACTGTCGATCCTATATATTTTTCTTAATCTTTTCCAAACATCATTCCCCATGTAGTTGAAGGAGAGATATTATCCCTAAATGGTATGCCTAGATATCTCAAAATCCCCTGTAGTCTCACCCATTTCTAGATCTATGAGATCCAATCTAGAGTATCTTCAACATCAATGAAGTAATGTTCATATTCATGTTTAATAAATTTTTCATGTTTAAAGATATGAAGTAGAAAAAATGACTTGTGCCCTCCAAAATCCTTCAAACATGCGAACTATACTTGTTGTAATCTTTAAAAAAAATCCATCTTTATGAAACTAGATTCTTTAACATAGCAAGTATAATTTAGGTTTACAACTGAGAATGTCAAATAAGCTCAAACATTGTGTAAATGAGAACTAATCCGTTTCCAATTTGCAATTAAAAGTCACAGATCTGTGAGTGAAAACTAAAAAACCAACAAATTAATTTCTTTTAATTGTTTTGACTGACACCCTTAAATCCGATGAGCATGGATTCAAATAAGAAGAGAAAATTGATTATGCAGGGTATATGCCTGAGGCCAACCAATTTAGAAAATTCCACATCAATTAATCAAACACATGTGTGAACAAGAATTAGCCACCAAAAGCATGCTATCTTTATTCTAGAGTTGTGAACACAAAGTATCCTGATATCAACTAGACACCACAAGAACCAAAGGAGACAAAATATCACTTCTTTGACACTTTACTCACACCATGCTAGGGGATAGTTACATTGAATACCATCGGAGAGACTTACAACACTCACAAATTCACTTGATCAATTTGACATGAAAGGTATTATAAAGTTAGAAGTATGGAAATTGAGTGAATGGACTCAAGAAAGAATCGATAATGATCTCAATCACCTATCCATCTCTTAGAATGAGCATGAAAGTGTATAATGAAAATTCTCTAAAAAAAGTAACAAAAAGCTTAAGGAAAGCATCCTCATAGTGTGATGAAGAAGCACATAAAAAATCACCTTGAACATCAAATAATAGCCTCAACTAGAGATCATAGACCACATTGGACATGTTATCCCTCAAAATGCATGTGCATTTTGAGATAACCTTCCCAGTTGCACAACCTTTCCAGTTGTGCATTCATCTTCTCTAACTAAGAATTTGGGTCAATCGCATGCTTCTTTATAATGGCTTCTAGATGCTATGGTAGTTTACTCTTAGTGATACTACTATTTTTATTGATAAACCACATTATTACATAAAAGTTGGATTAGGATATGCTAATAGTTGGGTATTTGTTGTTACATCAAGAAGCAAATTGACTTGAATATTAAAATACAAGAGTGATACATATAACTAATATATCTAGCTCAATATGAATTTTGAATACAAGGATACATTTCCTGGTATTTTCCACTTTTCCCTTTTCAACTCTACCTTCTACTAGAACCATAGTCTGTATTTATCAGCCTTTTATTAACTTAGAGAATGATATTTTTTATTTAAAATTAAATGACATACTCTTCTTCTTGGATATTTTAATGTTAGAACTAGTAGATCTCAAACCAATATTCTAACTGATAATTCTAATACCAACCATTTACTAATAGAAATGATAATTCTAATATTCACACTAACTTTAGCAAATCCTACCTTGACAAATTCTATGTTGCCTCTCAAGTCTATGAGAACAACCAAGTCACTCATTGTTTCATTGAGGTTTTCTCAACCATGTACATAAAATCTAGAATTGTCTCCCTAATGGAAAATATAAAGACATTAAAGCATATAATTATGAAAGATTAGAACTAAGCATCTTTTAAAGAAAGTTGTTAAGTAAAACTTCCCTAAAAAATGTGCTAAAAGTCTAAATGTCCCTCTTTTTAAATCTGGAAACTAGGATGAGCCATTCAATTATCCAATTCTCATAGTTGGCACCCATTTATAAAAAATATTTGGCTTGATCATTAAAAAGAATTAGGCAATGGCTTGCTGACAATGATAAAACATCTAAAGGGAAAGAAAGGATCAAGAATCAACATGCTACAATAGATCACCTTACCACCCTTAGAGTGACTTATGATGGTTGTAGAGAAAAAAAACATCCTATCTCTTGTTTCATTGATTTAAATAAACCTTCAACATTTATCCTAGTTCTAAGCTATGGAAAACACCAGAATACATAGTATATGATAAGACTCTAGAAAGGCGAGAATCTAATAAGTAATGTCTTCATGTACCTTTTTCCTAGGTGTTTATTTGACTGGATAAGCATTTAGGAAAAATGTAGATATACACATTCCTATCAGAAAAAATGGGTCATTCCGAGAATCGAACTCAGGACCTCTCGCACGGTGCACCCAAAGTGTAAATCACTTCAAACTCTAGTTCAGAACGTGGTTATGCTAATTGTTCAGTAATCCATCACCTCAACTAAATTATTTTCAAACATTCTGCATGAGCTTAACTTGAGGGATCACTAGTATTTTATTCATTTGGTCCAAGGGACAGAAGTTTAGAAATGAAGTTTACTATGTTAAATATATTAGTTTTTTACATAACTTGAGATACAACGTTATTTCACAAGTATTCTCATAATAATATATTGAGCAATTTTTGGTTTTCTAAATCAAAAGTATTCTCATAATAATAACGTTTTTTCACAAGTACTATTATGAAAGAGGAGTAATTCCACTTTTCATAAGGGTTGCACTGAATAAATCCAGCTGTGTTATTGGGGATAAACAACAAAGAAAACATGGCCGATAAAAATGCAGAACAAAAACATGAAATATACGTTATACATCTCCACTTTTGAAAAGGAAAACTATATATCAAAGTTCAAACACTAAAATTTTTGATAAATAGTAAATAAGGCATGGTCCATAAAAATGTAGACCACAGATACAACATATAGCATGCTGCATTATCCGTCTCAAATTTTGGTAAGCATATTCAACTCAAAAATTTCTTTAGTCGAGAATCAATCCCAATAGATTCTATATCAAACACTTCAAATTTTGACAAATAATTAAAAAACATGGCCAATAAAAATGCATAACATAGATACAACATACAACATGCTACATTATCTGTAGAATCCATATCCACTTTTGTAAAATAGATTCAACATCAAACACATAATGTTTTAAAAATAAAAAATTGCAAAGCTGAAAATTGCAAAGTCTGTACCATGGGAGGTACTATTCTACTACTAGATATATATTAATGGTGGATTGTCATGATGATAGTTATCTAATCCATCTGATTTGGTAAGGTAAGACGACTAGTGCTACTATAATTTGTTGTGATCTTTATTCAACACTTTTGACTTTAGTTCTCTTGAAGTCATCAAAGACAGAGATGTTTCTAGGGTTTATGTACAAAAGCATTGAAGTCTGATATAAGCCTAAAGCGTGTTGCTACATTTTGAACATTTTGAGGATGTTATCAAAGAAGGTGACCATTTGTCAGAATGTAAACCTCAAATCCAATTCTCAATGCTTTATCAACTCAGATCCAATTTCCAGTATTACTAAGATAGAAGATGTTGAAAGAAGTGATTTTGAATGGGACGATGGGGAAATTCCTAGTCATTCTTCTGATTCTGGAGATGAAAGAAGTGAAGATGAAGAGGACATGTTTGATAATGCGAGGAATAACAATGAAAATCTATATTTATAAAGGAAATATCCATTTTTTTTACAAGACAGATTAAATGCAAATAATCAGTCTTACAAACTAGGAAAAATCGATTCCTAGCCTAGATCTAGATACTATGATTCTCAAACGTGTGAACCTGCTTATTGTAATGTAGATCATGCCTATTTAGGTAAATAATGGATTTGGAATCATATGTACGCATATCAATCACAACAATGGTGTGAACTCTTCCCTTAGGTGTCACTATTGTGTATACTGGTGATCCTCTAACTGACCTATCATTGGGAGGTTTCATTATTGAGAAAAAAACAAAAGTTAGCAAGAAATCATGTGGAGAGTGGACAACAAATAAGTGTGAGATGTTGAGCCATTTCTTTCCAGCACAACCATTTTGTATATTATTAGAATTCACTTCCACAAATCAAGGATACTACCCAACATTCAAAGAATATAAAAGAAGAACACCAAACACAAGTGAAGGATTCGAGGGTTGGGATTTTGCAGCCCATAGGGTTGAGTTTTGTGAGCCCTTGAGGTTGTTGTAATTGAAGACCAAGAATTTTTCCTGAGGATTCTTCCCTCATTTCTTCAGTCTGTACTCTTATTGTTCCTTTGGAACTTATCTTTCATGTTAAATAAAATCTTGATTTCGTCTATAGTTATCAAATAGTATTATGTTTTCCTTATGATCTGCATCTATGAATATTAGTTGTTAACTACGTTTGCTGGTGAAAATATGTCAATGGCTCTTTTAAGCATATGATAGCATTATTTAAACATCTTTGATGTTATATTGGATTCATTTTCTATGTATGTGTTGCTTGAAGATACATTTCTTCTTGGATTGTTCTGATAAAAGCTTCCTACAACTAAAAAGTGTCACTTTTTTGCACTATTACCTGAAATGAGAACCATTTAAAGAACCGGGTATCATTTTTTAACCTTGAGCTGCAAGATTCATTCATTGCCAATGCATTGTATGCTTTCATTTTGTTTCTAGATTTCAGTATACTATTGGTGGATGGGATATTTCTCTACCTTCTTCCATTTCATCCTTTTATATTCGATGTCTGACTGAATGAGACTTTGTTTCCCACTTAAAATTATTCTAGTTTGAAACTTTAAATTCATTGTTAATCTAGTCTTTGGTTGCACCATTCCTTCATATTTGATTCTTTTCAAATTTCTACCTTGTTGACATGTTTTCATTATTAGAACTTGGTTTATCCATTTGCTGAGAATTTTAAGTTGTTGTTTAGTCATAATCAACAACCATCATTTTTGAAATTTATCGAGGGATACCCCCTCTGGTCTCAAGGGCCAACTTGAAGAACTTAAGAAAGATGTGATATTCCTTGGCATTGTTCCATTGTAGCCTGGAATATCTCAAGGAACAACAACTGGGTAAATACACAACCTTCATAAGTATTCTTATAGTCAACCTTCATAAGTATTCTTATAGTCATTCTTAGGATGTTGATCTTTTTTAATGCTTCAATCAAACAAATCAATTACGATTATCATAGAATTTAACATTATGTAAACCCAAATCTGACTTACCATGGATGTCGCTGGACCTTCCAGCTTCCTTCTTTGCAGAATTTTCTGATAAAAATTTGGACATATTAGAGCAGAGAAAAGTCATTGTTTGAAACAACATAACTTCCAATGGAAAAGAAATGCCTTTGAAATAACCATATTTTGCTCAGCCTCTTTGAGGTAGTTGATCATGTAATACAAGAGTAGAGTTATAAGTTATAAAACTATGGGTTTAAATTAGTAAGAAGAGAAATAATTATGTAAATATTTAAAACCTATTAGAAACTATACCTACACCATCACTGGAACATATTTCATGGAATTATTATCAGGTGGAAGAACTGTGTAGACTTACAAGATTGGTGAAATGAAGCTGGTACAAATAAAAAGCGTCAAGGCCTCCACTACAACTCAGATTTGTTTTCCAAACATACTCAAAATTCATATGATACAAAAATGATCCAATAATGCTTAGAACCAAAAGCTATTAAGTATTCCTTTTGCTGTCTTCTACATCACTGGAATCTGTTGTCCTTGGATGAATCTTAAATATCATAGAGCCATGTACCCAAACAAAAGAAATGGTTGGAATACTAACTATGTTCAATTCATTTCCTTTTCCAACACTCATTCCAGAATTCCATGTGCTCATATTCAAACCTACATCTCCAGAACCATGTAAAATGACTTGCTAACCAAAAAATGAGTTCTCTCTAGTGAATTGTGGATTTTCAACCACCCCTGCAAAAGAATGTGCTAATGCAAGTGGTTGCCTATTTTTGATAACAAGTTTACTAGCATCAATTGCATGGAAAAAATTATTTCCTAGAAAATACTGACTTTGATAAAGTTCTTTGCTAGAATGGCCACCAAAAAAATGGATTTCACGAGAACTTTTCCAGTTAGCAAAGGCCAAATGTGCATCAATAATTGTAACAGGTAGAGCACATGATGAGCTTACTAGCACTACTAACATGGATCCCATTGTTGAAATCAAATATGTATCCTTATTTCTACTCATCATACTGAGCATATCATATATCTATGGCCTATCATATTTCAAATCAGAGTTAGATGCACTAAGATCTCCACTAAATACTAAACCATTTCCCTTGTCTATGCTTCTTTTGATTCCCAAACACATCACCACATTCTGATTATATTTCATTCTCTTCAATTGCTCACACCCCTCAATATTTTGGGAGGGGGAGGCACCTTCAAGACAATTATTATCCCATTATTTTTCATCACGTCGAAGTTGAGCCACATGTGATAATGTAACTTGGCCATTCTGCATGTCATTTTCAGAATCTGCTCTTCTCACCAAACACACAAGTTGTCTAACATCCTGTAAATTATACCTTCCACCAAAACTCATAGTAGATGTACTTTTCCATGGAAGACTGTAACTATGACCCTGAGTGAAGGATGGCCCAATCCTCCCCAAGCTTAAATAAAGACATGGTGTACCATCATGATAAGCATTAGACAACCCTTCATAAATAGAAACTACTACAAGACTAGATGGTATAGAATACATTGAAAAAGCCGACTGCGAAAATACGTTCCCTGAAGGTGAAGGAGATATGTCCATACACGATGTGAGATGGGAGAAGAGAACCTGAACAAAGAGTTTAACATCTCCAGTTTGCGTCTGATGGCTCTCAGCAAAAGCCATAGGTTTTGATAGAGAATATGCAAGAGCTTGCACATTAACTTGGGAGTCTTGCGAATTTCCACTCTCATGATGCTGTGACGTGGGTATGTTTTTTGGCTAAATGGTATCTGGTAAATTTGCAGCATCCTTAATTATACCTTGGGTTTCTCCTTTATGCAATGATACTGATTGAAAATTATGTAGTTCTTATCATTTTTTTTTTCTTTTTTCTTTTTTTCTTTTTTCAGAAAGGATATTAGGATTTTGGACTTGCTAATGATGATAAACTTATGAATTGTCAAGTATATGGTTTCATAAATTAGTTTGTTGGTAAGGGCTTAGGGTGCACAATGCATGCTTCCACCATCGACAGGAAGGGAATCGGCAAAAGGAAGAATCGATCATGCAGAAGGAGAAACCAACACGTTAGGAAGTTTTGGTGAAAGTTAGTTAGGGGATTGGTAAAGTGGACCTTTTTGTAATGGCTTAGTAAGCCTATAAATAGAGTTAGAAGTGTATTCAATAGAGGATATAGAAGGATCGAAGGAATCTAGGACATAGAATTATAATCAATTCTTATTTGCGGATCTAGGTCGGAGGAACATATGTGTTTTCTAGTTTAAGGCTAATCGACCAAGAGATGTTTTGTCTTTTTACGATGTATTTTTGGGATTGATAATACGAATATTCTGTTGGTGATATGGATTTGTTCCTTGTCTATGTTGAATGGTGAATAATACAAAGTCTATAATACAATATCAGTGTTTTATGGGTAAATCTGAATGATATGAAGCATTTTTAGGTTTATTGGGTTGTTATATGTTGATATATTTATGCGAACCTAAACTACGATAATAACATATATTTTAAAATGAAAATGAAAACTTTGAGGGTAAGATGACCTAGTTAATAGAAAGATTTAAACCCCTAATCCTTGATCTCTGGTCGGTGTTGCAATAGAAAAACCAGTAGTGTAGAAGTCTTATTCTCCCTACAGTAACTTGGTTCCTGCATCCCTTCCTCAGACATCTCGGGTGAGATTGCACCTTCTTCGCAGGTGTTACTGGATAGGGTAACACCTGTCTGGGTTATGTTTAGGGAGTTTGCGTCGATGGGTTTCAATATTTATATGGAGTGACCCCTTGTTGACATGATAGTGTCAACAAATGGTTCCATTGCTGGGACTATAGTGCAAAAGATAAGAGGACTTGTTGTGGAATTCAACGAAACTGGAGATCTAGGATTGGTTTGATCAAAAGGCTCAAGAGTTTGCGAAAGAAAAAAATTAGAACACTATATTGAAAACTAAATATTGGTTAGGAAGATATATCTATTCTTATATTCATGAGATATTATTCGCTAAGTTTTCGATAATACTATATGAGTGGTTGGTGTTGTTAGTTTTTCAACATTAAGCTAGCATTATTAGGATCTTTAACTAAGAGAATAACAAGTACAACAATCAAACACAAGAGACAGTGAACACAGTGTTTTTCCTCGGGGAAACCATAAATGGAGAAAACCCCACAACTTCCTCAGAGATAGAATCAGCACCAAAACAGTAAAATCCCAAAACAGTAAGTGATCTCCCGACACCAGTAACCTTCTTCTTATCTAGCCCCAGTGCCTTCTCCTTCCTCAACTATGTGCTACACTTGAGTGTGTATGAGTTGTATGTTAAATAGAGAGTCCAACTCTCTATTTATACTAATCCTGACATGACTAAAACCATACTAGGGCCGACCTCTAATAGGAGATTCTAATAACCCTAGTGCCCCGGAACTACGGGGACTTTAACCCTTAGACAATCGGAGGGTTACCCACAATGACTTGACATGACTTGTTTACATTATTGATCCTCCCGATCGGAACATTGGGGCATGAAAACATGACTCAATTACATTATAGATACATCCCAGAATAAACATTAGGTTACAATACATAAGATACATAGATGAATACATTCTAAAGTTACAAATACATCAACACTCCCTCTTAACTAGGACGGTATTCTTTCGACGCAATTTTCAGCACTGGTCTTCTTCTCTATATCAACTGGATCATCTTGTCATTTGCATCTTCAAGTATTCTTAGTCTTCAAGTCATATTCATCTTTAAGTCATCTTCATCTTTAGATTTGGATCGTCATGGGACATGGTCATTGGATCTGGATCATCACTCGATTTGGATCATCATTGGACATCATCACTAGATTTGGATCATCACTCGATCTCATCACTGGATCTGGATCATCACTGGATCTAGATTATCTCTCGATCTGGATCATTACTGTTGGATCATCATCACTGGATCTGGATCATCGCTTGATCTGGATCATCACGGGTGCTATCTCATGATTCTTCTTGTCACAGGAAGATCTACAGAGCCAACCCTTTTTCATGCTGGTTGTAGGCCTAGCCTCCATGTAGGTCTTCTTCAGCACTTATATCTAACCTACTCATCAGAAAGGCACAATACTCACTTCCATCCAGGATGGAACCACATCCTACCACAATGATGGAATATCTCTATTCTTCCATCCAGGCTGGAACCACATCCTGCTCACAATGATGGAAGAGTTCTGTACTTTCATCCATGCTGGAACAACATCCTACCACAATGATGGAATATTTCTGTACTTCCATCTAGGCCAGAACCACATCCTACCACAATGATGGAATATCTCTGTTCTTCCATCCAGGCCAGAACCACATCCCGCTCACAATGATGAAAGACTCTCATCCAGGCTGGAACACATCCTGCTCACAATGATGAAATATTTCTGCACTTACATTCATCCAGGTGGGAACATATCCTGCTCACAATGACGAAAAGGCTTTGCACTTACATCCATCCAGGCGGGAACACATCCCGCTCACAATGATTGAAGGGCTCTGCACTCATATCTGATCTTGTAGGAACCAATCCTACAGTCACATCAGAATGGCCCCCATTCCTCGACTGAGCTACTTGGTACCTGACCAGGTGCCTCTATTCTCCTAGAGAATGGCAGTTGCCCTTACATCTAGCCTGCTCGTCAGAATGTCCAACAATCACATCTGACATGGAAGGAACCTAATCCTTTAGCCATGACAGAATGGTTTGGCCCTTACATCTGATCAAGTGGGAACACATCCCTCTATCACATCAGATTGGCTTCTCAGTCCTAGACCGAGTTTTCCTAGTAACTGATCAGGTACCTCCATTCCCAGAATGGCAATTTCCCTTACATCTGTCCTACTCGACAGAATGGCCAACACTCATATCTGACATTGAAGGAACCAATCCTCTCACCATGACAGAATGGCTTAGCCCTTACATCTAACCATGGAAGGAACCAATCCTCTCACCATGTCAGAATGGCTATGGGACTCATCACTTTCCCTTGGAGGAAACTTCGATCTGGAGAACACCAAGCTTCTCCCTAAAGTACTCGAACTTCACCCTGGCTAATGGCTTCGTCAACACATCAGCTATCTGTTCCTCCATCACAACATACTGGAGCTTAACTGCTCCCCTCTGCACCATATCCCTAATATAGTGATACTTGATCTCGATATGCTTCGGCTTGTCATGGAACACTATATTCTATGACAACTTCACGCAACTTTGGTTGTCACAATGTATACAAGTAGCATCCAACTGGAGATCAAATAAATTAGACAGTAGCTTCCTCATCCATACTACCTCACAACTAGCTGAACAAGCTGCGACATACTTTGCTTCAGTTGTACTCAGTGCCACACAGGATTTCTTCCTGCTAAACCAAGAGATCACACCTGATCCCATACTGAAGCAACACCTTGAAGTGATCTTCCTATCAATGGCACTGCCTGCCCAATTTGAATCAACATAAACCTCCAGGTTAATCTTCTAATTCGCATCGTACTTGAGTCCATAATCAACTATACCCTTCAGGTACCTTAGAATATGATTTGCAGCAATCAAGTGAACATGTCTTGGATCTATCAGGAACTAGCTCAAGGTGTTCACAGTAAAGCAAATATCTGGTCTCGTGTTCATCAGGTACATCAAAGACCCAATCATCTGACGATACATCGTAGCATCAATCGACTCTGATGAAGCATCATTCAAGAGCTTCAGATTTGGTGCCATAGGTGTGTCCATAGCCTTGCAGTCCATCATCTCAAACCTCTTCAGGATCTCTATTGCATACTTCCCTTGTCCAAGGAAGATTCCATCTGTACTCTACCACACCTCCATACCTAGAAAGTAATGCATCATCCCCAAGTCCTTCATTTTGAACTCAGTAGCAATCTTTCTCTTTGTATCAGATGAACCCATCCGTACTTGTCACAAATATATCATCTACATATAGTAGAAGCATCACTGGGTTGCCATATTCAACCTTGTAGTAAAGGTTGGAATCCTCTTTACTCTTGGTAAAGCCCAAACTGGATAGAAAGCTATCAATTCTTCCATACTAGGTCTTGGGTGCCTGTTTCAAACCATACAGGGATTTCTTCAATCTGCACACATGAGACTCTCTGTCATGTGTTTCAAAACCAAGTGGTTGTTCTATATACACTTCCTCTTCTACTACACCATTCAAGAAAGTATTCTTGACATCCATCTGGTGTATCTTCCATTTCATCACTGCAGCCAGAGCAAGTACCGATCTGATGGAAGTGTATCTAGATACAGGAGCAAAGGTTTCTTCATAATCTATTCCTTCTTTCTGAGAGAAACCTTGAGCCACAAATCTTGGTTTATATTTTTCAATGCTACCGTCTACAGCATGTTTGATCTTGTAGATACATTTGGAAGTTACAATTGACTTCTCGTCTGGTCTTGGGACAACATCCCAAACATCATTCTTCATGATCGATTGGTATTCTTCGATCGTAGCATCCTTCCATTCTTTCCGTTCTACTGTTTCTTCATAACTGGAAGGCTCTTTATCAATGAAATCACATAGTAATGATACATACCCGGAGCAGGATCTGGTCCTCTTTCTTTCTTTGTGATTCTCTTCTGGAGACCCATATCTTTTTGCACCTTGGATAAGTTCTTGTACCCAAGCATGTTTCCTCTTATGAGGATTCTTCTCCAGAGGTGGATCTATAGGTCTTTTTGGTTCGTCAAATTCTTGATCTTCTTCTTGAGTATCTTCGTTCATGGTTGTATCATGAATTCTGGGTGCTTCTTCTTCTTCAGGTTCTTCAATAGGTCTCTTTCTGGACTTGTTGTAAGTTGTGTCTTCATCAAATGTCACATCCCTGCTGATGTCAATCTTCTTATATCCTGGGAAATATATTCTGTAAGCCTTCGATCTTTCAGAGTATCCCACAAATATACCCTTCTTTCCTAAAGGATCTAATTTTGTTCTCTTCTCTTTTGGAATGTGTATGTACACAGGACAACCGAATATTCAGAGATGGCTAACTTCTGGTTTCTTGCCGGAGAAGACTTCTTTAGGAATCTTGTTCTCGAGTACTCTATGTGGAGTACGGTTTTGTACATACACTGCTATTCTGGTAGCTTCAGCCCAAAGATGCATAGGAAGATCTTTATCATGAAGCATAGCTCTTGTTGCTTCCATGATAGTTTTATTCTTCTATTTTGCAATCCCATTCTGTTGTGGATTATAAGGAGTGGACAACTCCCTCTTAATCCCTGAATATTTGCATAGCCCTTTGAATTCATTCGAAGTGAATTCTCTGCCATTGTCTGATCAAAAAGTTTTGATCTTCTTTTCAATGTGGTTCTCAATCAAGGCTTTGAATTCCTTGAATTTGCTGAATATTTTGTCTATGTTTTGCATGAAGCAAACCCACATCTTCCTCAAAAAATCATCAATAAAAGAAACATAATATGCATACCCGCTTAGTGAGCTTGATGACATAGGACCGCATACATCGGAGTGGATGATTTCTAGGATTCCATTGGCTTTGCTTTCGCTGCTAGGAAATGTCTTCTTTATATTCTTTCCTTTCAGACATCCTTTGCATACCCCATCATGTTTTTCTTGGAATTCTGGAAGACCTTCAACCATGTTGCTTGCAATTGGCAGTGCTCTGTAATGCACATGTGCAAGCCTTCTATGCCAAAGTTCACTTGGCTCTACTATGTCATGGACCAATGCTTGTTCTGGATGGCCCTTTAATTTGTACAATCCTCCTTCTTGTTCTCTAATTACCACCGCATCATCGATAGTATTTCCTCTTGGCCACATGATGACTTGTCCATCTATGAATGCAACCCTCATTCCTTTTGAATCTAGTGCAGATATAGAGAGGAGGTTCTTCTTGTTGGAATATATTGAACCCACTCACAACTTAGGATAAAATAATTAATCATTATTTGATTAATTATTCACCCACTAGCTTAATTAGTTGGCATCCACTTGCACCTTAAAGTCAATACATGCCATCTATCTCCTAGGAATGATTTATTTCTGATTCTGGGTTGATCCAGAATTAGTATACAGGACTTTATAGCATATTCTGCTTTTTTCTGCTTTTTCCTGCTTTTCTATAAAAGCTAGTCAACTAGGAAACTGGGAGCTTTTGTTTCCAACCCATCCTCCATTATTTTTTCTCCATTTTCTAGGATTAGCATGCTATTTCCATCTCCTTGACAACTCACTCATGCTTTTTCCAACTCGTGAGGTCCTTGATAGATTTAGCAAGTGCTTTATCCACCTATGGGGGTTTGCTATATTTTGGTAAGTCAGCATTTTTGAGCTTTATGATTTGTTTCCATACAATTCGACTTTACCATGAGGGAAGCACTATTTATGTACACTATTATTCATAATTATTCAATGGAAGGATACACACCAATATTGATCTCTTCATTCATGTGATTCAGTCTCTTTTCTTCTCTCTTATTTTCCTGTGTATGCTTGTGAGAATTCTTAGTAGCAAGATCTATTTCTTGCGCTTATTTTTAGCATCATTGCACATAGAATTGATCTATTATTTCTACATGGTATCAGAGCTACAAGGTTGATCAATTTCTACAGAGTTGAGGAGCGCTTCCAGTCTCCTATCCCTCTCCGAAGAAGAGCTTGTCTAGCTTACAAGATTTTCTCCTAGTTTGTTTTGCAGGTTGCAAAGAGTATCTCTTAGAGCATATCAACAACTTCAATATGGATTCAAAAGTTCATCTACTATCTCCTTTCAACTATGCTTATTGGAAGCCAAAGATGAGTGCATACTTGAAGAGGCAATGTCTCTTTGATGTCTGCATTGGTGCATTGAGTGAACCTGAGTCTTATGAAGAGAAGATTGATTGGATAAATAATTCTGATAGAGATTATATAATTATGTGTTTGGGGATGTCTCCAAATATATATCATCTCATAGATTCTACTGAATATCCATTTGAGCTTTGGAAAAGTTTGGACAAAGCTTTTGGTTTGCAGGAAATTGAAGATGAAGCATGGAGCGAACCTAGCATCTCCTCTCGTTCTCTTTCTCAAGATTTCTTGGCCTCTACATTCTTTGATGAAGCTGATCATGATGAAGAATTTTCTCATACAGTTCATGTTTCTACTGCCCTCTTTCATTCGAATGCTTCCTCCTTCAATGAAGAAGCAAATATTGAAGAGCCATCTTTTTCTGTGTCTCTTGAAGGTGATTTTTCTTCTTGTGATACTATTGATGAAAAATAAGTAACATATGGAGCTGCTGCTGATATTGATTATAATCCTATAACCCATTCATTGTTCTCTCAATCTCCTATCTTAGATTCTGAGATCTATGTGCCATATTCTTTACACCTCTTGCATACCTCTCTCATTGATGGTGCGCAACCCAGTGACTTCCAGGATGTTTGCTTAGCCAGATCAAGCCTTATTTGTGTCATACCACTTACCTTACTTGATCTCATGTGCTTCAGCATATCCTCCTTTTTTCTTGGCATCAATACTCAGAGCCTTCTTGAATATTGTGAACATCTCTTTCTTTCCTCCTTTCATACAGAGGATTCATTACCAGTGTATTCCCATGAGTCTATTGATATGCTTATATGTGATCCTTTGGATTCTGATTTAGAAGCATATTTGCAGGTTAATACACATATAATACCACCATACATACCATATACCATACCTCTGAATAATCCAAATACTATACAAATCCCAAGCTCACTAGGTGATTCCTCATTGGTCTCTTATGCAGTGATATTTATCTTACATGATTTGAAGTCTTTCCTAACTTTCAGTGGCTGGTTATCCATGAACTTAGTCATATATGGAATGATATTAAATATGTTTGGATCTTTTCTAAACACTTATGGTTCAGATCTTATGCCCATCCATCATTCATATTTTTACACCTATCAGATTTCCCCAGTTGCTCATAATTTTCCTAGTCTAGGCCTATATCCTCATGGAGCCACTGAAGCATTTTTCTTTGCTGTTCCATATGCTGATATTTATGATATATCAGAGTTTTATCAACCTCATATTAGATCTATACAGGTTCTACATCATATTGGAATATTGACATGTGATTCACATCACAATTTTGTAGCTATTCAGGGAATTGGGTGTGAAATAAATTGCCTTAATTTTTGTACTCTTTGGAAAGGAGTATGCACAGATCTATTTTCCATTTCAGATTATGTTTTCAGATCATAGTTTGACAGCAGAAAGAAGCATTCAGATAATGCTCCTACTTCATCAGTTGATGAGATACAAGGAGTCTCTCCTCTTCCTTCTTGCAGGTTCTACACTCCAGCTCATGATCATGGAGTTCATGATTTCTTCAGCAAGTGCTTCATCCAGAAGCAGTTTAGTCAGCTCATTAAAGTGAAGATGAAGATATTTTGAAGACATATTTCAAATTTTGTGCCTTGTCCTATCTTGAGGGAGGATTTTCCCCATGTGGTTTTGCCTCTTTCCTCACTTTTCTGGACATAATAATTGTTAAAGGGTGACCATAGCCTTGTTGCTCGGCCCTATATGCATCCATATGCATCCATATTTTTTGTCATACCATCATAAAGCCATACTTATAGGGGGGTGTTGGAATATATTAAACCCACTCACAACTTAGGATAAAATAATTAATCATTATTTGATTAATTATTCACCCACTAGCTTAATTAGTTGGCATCCACTTGCACCTTAAAGTCAATACATGCCATATATATCCTAGGAATGATTTATTTATGATTCTGGGTTGATCCAGAATTAGTATACAGGACTTTATAGCAGATTCTATTTTTTCTGCTTTTTCTGCTTTTTCCTGCTTTTCTATAAAAGCTAGTCAACTAGGAAACTGGGAGCTTTTGTTTCCAACCCATCATCTATTAGTTTTTCTCCATTTTCTAGGATTAGCATGTTATTTCCATATCCTTGACAACTCACTCATGATTTTTCCAACTCGTGAGGTCCTTGATAGATTTAGCAAGTGCTTTATCCACCTATGGGGGTTTGCTATATTTTGGTAAGTCAGCCTTTTTGAGCTTTATGAGTTGTTTCCATACAATTCGACTTTCCCATGAGGGAAGAACTATTTATGTACACTATTATTCATAAATATTCAATGGAAGGATACACACCAATATTCATCTCTTCATTCATGTGATTCAGTCTCTTTTCTTCTCTCTTATTTTCCTGTGTATGCTTGTGAGAATTCTTAGTAGCAAGATCTATTTCCTGTGCTTCTTTTTAGCATCATTGCACATAGCATTGATCTATTATTTATACACTTCTTGAGTCCTAGCACAAACAATACTTCCTTCATTGTTAGAGACTTTCCAGAGTCTAGTTTATAGGAATATTCCCCACTACCTTTTATTGGATATTGGTAGTCATCTCCTAGTTTCACCTTGTGAGGTGATTCATGTTCTGATAGTCTCACAAAGGATTCCTTGAATCCAATGATATGTTTGGAAGCCCCACTATCTGTAAGCCAATCATCACTTCCATGAGTAATGTTACCTGTGAGAGCGAAGATCAAAACATATTCATCCTCGCTTGAAGAATCTTCACTTTCATATCTGGTTCTTTTCTTGGAAGGTTCATCATCCTCTACAGCATGAGCATGATGTCTTATTTTGTTCCCCTTACTTTTATGAGAGTGGACCTTGTTCTTAGGATAGTCTTTTGCAAAGTGTCCTATTTCATCACATGTATAACATCTTAATCTAGATAGGTCCTTTCTGTTGTTATCTCTTTGATGAGGATTCTTACCTTTGGAGTGATGACGTTTTCTTTTGCCTTTCTTGGAGTGAACTGTGAGAGCTTGATCTTCACTTCCCATATTATCTTCTCGAGCTACTATCCGTGCTTCTTCTTGAGAACATTCTTCCCATATTTTGCTGAATTTGACTAATTTCTTTCTGGCACATATTCCTTGGATGAATGAATCCCATGACCTAGGAAGTCCATTCAGAGTTGTCATCACAATCTCTGCATTCTCCACTTCTTCATCTATTTCTTCTAATTGTTCCTTGATCTGAGAAACCCTTGTGAAGTAATACTGGATGGTCTCTGCATTCTGAATATTCACATTCTTTAGTTGATTCCTCATAGTCATCTTTCGGTTTATGTTCTTCCCTTCAAACAATTTGGTTAGGGCATCAAACATAGCTTTAGGTGTCTTGAGAGAGGACACCTATGGGAAAAGGTGATCCTTGATAGAATCAGCAATGATCCTCTTTTCCATAACCATATTCTTCTTATGTAGTGCCTTTGCCTCATCTCCCTCTGGAACTGGAACCTCCTCATGGATGTAGGAGTCTAACTCATTTTCTTCCAGGACCAGGGAGATCCTATAATTCTAGGCTCAGAAGTTATCAGCTCCCTCAAGATTTTCATCAAGCTTGGTATGATGAGACATCTTAAAACTGAGAAACTTAAATGGAAATACAAAATATTTATATCTTACTAGGTCAAGGTGTCAGATTTGGATTTGGAGCTGAAATCCCGCAGTATTGGATCAGGAGCAAATTAGGGTTTTGCTTTTCCGGAGTTCTTTCCACCCAAATGCCTTGAAATTTATCCATAAATTTGATTTTGGGGAGGAGATCAATCCAGGCATGGTCTCACTGAAAAATTCCTCTTTTGTAAAAATCCCTAATTTTCAGTAGTAGTGACAGGTCTGAAACTGAAAAACCTCAGAATTGGATTCTGCTTCGATAGAAAGATGCGCCCTAAGGAGGAGAGTTATTCCACCTTACTTTTGCTGAAAATCTGTGGAGGAAGATCCACAAACTAGGAATCGCTAGTTCCCGTAGCTACACAATGTCTTCTTCTCAGGTTAGCTCTAATACCATGTTAGTTTTTCAACATTAAGCTAGCATTATTAGGATATTAACTGAGAGAATAACAAGTACATCAATCAAACACAAGAGACAATGAACACAGTGTTTTTCCTCATGGAAACCATAAATGGAGAAAACCCCACAACTTCCTTAGAGATAGAATCAACACCAAAATAGTAAGTGATCTCCCGACATCAGTAACCTTCTTCTTATCTAGCCCCAGTGCCTTCTCCTTCCTCAACTATGCGCTACACTTGAGTGTGTATGAGTTGTATGTTAAATAGAGAGTCCAGCTCTCTATTTATACTAATCCTAACATGACTAAAACCATACTAGGGCCGACCTCTACTAGGAGAGTCTAATAACCCTAGTGCCCTAGAACTGCGGGGACTTTAACCCTTAGAAAATCGGAGGGTTACCCACAATGACTTGACATGACTTGTTTACATTATTGATCCTCCCGATCAGAACATTGGGGCATGACAACATGACTCAATTACATTATAGATACATCTTGGACTAAACATCGGGTTAAAATACATAAGATACATAGATGAATACATTCTAAAGTTACAAATACATCAATAGGTGTATCTTACTTTCTAGAATAGAAATTTCCAAGGAGGCGAACCTGATTGGTGGACCCTAGAACTCATTCAACTATTGCGAAGGGTGAACAACAAAGCTTCAAGAGCTGTCAATGCGTGGATAGACAACATTTTGGAAGGGTACAATACATAATTTGTTGTTGACATAGTCAAATCCTATAACGACGCAGAAAGAGAATTCTTTAAGGGACTAAGGGGGAGATTTCTTTTGTCATTATGATTGTGGATTAAGATGATCATCTATGAAAAAGGAATACTAAAAATGAGTTTCAATGAGTAAACCCTTGGTGTGTGGAGGATGTGGGTACTGCAAAGGTGAGGTTTTGAATGGAATGATATGGGGTAGGTGGGTGGAAGTTACGACGAGACTATGAGGGAAGTTGTAGAAGAGTGTTTCCTCCTGGAAAGTGGGTTGAGGTTACAGGAAGAAAAGAGGAGGAGGACTGAGGAGAGCCTTGGTGTGATTGAAACAAAAAAATGGGAAAAGGGACCACAAGGGACTAAGAGACCATAAAACGATGAAGGAAATGACCAGGCTACATTTGAGCTCGAGGAAGGAATGAACCAAAGCAAAAAATTACCTACGAATCCATACACTATGCCAAAGTTAGGAGGAAGAAACATGAGTTCTTCGTAGGGTTTTCCTACATATCAACATAGTAATGATAATAGTGGACCAACAAACATTGGGAAAAGACTGATAATGGAGGATGACAATGTGAAACTACCCCTATTTCAGGGTAATGGGATTGAAGATCCTAAACAATATTGTTTCTTATGCGAAGCAATATGGACATTAAAACAAGTACAAGATGAATATATAAAGAAAGGACAATTGGAAAATACCTTCCTAGGCCGCATATTGGATTGGTACATGAAATTTGCGCAAGTACCGATGGGACATCCCTAGAAGACTCTAGCACAAATTAGGAATGTAATGATTGAAGAGTTTAAATAGCAAAAATATGAGTCGTAATATATTACCGAGTTGAAGGAAATAAAGCAGTATCCTAATGAATCAATATGGGATTTCGATCAACGATTCAAAACTCTGATGGATAAGGTCAGTTTTGGAATGAGCGATGTTCAACACAAGGAATAGTTTATCACAACCTTAGTATCACACATCTATATGAATCTAATGAAACATAAGATCACATCGTAGGAATAAGCTCTAAAAATCATGATGAAATTGGAAGCTTCACCAGTCAGCAAAACAGGGATTGGCATGACCCAGATCTAGTCACAGTTGGAGAACCTCACTATTCAATTGTAAGATATTAAGAAGGGGAAAGAATTCCATGAAGAAGTATGGTGCAGTTGATGTCAGTCAGAGGGACATCATAAAGATCAATGCCCATACTTCCAAGAATATTTACAAGTTGGAGATTTGAACCCACTAAGTGAAGGAGGATTTCCATGGTGCTAGATTTTTTAGACTAGAGGACATCGATCCAAAGAATACACATAACTTCATAAGTTTGTGTCGAAACCAACGAAACTTATATGTAATTTTTGTCGATCGGTTGGCCATGAAGAAAAGGATTCAAGAGCATATGCTTTTCTCCAAGAAAGAACCATGCATACCTATTTTATGAATGGAGAGGAGAATATTCCAACAAAAATACCACAGTCACAGCCATTTTACAATCAACTATAACTGCAGTATTTCCATCCTCAACCACAATATACTCAATCATTGTATAACCAACCGTAACCATAGTATAACTAGGCACAACCACAGTATACTCTGCCGCAACCAAATAAACAACAACAGTTCAACCAACAACCATACCAGCAGTAGGGAGGATTTCAAGGAGGATTCTATGGAGGTCATAATTTAGGATTTGGTCATGGAGGAGCTATGGGACGAGGCCATGGGCTGGTAACATTATATAATTTTGGGTTATTGGGACATTATCAAAGGGAATTTCTGAAACTATAGTCTTAGTGTACTTATTTTAGCATTGCAGACCATACTTTCGAGGAATGCCCATAATTGATCACAAAATGGAAAGCAAAGAATGCACCTCAACCACAAAAGAACCAAAACACAACTCAAAACCAAGGTCCAGGACCAAATGTAGGGAAGATCTCAATGGAACCAAGAACTCAACCAATGAATGTTGGAGTAGTAACTCGAGGAGGAGCTATGACAGGAGCCGATGAACCACCGATAAATATCCGACCAACAGCTCAAAATAAGGTGCAATTTGATGTCAACATGGAGAATGAAACCTTCTTCGACATAAGAGACATACTGAATAGAAACACCGACAAGTTACCTGTATATGAAATTCCACCAGTCTTTGATTCGACAAGATTGTCGGGATCATCAAGAAAGGTTAGTACTATGAAACATTTTCTAGAAAGTTGCGTAACGTTAGCAAAACATCCAGATTCCTTAGCAAAAATAACAAGATTTTTATATCTACCAGAGGAAGGGTGACATGACCACCCATTAAATTAATTACATAAGAATAAAACAAGACATGAAATGAGAATGAACGTTTGAATAGGTGACTATGATGTGGATTCAGTCATTTTGGATCTAGAATCAGATGTAAATATCCTAACAAAGCAAACATGGGAAATGATGGGGAAACTGCAATTGGTCTAGTACCCTATACAAATATGACTGGAAGATCAGGCTAGGG
The DNA here is from genome assembly GCA_001517045.1 of Pseudotsuga menziesii. NCBI lineage: Eukaryota > Viridiplantae > Streptophyta > Pinopsida > Pinales > Pinaceae > Pseudotsuga > Pseudotsuga menziesii. The sequence continues at coordinate 331,009 of LPNX010518406.1, forward strand.
TCCCACCACGCGGTAGATTATTGTGTCTACCTGTCGAAGTGGAAGGACTGAAGATGACTTCTATGTTATCAAGATAGTTGATGAGGTCAGTTTATAACCCACGTTATTAGAAATTGGTTGGGAAAATGAAAATTTGGCGGTTATGAACTTCAAGAAAAGGGTAACAACCTTTGAGAATTGTGACATACAGATCATTGACCCACTGGATCCCCAGGAAGGATAAAGATATGTTGAACCAATCAAATACCAAGTTGCAGGAGGATGGGATAATGCCTAGAATATTTATAAGGATTATATCAATACCAATGCAGACACAGAGTTGGGATGGTGAAGCACTAGCTCCACATCATCAGATTCTGACGATGCGTTAAAGAACTGGCAGAACTGGTTACATGAAGTCTCTGTTAGAAAATGTGCATGCGCCACTCAGTCGTTGCAATTGGTAGCAATATAAGTCATCAACTTGCTGACATATGAAGGATTACCCAATGTGGCAGTTTTTATTAGTGAATTTGAAGACAAGGTATCAAAGCCATAGCATCTACTGGCATTGGATTAAGCGTTGAAGGCTACTCTAGCAAGATGGTGGGATACACACAAGGATTCGATGGGAAACTGGAAAGCATGTCGGCGACTGATGGAATTTTGATTTGGACAAGGTGAATCATACTAAAGGAATAAATATGATGGGAGGAATGATCCCAATAATCATTTGCTTGCATGTCGAACTGCATGGGTACTAAGTCCAAAGGAAGAATGGGTCCATGCGTTCGTCCATACACTGGATGAGATACCACACATGTGGTATGTTTTTGCATAACTGCAATAGGAAACTACAACATGGGAAGAACCAACTGTAAGCTTCATTCATACTTTCATCTTTGCGAATGACAATTCGTTCATCCATAACGCACAACAGAGCATCCGCGACATAGTATTGGAAATAGTTTCGAGTAAGGTACCAATGGAACCACAAGGAAAAATGACATCGCGAATGGTGATGACATATTACAACATGTCAGGAGAACATGACCATGAAGATGATCCAAGAACTGTCGACATTCCATAATTAGAGGGAATTCAGGACATTGTAGCACTAGAAGTGTTAGGAAACAAATTCAAGCATCTACTGAAACTGAAAAAGGTTAATATTGGGAAAATAGAGGACCCAAAGTTCAAAAGCATTGGATATTTTAGGGACGAGTCGACAATGGGGAAAATCACATATCTGCTACATGAATTTTAGGACTTATTTTTGACCAAGTTTTTCAAGATGAAATATATTTCAAGTGAGTTGGGAGAAATGAATATTTTGCTTAAACTTGATGCGAAACCAGTCAAGAAGTGGCCATATAAATTGAATTAGAGGTACAAAGAGAGCGTCAAATATGAATTAGAACTCATGATATATGTCAGCATTATCGAACCAGTTGAAGAGTTTGAATGGATCAATACAATAGTGGCACAGGACAAGAAGATAGGGGAAATCTGGATCTATGTCGATCTCCGGAAGCTGAATGATGCAAGTCTCCATGATCCATTTTCGACAGCATTTACTGATGAAGTATTGGATAGAGTTAGAGGACAAGAAATCTATTCATTTACGGATGACTTTTTGGGTTATCACCAAATAAGGATTGCAAAGAAGGATAGACACAAGACCGCTTTTATAACAAAGTGGGGATGTTTTCAATACACAGTAATGCTATTTGGCCTCAAGAATGCGCCTATGATATTTTCAAGTCTAGTTGTCACTGCATTAAATGACTTCATTCACAAATTCCTGGTAGTCTATATGGATGATTTGACCGTTTATGGTCTGGTAAAAGACCACACCATGAGTCTTTGACTGATGCTCAAAAGGTGTTGACAACATTAGATTTAATTAAATTTGAAGAAGTGTGTATTCTATGCTCCATTTGAAATTTTGTTGGGACACATTGTATGTAGGAAGGTATGTTGTTTGATCTTGCCAAGATCGCTATAATTGTCGACTTACCAGAACCGATGATGGTTAAACAACTAAGGGTGACATTGGGTCACACAGGGTACTACCAAAAGTTCATAAGAGGATACATAATGATCACTGCGCCAATGGAGAAGCTGAACAAATATGTGAAGTTCGAGTTGAACGATGAGTGCCACATAAGCCTCGAGACATTGAAGCAAAATATGGTCTCAAAACCAATATTGGTATTTCCAGATTGGACGAAGGAGTTCCATGTTCATGTCGACATTTCGTCAGTTGCAATAGGAATAATCTTGGCTCAACCAAGGGAAGGAGAAATCAATCACCCAATTGCATTTTCAAGTTGGAAGTTGTCTATGACAGAAAGAAACTACACAATGACATAGGACGAAATTTCAAAATGTTTACAGATCATTCAACGTTAAAGCACCTGGTTAACAAGCCTGTGTTAGGGGGGGAAATATGTTGATGGTTGCTACTATTCTAGGAATTTTATTTCGAGATCATTATGAAACCTGGAAGGTTGAACACCAGACTAGATCATCTGTCAAGGATAGATTCAGGTGAAGAACCAAGAAGCATCAAGGACGGGTTTCCTGATGCACAGTTGTTTAAAGTGGACATGGTGGACGACCATTATGAATAGATCATTCAATTTTTGGTGAAAGGAAAATCCCCGAAGGAGTTCACAATGAGTTAGAAGAAGAAACTGGTGGTCAGAGCTGCGGACTTCCAACTAATTGCAGGACAAGTATACAATATGGGGCTTGATGAAATTCTATGTCGATATGTTCTTCGGGACGAGAAGGAAAGAGTATTGGTATAGGAACATGAAAATATTGTAGGAGGACACTATGGATGTCATGCAACCTATAGGATAGTACTTCGAGCTAGCTTATGGTGGCCAACATTGCACGATGATGCCACAAACTATGCTAAAATTCGCAATGTATGTCAATGAACAGGGAAACCATCACAACAAGTTGAAATTCCATTAGTACCTCAAATAACACTACAACCATTTGATAAATGGGACATGGATTTTGTAGGACCCATAAAACCCCAGGAATGAGAACAAGTGCATGCTATATCATTACTGTGACAGACAATTTGACAAGATGGGATGAGGCAACACCAGTGAAGGATTGTACAACTGTGACAATAACGAGGTTTTATTTCGACGATGTGGTCACTAGGTTTGTCTACCCCAAGATTTGGATGAGAGACCAAGGAGCTCACTTTTTCAATCAGACGATCCAAGCGATGAAGGAGGAATTTCAAATTCAGAAAAAGAAAAGTACCCCATATTACCCACAAGAAAACAGAGCAGTCGTTGCATTCAACAAAATATTGGAAAATGCACTGATGATGGTATGCAATGCAAATTGCGATGAATGGGATTTGAAAATACCTCCGATATTATGGGCTTATAGAACAAAATGTAAAAGATTGATGGGACAAAAACCATTCAAGTTAGTTTATGGTAAAGAAGCAGTAATGCCGATGGAATATATTGTTCCGAGTATACGCATACCCACCGCTACCGACATGACAGATGAAAGAGTGGTTGAGGAAATATTGGCACAACTGTTATAGTTGGAAGAGGATCGATTCATTGCGGGTTTCCATCAACAAGTAGAGAAAGATCGACATAAGGAATGGCATGATCTCCATCTAAAGGAGAATCATTTTCAACGTGGATATATGGTTCTCCTCTACGAAATCAAGTTTGTGAGACACCCAGGTAAGATGAAAATGCACTGATTAGGTGCCTATGTGAGTCATTTCATTACCAACAGAGGTGTGGTACAATTGCAGCATTTAAATGGATTATTGTTACCTAAACTAGTGAATGGAAGCCAACTAAATCCCTATTGAGATAGCCAAGCACGAAACCACTAACAACTACCAACAAAAAAAGAAAGAAAAGGAGAGCGAAAAGTGGAGAAGAGAAGTTTGATGACATACAACAGAGGAATAAAAAAGGGGAATCACAACAAAGTTTGAATCTTGGTGATATCGGACGAGGTGTGAAATGGTCTAATCAGATAATAAATGAAGTAATTAAACTAGGAGGGATAGGATGCAAGTGGGAAATACACACATTTATGGACAAATGAGTCCATTATATTTGTAGAATCAATGCAAGATTCGGTCAATATCTGATGGATTTGGCAATGATGCTCCAAATATTTCACGTGGAAGGATCAAAGGCTATAAAAATATTCCAAGGGGCATGGTTCGACCCATTGTGTGACTTGAATCAAAGCAGAGAAAAGAGGAAGAGTGAAGTAAAGCATGAGAGTGAAGAGAAGTATCAAACACACGATGACATAATTGATTTCCAACACTAGTACATAGGGATCGCTTAGAGCACACACAACTATCGAGGAAGGAAACCCATAAATTAGGACTTTATTAGTGTGACCTCCTAGGAAGAAGAGGAGTGGACAATGATCAATCACTCCAAACCGAAGAACAAAGGTAAATCAAAGTTTGATAAGAGAAGCATAGGCAGAAGCTGGACCATCGATTACGACAAGGAAGGAGTCTACAATGCGGAAAGGGCAGACGGTTGATGATATCTCGAGGTACGTACCACTGTGGAAGGAATGAGAAAAATGATAAAAACATTGAGTTATACTTGTACTTGGATGCACTGTAGGATGAAACATCAAATATACCGTGACTCACAAACGAGGCCGCAAGGAAGTACAAGACAATTGTACGATTAGCAACAGGACCAGATGCCATCCATATTCAGGCGCGACATGATGAAGAGAAACAATGGTTGAAAACACAATCCAAGTTGACTGAATGAGAAATAGACACCATCATATACGAATGGGAACTAGAATGGAAGGTTCCAGTTAGCTTTTTGAACATAGAAATTGGACCACCTCCAGATATTCCGATTGAACAGAATAAGCCAAACGAATCAGAAGAGGACTCATAGGAGGAATCGTTTGATACTACAATAGAATTAAACTTGGAGAAGCAACATAAAGAGGCAAGAACAAAGCGTCAGTTTGAACAAGGTGAAGGAAGCAACACCACAGGGATCTCTAATGAGCAAGTGAACAAGATAGTAGCTGCAATCACCATGGTGACTAACAAGGGTGTGGCTAAAGTAACAAATCATGTAATAGGTTTCTTTCATCAAGTCACAGGGTTTCTATAAACACTAAAAAATGAAGTACTGGAGACACAAGTACCACATGAGGGTGCGTTTCAAAGAGCAGTCGAGATACACCTGGGAAATAAAGTGAAATTGATACATATTGTACCACAATAACTAACTACATGGAATCAGGACACTGACACCATGTTAAAGGGGTTTGAATTGGTTTGTCTCAACCTCAATGAACTACTAATGCATATGCTAACATGATTTTAGCTACTAGCAAGAGAAGAGATCCGATATCGGGAGGTGAAAATTCAGGATCAATTGGTCTGATAGAAGTATTAGGATGGAAGAGGGAAAAAGTAACTTCAACATCATAGGAAGGAGAAGAAAGAAATCATGCGAGGAAAAAAAACAACATTTGACGATAAGAACAGACTAGAGAGAGCGATCTTAGTGGTCTGTGAAGAGATTCCAGACATTACTCTAGAGATTTTTGTGGAAGCAGAAGTATTACGCCTAGGGAAACCTGTCACCGATATGAGGAAAGAGAATGAGGAATTGCAGGCGTGCATAGTACCAAGAACGTTGATGGAGCATATTGCGGAAAGAATAAGCGTAATTGAGGACATCGCAACTAAAATTGCAGAAAATGAAAAGGCATTCCAGACGATCGTAGAAGAAATCATGAATTTTTGGGGGAGCTTGGTGTAGGAAGAGAAACTGCATCAGTTGGAGACTCAACTTGTAGAAGTAGAAGAGAAAATACCAACACTAAGGGGATCACTCAAAGAGATTCCCCCATTGGAACATGTGATCTAAGCAACAAAAATCAAAGAGTTGCAGAAGCACGTGAATAAGGCGCGTACAAGGCACTAGAGGAGGTCGACACTATTTGATTAGATGCAAGGTGTGACAGAGTAACTAGCGCTAAAATAAATGGAAGAGATCATAACGACAAAGGTCGACTTAAATACAGTACAACATATGACCATCCAACTTGTCTAATGCTTAGAGGATGTACCTACAATCCACACCAGGCAGGAAAGACCCATTAATTGGATTGATCATAGTAACTTTAAACCACCAGGGTATTGTACTATGAATTCTTTCCTATACTGCATTGTTCCCTAACTTCTTGATTCTACCATGCCTAGAAACATTTTTTTATACAAGGTACCAAAAACGCTCCTTAAGAAAATTATCATTGAGTGGCAATCTAATTTTTCCAATATTTCAATAAAAGTACACTTAAGCAACATTGAAATATACTATAGTTTCTTGTCTCCCTCTTGAGAAGTAATTGTATATTTACAAAATTGTCCTTTGGTTGAGAAGTCAGTGTACCAAATGATTGCTAGCAGATTTACAAGCTTCATGTTCTATGGTAAATCACACATAGAGAGTACTTGTTGCATGTTTAATTTCATTTATAGCTATTCGCAAAAGTTAATTTACACCTTGATATCAACATCACTTGCACAAAACCAAATCCCAGTCTATGGAATCCAACTAACTTCTTGAATCTAGATTTTCTAAAAACCTATCTCACATGCAATGTGTGCTGCTACATTACCGATCTAATTAATCATCGTGCTTCCAACATATTGAATTTCTTAAGGTTACACATGATTTTATCCTCATTCAAAAATATGTATACTCCAAACAAAAATCATGAACCAGTTCTAAGTCAAATATGTACTCACCTATGTTGCACGGGTACCCATATGGTGTACCCCTCGAAAATGTACCTAGTTGGGGTGCTATAATTTTAATTTATAGTTTTCTGCAAAAGTTAATTTACACCTTGATATCAACATCACATTGCGCAACACTTAGACATAGGGTCAAGACAACTGTCGAACAGTGCGCAACACTCAGACAGAGGCTCAAGGAAACTATCGATCAAGTGAGGAATGATTATGACGCCTTGAAGATGAAGCTGAATGAGCCAGTAATTTCCAATTGACATGGATCGAGGTTGATCCACAAGTTTGTGTTGGGGGCCTGTTGGCAAGGGGTTAGGGTGTGCAAGGCATGCTTCTACCATAAAAAATAAGGGAATCAACAAAAGGAAGAATCAAACACGCATAAGGAGAAACCAACAAGTTAGGAAGTTTTGTCAAAGTTTGTTAGGATATTGGTCAAGTGGACCTTTTTGTAATGACTTAGTAAGACATAACATTGTAATCAATTCTTATCTGCGGAAGGAGAAACCGACTAGTTAGGAAGTTTTGGTCAAATTTAATTAGGATATTGGTCAAGTGGACATTTTTGTAATGGATTACAAAGCCATAGAATTGTAATCAATTCTTATCTACGGATCTAGGTCGGAGGAACGAATGTGTTTTCTGGTCTCATGGTAATCAACCAAGAGAAGTTTGTCCTTTTGAAATGTATTTCTGGGTTTGATAATAGGAAGATTATGTTGGTGATATGGCTTTGTTCCTTTTCTGTGTTGAATGGTGAATGATATGAAGTATATAATGCAATATTTGTGTTTTATGGGTAAATATGAATGATGCGAAGCATTTATGGGTTTATTGGTTTATTATAGGTCAATATATTTATGCAAATATAAACTACGATAATAAAATGTGTTTAAAATGCAAATGCAATATTTGAGTGTAAGACAATCTGGTTAATAGCAAGACTTAAAACTTGAATCCCTGATTTCTAGTCGATGTTTTGATAGAACAACCGGTAGTGTGGAAGTCCTCTTCTCCATGTGGAAACTTGGTTACTGCAGCCCTCCCTCAGACATATCGGGTGAGACTGCACCTTGTTTTCAGGTGTTCCTGGATATGGTAAAACATTCCTGGTCCGATGTTTACGGAGTTTGCATCTATGGGTGTCAATAGATATATGGACTGAACCCATGTTGATAGGATAGTGTCAACATAATCCATATTGGTTTTTGTTTCTCTGATTGAAAATTTTGTTGGTGATGATGGAACTAAAGCACCAATTATTCTTGCAAAGACCCTAATATGGAATGTTGTTGTTGTTGTTTCTTATAATGTTGATTACTCTGTACCAAGTGGTATTGCTTTGGTTGATCATCATAATGTAGTTGATGCTGATTCATTAATTGATGTTTTCTTGGTAGATGACGTTGGTTCATCACCTTTTGTTGGTTTGAAGATAGCTGTTGGCTAGCCAGAGTTGCTAGTTGACCTAATGTTTGGATAGATGGTTGCTGACTCAAGTAATGAATATTTAGTTTTAAAGCATGTTGAGCATCATGGGAACTTTGGGATAAATGTTGTGGTTGGTTTCGTTGCTGAATTATAACCTGAGGCTGTGGTGGTTGTTGCTGTTGAAGAACTGATATGTTATGCTAAAAGTTATGCACTGCATGCTGCTACAAAATCCATTTTTGTAATTCTTGATTTCCCTATTTTTGATAATCTTGTTGATAGTGAGAAATAACTTGATAAGGTTTCTGCTGCTTCTTTCTTTGGTTTACTACTGGTGTATGTAGATTGCACAAAGAAGAAGATGTATGTGATTGTTGTACATTGGAAATTTTTTGTGTTTGTTGAGGAGCTACTAACTGTGGTTTTGATGGAGTTGAATGTGAAAGTGATTCCTACAGGATTATATTTTGAGGTGGTTGGAGTCCAAAAGTAGTAAGTACCAACAATGCTGATTATTGGAATAGTGGAAATATGCCATTACTAGATACTGACTGCTGAGTGTAGCCACTCGAACACGTCTTCTAGAATAATTTTTCCATCCCACTAAGAGCAGTGGGATCTTCATCCTGCCATTTTCCCTTACCAAATAATGTAAAAGATAAAACATTTGACCCCTGCACACCAAGCATCGTACTTATTCTACCATTTACAATCTAGTCATATTTTAGGCTAGATTCATTTGATAACAATGTTTCCTTATGATGTACAAGATGATACACTGTGTTTATTGAATCTGAATAATCCACTTTATGTTTTCTATTTGTTGCATTCCTTGAATTTGTTCCTTCTCTTGTCGTAAATCCCAACTTTTCCTTTTAATTTTGAAAGTATGTTTTAATTTGTGTCATATATTTTCTGGTAGAATTTCATGTAAAAGATTCCAATAGATACCATGCTTCCTTATTATATCAACATACTTTTCCTTCTCATCTTGTGTCCAGGATGTAGCTTCCCTCTGCAGTTTTGATTCCCCAGTATTTGATATTTCCTCTAGCCTTAGGCTATGCTACACGGGAAACTATAGAATCAATTTTACTTAAGTGTGTAAAATAAGTTTGATTAGAACTACTGTGTGATATGTGAGTGACATCTAGAGATTCTTTTCTAATCTAAATGATAGTATCTAGTTGAAAATCCTTTTCCTTGACATCTAGTTTTTCAAATGCATCAACTACATATGCAGATTCATTAGGCTCATGATCTGATAACTTGATAAGTGCACCAATAAGAATCGAAGGCTCCAAGATCTTATGAAATAAGTGAAGGAGCTAGTAACCAATTCATCAAACGAAACCAATATATGTTAGAATATATTCAATATATTTGGATGTACATCCTAAGTGGGCCTAAATATTAGAAACATAGGTTTTCTCTTTAGAGTTTGGATGTTCAATTCCAGAGGGGTGGTAGGGTAGCTACATGTGACTAAGATGTTTTTTTCTAGATATCAGTGCAGGGTTGGAAAGGAACCAACACTCTCACTGTCACTTTTGGGCTAGAGAGTGGGAAAAATTGTATTTCATAAGCAAACCTTAATGCCCAAAAAAAATTCACCGAAAAATAAAATCTATTTGGAAACAAACTAGAGAGAAGTTAAGCTAGAGCCTTTGAACATGCAAATTAAGACATGCACCATATAAGGATACAAATGAAAATTGAACCATTTGAAATGGTCATTTAACCAAATAAAGATATGTTTCATTTAATAGAAAAACTGTAAAAGTATATGGAATGCCAGGACTTACAATCAATTAATTCGCTTGTAGTTGATAATCATGCACAACGTTGGAAATATAACCACTTAAAAGGAAAACCTCCTCTAGTTCATGAACTATTTGAAATAGCTTCTCAACTCCTGCAACCTTCTGTCGATGCATTTTGTCTAATATTGTGTTCTCCTCTTGTAACATAATTGACCATAACTGTCAAGACAAAACCATGGCAACCAAATACCCAAAATTTTTATCATCTATGAAACCTAAGCTCTGCCAAAAAAATATTATTTCATCAAACTAAAACAAAAATATAAAATCCAAATCCCAGAGGAAACATGGCACAATTCAATCCATTTCATCAAATCCCTATTCCCATTCTATAAATAATTGATCATCAAGTATTTTGATAGAGAAAAATGAATTATCCTCTCTGCTTCAAGGATGGATTCTTCTTTGGACTTTGTGAGTTCTTCTAAAGCCATATTACCCTCCTGCAATTTTGAAATCTTCCAAAACCAACAACTATCATAAATACTAGAATACTAATAGCAAGTGAAAATATAGGCCAATTCCAAAGCAGAGACAAAGGAGTGGTAAAATAGTAGCATATAAATATGACAACATAGACTCTGCCATCTAATAATATCTCTTGCTGTGAAATATTGAGTTCTACTTCAAGTGGAGAATTAATAGCTTTAATAGGTGGTATGTCATCATCCTTTTGAGCTCCATGGACTCTTCTAAGCATTTATTTTGTTGCAAATTGGCCAACAAAGGTTTCTTTCTTCTCGTCATTAATTTTATTTATTTCAAGGTTTTGTAAAATTTGAATTTAGGATATCAATCATTCACAAACCAATTAACACATGAAGCATTCAATGGAACATAATATCAAGCAAAGTTTCCAAAACATAAAATTCAACTAGAATTAGTCTCCCAAATCAAGGAGCAACTAGAAGCTATTGGAGACAATGTTGAAGAAGCAAAAATGGAGTTTACAACCTTGAATGGTATCCCAAGATCATGGGAATATTTCATTCAAGGAATTTTTTCTAGAAGGAATCTCACCTATGGGAGGAATCATGCAAGAAGATGATACATAACAAAAGCTGGGAGAAGTTGACAATCAAGCCTTAAAAACTCACGCCAAGAAGAAAAAGAACAAGAAGGAAGAACATTCTAGCAAGAATAAAAATATTTTAGAAGAAGAACCTCTCACAACTAAAATGATTAAAAATTACACTTTGTGAAATAATGGAAGGATGATATGATCTAGGAGAATGAGTCGATTATGAATAATGATGTTTATAATGTGATTCCAAGACATGAAGGGAAGTATGTAATGTCTTCCAAGTAGATCTAAAAGATCAAGCATGCAACAGATGACATTATAAAGAGATACAAATAAAGGTTCATGGTTTATCTTATAAATATGGAGTCAATTATGCTGAGTCATTTGATCCATTGACCAGGAACACTTCTTCAGTGAATTATAAGTGCATATCGAAGAACTTCCAGGACTAGGGACTCTCTACAAAGAAGCACATGTGCACAAATTAAAGAAGGCTTTGTATGAGCTTAGAGGGAACCCATGGGATAGCACATGCAATTATATGAAAAAATCGAGGATCACCTAGAGTGATGGAGATATAAAGCTTGTATTTAATATTGAACATGGAATCCTACAAAGGACGAGAATCTCATAGATGGGTGCAAGAGGAAATTTCAACAAAGTTTGAGATGGAGAATCTTAGTATCCAGTGATCTTGAGAGATGACATAGACGTATAAATATAAGATTAGCAATAGAGGAGGATACCTATCACTACAGAATAGAATGTCCCTATACAGATAGTATAAGATGTAAAGGGAGGATGGTTCTCCTCTTCAGAGGGAGAGACTACAGTAGATCTTAGAGTTCAATAATATTGACATGAATTGTGACAGAATCCAAAGGATATTTCCTTAGCCAAGGAAAATGTGCGGTCGAGATCTTGAAGAGGTTCGATATGTTTGAATATAGATACACCAATGGTACCAAAATTGGAGATGCTATGTGATCCTACTTCATAGATAGTTGATGTCACAATATATAGGTAGAATTTTGGTTCATTAATTTGCTTGACGAACATGAGGTCACATATTATTTGCGTTGAATACTTTGATCGAGTTCATAGTGGAGCTAAGACGTGTTCACATGGTTGTGGCAAAGCGTGTGGTGTGGTACTTAAATGGTACAATTGAGTGTGGCCTCAAGTATGCGAGAGACCCGAAAGGATATACCTATAGGTATATGATGACTCTGATTATGATGGAAGTGCTATAAACAGAAATAACACTCTAGGATGTTGCCAAAAGTGAACCAGTGTTACTCTCAGTGCAACTGAGGAAGACTATATTATAGCTAAGAACAAATCAAGGGAAGATTCCTCAAGTGATGAGGAATATGTACCATGATCTATAGGAATTCTGCCGATGAATATGAATATCATACTCTAATCCATTTCAGCATTGGATAAGAAGGAATGCATTTGTAGGGACACACAGATTCAACATCAATACATAGTCCTATGTAATCTTTCATGTAGAAGACATTCCCATCCTTTTCGATCATGAGAAAGATAGGAATACATCCTCATAGTCAAACAATGAATTAAAGAACATTGTTGAATACTCCAGTAATTCCTACAAGGCGATAAATACCAAGAGGGAGTCTACCAAACAAACAAAGATAGGTATTTAAATTTCCATTTCCTATATATCTAGTTGCGTAAATGACATCGTTTAGTTGTGTACATATCAATGTTTAAGAAAATGTATTAAGCATGATAAAGTGTTTGCATTGATGAACAATATACTACTTATATACATGTGATGGGTAAGTGACCTATGGTGATATACAACATTCCATTGCTACTTATATAGAATGAAACATCTTTGTTGAGATGTTGGGAGTAGTGCGCACTCTTAATAATGTCCTGGTAGAGATGGAAGGCATCTATAAAGTTACTGTATGTATACAAGATATGGATGAATTTTGTATTGGCTGAAATAGTTTCACGAATGTATGACATATATATCTTTATGAATAATAATTTGTCATTGTGAATATGTCTTAAAGAGTTTCTAACCATGCAACTTATGTATTTGACTTGTAGGAAGGATAATTTTCAATCACCTACAAGAGAAGAATGATGAAGTTGTAGATGTATAAGAGAAGAATGATGAAGTTACAAATGTACAAGAGAAGAATGATGAATTAGTGGATGTATAAGAGAAGAATGATGAAGTTGTGGATGTACAAGAGAAGAATAATGAGCCCTAATGGTCTAGTCACTATATAGAGAGCCTGGTTGTATTTTCATGGGTATCTCCCAACAAGGTTGGTGACATCACTAGGGGTGGATCCCAGTATGACTAGTCATATTGCTAAGGATAGATCCCAACATGGTTAGTGGAATCCCCAGAAGGAAGATCCCAAGAAGATTGGTCATATATTCAAATAGGAATATCCCAAGAACATTTGTTCTGACATTCATTTCAGGATGTTGTGGTCCTACATTCATTTGCGGATGTTGTGGTCTAGCATTCATTTTCTGATGTTGTGGTCCTACATTCAGTTGCACACGTTTTGGTCATCTTTTCATTTTCAGATGTTGTGGTCCTACATTCATTTGTAGACCTTGTGGTTTGGAATTCATTTGCAGACATTGTGGCCATGCATTCATTTGCAGACATTGTGGTCCTGCATTCATTTGCAAACGTTGTGCTTGGGAATCCATTTGCATATGTTGTGGTCTTACATTCATTTTCAAATGATGTGGTCCTACATTCATTTGTGTACATTGTGGCATGGAATTCATTTGCACACGTTGTGTTCCTGCATTTATTTGCATACATTGTGGTTCAACATTCATTTGCACACATTGTGGTCATGCATTCATTTGCGGATGATGAGATTTCAACATTCTTCATGTTGTGGGTGATTCCACATTAATTTACAAATTTTGTGTTGTGTTTGCATGTAAAACATTGAAGGTGATTCTTAAGATGATGATGTGATGCTCATGATGATGCAATGAGTTGTGATACTCATGATGATGCGATGATATTTGATGATCAAGATGATGCGACGAGATGTGATGCTCGTGATGATGCAATAAGATGTGATAAGTGTATTTTTTAAGGATTATAATAGTGTACTTAAGTATAGTATTCTAGGCGATTATTTTGGATTGAAAAAAACATATATATAGATAAGTAGGCAAATATTAAATATGAAACATGCAATCTACTACTGAAACTTATAAAGTTTGGAGAATATTACGATACAAAAATATATTTTATGTTAATATAGGCGATATTAGAGCCTAAAAATGACCAAATAGAGAATTTATTTTTTGAAAAAAACCCAAAAATTAGCCAATTGGTGAAACTTTTCCCCTAAAGTTTTCCCTGGATTTGATGCTCGTGATGACACAATGAGATGTGATGCTTGTGATGATGTGACAAGATGTGATTCTTGTGATGATGCGGTGATATTCGATGCTCGTGATGATGTGTTGATATGTGATGCTAGGGATGATGTGTTGAGATGTGATTCTTGTGATAATGTGATGATATGTAATGATTGTGATGATGCGACGATATGTGATGCTCATGATGATGTAGCGAGATGTGATGCTCATGATGATGTGATGAGATGCGATGCTCATGATGATGTGACAAGATTTGATGCTTATGATTATGCAAAAATATGTGATGTTCATGATGATGCAATGGGAGGTGATGTTCGTGATGATGCGATGAGATGTGATTCTCATGATGATGCAATGAGATGTGATGCTCATGATGACGCAATAAGATTTTATGCTTGTGATGATGCAATGAGATGTGATTATTGTTATGATGCAATGAGATGTGATGATGTGAAGATATGCGATGCTCGTGATGATGTGATGAGATGTGATGCTCATAATGATGTGTTGAGATGTGATGTTGATGATGATGTGTTGAGATGTGATGCTCGTGAGAATGCGACAAGATGTGATGCTCATGATGATGAAATATGATGCTGATGACAATGTGTCGATATGCGATGCTCATGATGATGTGTTGAGATGTGACTCTCATGATGCTTAACATGTGATGCTCCATGATGATGATGTTCTACATAGGATGGTGATATTGATGTAGTTTTGAAAACTTCCAATGATGTATAGACTTACCAATTAGTTATATAAATGTATTGTTGTGTTATAGAATACATTCCTTGTTAAAAGGGACCGTTAAAGAAATGTCACTGTAAAAGATATTCTATTTTGTATTATTATCATTATTACCTCTTCCATACATGTTGTTCCTATGATTAGGTATTTTATTATTATATTTAGTCATGTAAATTCTCGAGGTATAACCTTCGCTATAATTCGGGTCAGTAGTACCCACAAAAGTATTATTAAAATGTATTTTTGAGTATCCCTAGGAAAGAAGGCCATGATTGGGAGGATAAGTCATCCCTCTTGGGTTATTAGGCCTTTCCAATGATCAATATAAATAGGGGAGGCACCTCCCTCATTTGGACACACTCAGAACTCAAGCAAGTTCGCTAGAGAGAGAAGGAGCAATCCATCTAAGGGAGAGAAAGAAGTCAAGTCTTATTATTGTGGTATTACAAGTCTTATTATTGGGTTCTTACATGGTACTTAGTTGAATTCTATATCAAGGAAGTTTTGCTAGGTTTTATCCTCCACGAGGGTTTCCTAAGATAAATCTCTATGTTATTTTGTGTGATTGTGCTTGTATTTATTTCATTGCTCCTTTTGTATATGGTTAGGATGTTATGATGCTAAATGTTTTAAGATATTGTATAACCATTAAAATTTTAACATCATTCATCATGTTCATAATTCAGAAAACAAGAAACATTCATCATGTTCAACCATTCAACATGCTCATGATAAATTATCAATTAAATGCATTGCAGATATTAAACAAACAAGAATACTTATCTTGGAAAAGAGTTTTCACGTAACCGGCTATGTCGCTGCAACGTTCCACCCAACCATAGGCTAGTGTGCTCATCAATCTCTCAGCACCATTGCCACCCCCGAGCTGGGCATGACTCCCACAAGGAATAAGGGAGAAATAGACTTACACATAGAAAGACCATACATCCATAGTCAAGACAACACACAGTTGGGTTTCATAGATTGCTAAGGAAACAAGCCAATAACATACGGGTTCCTTGGACTTACTCAGCCGAGCCAACAATCACCCCCAAACACATTCAACCATCTAACAGATGGGTTCCTTGGACTTAATCATTTAAGACAACACCAGGATGATCTTCACAACCAAATACAAGTCCCAGGTATGGAAAAAAATGTCATGGGAACTGAAATCGAAAATGGTAATTGGGGAAAAACAACACAGGTGAGAAAATAATTTTAGGAAACGTTTAATGGATTCATAGAGGAAAAAAACCTCTACAAACCTCCAATTCATGGATCTATCTTCCTAGCCATTGAGCATAACTAAAAATGGGTTTGCAACAAAAAACAGATTGGTAAAATGGGGGAAAACGCCCAGGGAACCAAAATGTTTTTTAGCAACCATTCTTGGGAATTAGGGGAGAAATATGACCCCAACAAACACCCAAAATGTGAATCCCTGCTGCACATGTACTCAACAACACAAAAACATCTTCCCAAACATGGAGAAAAATGGAGAAACTACAGAAAATGTGAAGGGGAGAGCACAACAAACTCTAGCTTCATGAGGGAGGAAAACACGACCTCTAAAATCCCATAGAATGTGAATCTCCTCTGCCCATTCATTGAAAAATACGAATTTTTTTTTTCCCAGTTGTGGAATGAGGAAACAACCACAAAAACATGAAGGGAAGAGCACAGGAGCTCCAAGTGCATGAGAGAGCAAAACATATGGGTGAATAATGGATTTGGGATGCATTTCCAAGCATTTACTTTCCCAAGAAGTCAAAAACATGTTTTCCAAAAATGGGTGGCTTCCCAAATTCGAATTTGACTCCCATACTCTTCCCATCCCCATGCATTAACTTTCCCCAACCAACTTCTAGATGACTGGGCACAAAAGACAAAACTGTAGTTGACAGCTTTATGGGTTCTCCATTAGACATTTTGATTTTCCCCATTGGATCAAAGGTTTGAATATTTCCCCTCCCTATTCCTTGTGAAATCATGCCCCCATCTCTTTAACGTTGCGACTCATAGCTAGTTGTGGTATTTTTTATTGATTTGCATTTTACATGATGTCTCAAAACATATTGTGCCTAGATAGCACATAAACCATCAGCATCAATTTTAATCACTGATACATAATACACTAAATCCATGGTGGGGCCTTTGCCTTGAGCTCCACACCATGATCAAATAAAAATATTTACATCGTGTGCAATTCAATACCATGGGGTCAAAACCGGGGTGTTACATTTTCAAGTAAGGAATCACTCAACATTAATTCAATATGAGGAGTGGGAATATGGGAGTTTTTCATTATTCACCCTTGGACACAATGTGGCAAATAATCTAAATCACAACTATGTTGCTAGGTGAGATAAAAATAGTATGAGATAAAAAACAAACTCATCACCTCATATATGATCGTAATAATCAGGTAGGTATGAGTATGCTAGACACCATTATTAGTGGAAACTAAGGATAAAACATTGAAACTCACAAGGTAAGTATAATGAATAGTTTCATGTGAATTTGTGCATTATTTCCTTGCGATGTAGATTTATTTCTATCCTGATTTTATTTTTTTAGCAAAGTGTCTCTTGAATTGTTTAGTAAAGTGGCTCTTACGATGTATAATTATTAATAAATCATGTTACTAAGATATCTATTCATAGAATGTAGAGAAGGGGTTATCAACTTCCAATTTCCAAGGGGAAACACATAGCTTATCAGGTATTGATAATATTGTAGATTCTTCAATCCAATATGGAAGATAATTCAAACAACAATCTTAATCATATGAGGTGTTCAATGTGCCTATCCAATTAACATATAATATTTCATTAGAGCACTCATTACATGTGAAAAATACAACTTATGTGATGAAACTAATATTCCCAGGACCTGCAACCCTTTTCATCTAGTTAAGGAACAAGCTAAGGGTAAAAAGGGCCTTCACACCATTGTTGTAATTAAAGAAGAGGAACCCAATAATGAGGTTTATTCGACAATGACAAGGAATCATAGTTAATTTAGACCTATAACTATTAAAATATCTATTGTATGGAATTAAGAACTAATATAATAAGCCCAAATGAAAAAAACTAGTTATTTTCAACCTCTAAATAACAACCTATACCTGTTGTCTAGCCATCTAATGTAACTATTGTTTAGTCCCATTATTTTGTTGTTTTACCACCCAATAATTGACCTTACAATGTGGAAAATTATGTAGTATCCACTAAAGCCAATAATGCCTAAAAATGATTAAATATACCCCATGCCCTAAAAAATCTGAAGGTTAACCTTTATATATTGCTACTAATAAACCAACACAAGTTCATTGATTTGGATCTGTAAACCCATAATTCTGGTTGTGCATTCATGTTCCTCAATGTTATGTCAATTCTATGCAAAATAATTGTGATTGTGTATTCTTTTCCTTTAAATTTATGTCAATTCTATGCAAACTCAATGGAAACACCATCAACAAACACATATGTTGAAGTATCAAATTTGATTTTTGGAAGACTTAAACTAGTCTAGGGTTGGAATATAGTTTAGAATGGTCTGTAGGTTCTCTTATTGTATAGTGAATCATTATAAAATTTAGTATGGTGTGTAGGTTCATATCACTATGGAATTTAAAATCCAATAGCGTCGTAGTAAATAACTGCACCATAACTCTGTTTATGTCAGTTATTTAAATTAAATCCTTGGATAGACATTGAATAAGTTGTGGTGCATCTATAATTGATTTTATGTATACATTACTCAACTTATAACACCATAATACTTGCTAATCACAAAATTCAACCTAGAAATAGTTGAAGGGCACAACAAACATTGCTCCTTCAAAACCAAACAACCATCTTGTAGAATGTTTCTACAACTTCCCTAGCACATTGGTTATTATTTTCAAATAAATAAATATGATGCCTTTCTTTTATTTTTTACATTCATAACTTACAATAAGTTGACAATATTTAATCATCTTACCTCATCTGAATTAATAGAACCTTGTTCATTCCATTGCAGAAACAAGTGGTTTAATGAATGCGACCAACTCTGAAATTGGATTTGAAAACTCATATATGCAAGTCATTGCATGATGGTAGCCATTATTCAGGTTGAAAGCGTTTATAGTTATTTTTGTTGGCATTATTTGAATCAATGGCCATGATATCTCTACCAAGATCTACATTTTGACTTACTGCCAACTTTATTAGAATATAATGTTCCCATATAATTCACAATGTCTTATGCACGACCTTGTTCCTTATTATTGTTTTCCACTTAAAAATCAATGTCAAATTTCAACATAAGATCAATTAGATGAAAAAATCAAAATAATTATCACAGTGTAAATTCAACAAAAAATCCATGAACTTACTGCAAATTTGTTGTTTTATTCCTACAACCCACCTCGACCTAAAGAATATGTTTCTTTCACATTGTTTCTTACTTTATGAAGTAGGGGAATTTGTCCCTAGAATGAACAGTTGATGTTAAATGACTAAAGTCAGCCGGAGGGTGGTTGATGACCTCCAACCTAGTGCTAGATGGGAATTCAGAGCCCCATAGCTAACAAGATATAGTATAGTGATTATGGACCAGTTATGGTCAAGCATATAGATAAGACAGAGGATTAATTTGGGTGCAAAGACGATCAACAAAATGAAGTCGAAAACAATAGAGTGTGATCAAATATCGATGACATATTTTCCAATGGAGAAAGACAAAGTTAGAGTGTCCCAACTGGTGCCACAAATTAGGTTAGTACCAAACCGAACCGAGACTAGAAGGGGTCATGAATCAAACCAATGATGACCTTAATGGTTAAAGAATAATCGAAGGAATATAAGTCAAAGCAGTTGAGGGAGTAGTTGGAACAATTATTGCAAAGTTATGGAAGTTGTTGAAGAAGCCAGATGGCATAATACACAGAGGAGGTTGTAACAGAAGCATTAATTCTCACTAAGTAAATATCGAGAGGCTTCTAGAAGGAGAAGTTACTAGGAATTCAACACATAAGACAACTATAAATATCAGTATGAAGGTAATGAAGGGACATGATGACATTGTCCGTGATTGATTCGGGGTATTGTAACATTCATAAACATACCAAGGAACAAAGCATTGACTCTAGATGTAAATTTAATCCCTGAATTAATAGAAAGTCATAATTCTTGGCATCACTTGTATTGAAGTTTGTGTGAGTGTTTGTGTTATGTTCATTTATTTGCAGGTTATATAAGTAAGGTCATACTTGCACATTACACTAGTTTGTACTAGAGTGGGATTATCCTACATGGGAGTCTAGTTGCAATTGGAAAAGGAGAGAAACTCTAGTTGTGCTTGAGGAAAGTTGCAGAGGTGTGGTGAGGCCAGTTGTGATTAGGGTAGTGGAGAGTGAGTTGGTTGATTCAAAGAGGTGTCAATGTCTGCAATGGAAGAGGGTGAATGTCATGAATAGGTGAAGGTGTGACTCTTGACCATGAAATGTTTGAATAATGTGTTTAGACCATGAAGATTCCGATGAGAAAATTAGTCCTTGTGAAGGAAGCTCAAAAAAGGGGATTTGTTGTGGAAAACTTTGACCATATTTATGTTGAGTTTGAGGATGAAGAACATACTCTTGAATCTAAAGAGGAATAATACCTAGTAGAAAAACTATTGAAAGTATTGCCTGAAATAAATAGTATGTCTAAGATGGAGGTATCTACCTACTCAAGGAGCCTAAATCCAAAAGAATTGATATACTATATAAGCGAAATGGAAAAATATTTTGATATGGAATAGATATAAGACCCCAAAAGGGTATAGGTTTCTTGTTTGAAGTTGAAATGGCATGCATCATTGTGGTTGGACAATGTACATGATGATAGAGAGAAGAAAGGGAAAGATAAAATCAAGTATTGGGAAAGACTGGTGGTGAAGTTGAAGGACAATTTACTTCCTACTGATTATATCATTACACTATTTAGGAAGTTACATAACCTAATATAGAAAGAGATAACTATTCAATAATTTATCAAGGAATTTATCGACTGTCCATCAAGTCATGATAGACCGACAAAGATGAAGAAGTTTGAGCTAGATATGGGAATGACCTAAAGTATGTGATGTAGGATGAGTTGATCTTGTAAAGGTTCAAGACAGTCAGGAAGGATTACCAATTATCCTTAAATATGGAGGATAATTTTTCCATAAATATCCCTACACGTGTAGGTAAAGCCACTGCTAGAAGTCAAAATTTTTGTGCCGCTAGAGACAATCTGTTGAAGCAAAGAGAGAACATAATAGTGAAGTAATAAGAGATAAGGGTAGCACAAGAAAATTTGCAATGAAATACCGATGGGATGGTGAAAACCATAGGAGTCAAGGAACATTTGGTCAAAGAGTATATTTTGGAGAAAGGAGTGTAGAGCCACCTTAGATAGCATGCTAGAAGTGCATAGAAATGGGACACAAGGCATACATGTTCCAAGAGAAATTGTACATCACAAGCTAACATGAGATCAAAGGTCAGGAACTAATGACAAAGTTTCTATGACAATAAGAGAGAGTACAATGGATCCCTACATCAAAGGGAGGTAGAAAATTGATGACTTGACATACAATATTGCAACCTGCTCAATAGGAGGAGAGGGAACTAGCACAAAGGAAGTCTATTTTCCAAACGAAGGTAAAAATTAGAGACAATTGTTGTATGAAGATCATTGATGGATGAAACATGAATAATTTGGTCTTGACGAAAGTTATCAACAAGATGAATTTGAAGTGTCAACCAAATATGAATTCCTATTGAGTGTTGTGGTTGTAGAAGGGATACCATGTCACAGTAACGAGTGAGTGGTTCATAAATTTTAAGATTTTCAAACTTTATGATAGTGTTCCGTGTGATGTTATTCACATGGATTCTTGTCATATTCTGTTGGGGATGCCATCAAAGTATTGTAGTGATATGGTATATTATGGTAATAGAAACATCATCATGGTCGATAAGCATGGAAACATTTCAAACTAATTTCCTAGGAGGAGGGAAATAATAAAAAGTGAAATAAGAATAATTGTTGGGAAACAAGTGTGTTGATGTGTTGAAATAAGGAGTTTCTGAAGGAGGAAAATATGCAAAAATATTACTTCACTAAAATTCCAAAGAGATTTAGTTTCAACTAACCAATGACAAGCATTTTGTTTGAATTTGGAGGGGTGTTTTCATAGTTAAGTATATAATGGTCAATGGGATGCTTATGGGGTTGCCACCTACAATGAGTATATCACACCATATTGAATTGGTTTTGGAATTGCTTCGTTCGAATAAGTCTCCACACAAGATGATACTAACAGAGAATTTCAAAATGAACTAACAATTTCAAGAGTTATTGGATAGAGGGTTGATCCAAGGAAGTTTGAGCTCATTTGCAATACCAATTGTACTAGAAACAAATAAAGGAGGATAATGGAGGATGTGAACTGATTCAAGGGTCACCTGTAATATTAATGTACAAATTTCCATTGTCAAGGATGGAATACTTGATTGACTTCTCAAGTGGAGAAAATTACATCACCAAGATTGACTTCAAGAGTGGATATCACTAGATCAAGATTAGAGAACGTGATGAGTGGAAGAGAACTTTCAATATAAAGGAAGGCTTGTTTGAGTGGTTGGTTGTTCCAACTGGACTAACTAATGCAACAAGTGCATTCATGAATCTGATGAACTGAGTGATGAAGTAATTTGTGGGTATTTTTTCATTATTTACCTTGAAAACATTCTCATATTCAATAGGACCAAGGTAGAAAAGTTGGCTGATTTGAGGCAAGTGCTACAGAGGATAAGTAAAGAAAAAATGCTGGTAAAACTGTAGAAATGTTCACTCATGAGGGAAGAGTTAGTATATTTGGGATTCATAATCTCCATCTAAGGATTGAAGATGGCCCTAGATAAGGTCAAATTTATCTTGTAGTGGCCTAAGTTGAAGAATTCCAGTGAGACAATAATATTTCATGGACTTGCTAGTTTCTACATGAAGTTCATCATGTATTTTGGTTGGATATGTGCACCATTCACTCTGTGCATGAAGAAGGGTGATTTTAGATGGTATAAAACTATCTACCAATATTTTGAAAAGCTAAAGTAGAAGGTGAATGAGATACAGCCTTATATCTCCTATATTTTGACAAAATATTTCAGGTCGAGTACGATGCTAGTGTATTGGAAATTAGAGCTTTGTTGAGCTAGGAAGGCTAACCAAATGCATTTTTCAATGTAAATTTAAATGAGGTTAAGAAAAAATATTCAATGTATGACTAGGGGTTTTACACTATTTTTCCAGCTTGAATAAGTGGATACATTACTTGTTTACCAAGGAAATTTTATTGTTCATTGATCACCATGATCTCAGGTATTTAAACACTTAGATAAAGTTGAAACAATGGCACATGAAGTGGGTCAAGTTATTACAAAGTTACAATTTTTATTGAAGAATGATTAAATGAACACTAATAAGGTTTACAACACATTGAATGGATGAGTAGCTATGGAAATTGAACCCAATATATAGAACAATTACACTCACAAAACTGCTAATCAAACATGCAAAATTAACATCAAATGAAACTGAAATTGGAGCATAACACTAATCTGTATTGAATAAGTGTACAATAGAAAAACTTGTGAAGTAATAGGATTCTGAAATATATAATTACATGAGAGATTAGAATGCATAAGAATGCCATTCAAAAAGGTCAAAAAGTAGGCTTACTAAATCTAGTCAAATCCCCCATAGGTGCATAAAGCAATTTCCAAATCTACCAAGATGATCATGAATTGGCTAAGTAAAGTAGGAAAGATAATGAGGGATAGAAAGACAACTCATACATGTTTTTATTAGGAGAAAAGGAGGGAGGATGATGTGGGAAAAAAACAAGTCAACTACACCTAGTCTAGCTTTTCCTTTTGCCTTAATTCTCAATAAAATAGGCATCTTTTCAGAAAAAGAAGATATGCGCTTTGGAGGATCTAGAATAAAGCATACATACTAAAATGGGTTTCCAAGAAGTTTCCCAAGTGATCCATGACTCATTTTTTGCATGTGTTGAATTCTAGGACATGTAGAAGGAAACTAGCATAGAGTGGAATCTAGGAGACTAGGTAATAAGACAAAAATGATTTAATTAATGTCTAAGGTAGGTAACTATGGGTTGATTATTCTAAAACCCCCCATTAAGCATAAATTTATGAGTAAATATCAGAAAAATATAAGGCCTATAAACAAGGCTTAGTCACCCTTTACATACTGATTGTCCATACAACCAAGGAAGGAGGCAAAAAACCCAGTGGGAAAATCCTCCCTTAAACATGGACATGAAAACAAAATTTGGAAATCTTGTCATCAATCATGCTTCACAGCATGATCAGCAATCCCAAGCATTGAATTGAGATTGCTGAATGTCTTCTTACAAAAAACTTTGGTGAATATGTCTGCTACTTGTTCTGAAGATGCACAGAAGAAGAAGATCCCATGAGTTCTTGTTCCTTGAACAAAGTTTAGGATTATTTTGGCTGCCCTCCAGTGGATCTCATGAGGCTGATCCATGTATCTTGAATCCAAACTAACTAAATAATATATATCAGGTTGAGTGTGTGTAAGATAAAGAAAATACCCAGTCAACTGCCTATATAATGTATTATTTACCATAGGAGAAGAACCTGCTTCTTCAAGCTTAACTCCTGAAAGGAAGGGAGTCTTGTTGGCTTGCAATATTTAATGTTGAAATTGTTCAAAAAATATAAGGCATAATTGGACTGATTTAATTTGATTCCATGTTGGGATTGAGCAATTTCAAGACCCAAAAATTGGCTCAACAATCCCAAATATGTCATAGAAAATGCATGGTTCATTGCATCCTTCAAGGAGGAAATCTCTTTCTTTGAACTTCCTGTAATCAGAAGGTCATCCACATACAAGAAAATAATCATTAAAGAACCATGAATCAGCTTCAAATATACATTAGGATCAGACTTGCATTGAACAAAAATCACTGATAGCAGAAATCCATCAATCTTGGCATACCAAGCCCTGGGGGCTTGCTTGAGCCCATACAATGATTTATTTAACTTGCACACTAAAGATGGATTAGAAAAAAATCCTTCAGGTATTTTCATGTAAATATATTCAGTGAGATATCCATTTAGGAAATCACACTTCACATCCATGTGATGTACCTCCCACTGCTTTGAAGCTGCAATGGCTAAAGCTAGCTTTATGGAGTCCATCTTTTCCACTGGTTCAAAGGTTTCATTGTAGTCAATACCATGTACTTATGAGTAGCCCTTAGCTACCAATATTTCCTTATATTTCAAAGGTGAACCATCAGCAGCAAAATTAGTCTTGAAAACCCACTTACATTGAACTAGCTTCCTCCCTGGGGGAAGATCAACTAGTTCCCAAGTGTTGTTCTTCTGGAGCGAGATGAATTATTATTTCATGGATATTTGACATCTTGGATCATGTGATACATATTCATATGTCTATGGATCTAATTAAACCATTAGATAGTACTTCTCATCAAATAAAGGATCTTTCATACAAAGAGCACTCTCAAACTGAGATCTAGTCCTCCTAGTGTCGCTAGGATTTCCAGCTAGTTCCCCAGCTGCATGAATGGTATTTGATTCCCATTTTGGTCTTGTAGGAATTCCAGGATATGCAATCAAATCATCATTATCAGACACATCATAACCAACAAACTCATTAGTCTCTCCACTTACAATCAATGGATCTGGTGGTGAAGAAGACTCTCCAACTTCAACTACTACTAAAGGCTCTTCTTGGAACTGAACACTTATTTTAATGAAAGATTTGTTAGTGCTCAATTTGATCAGATTTTACCCTTTTGAATCTTTAGAATACCCAGCAAATAGGCACTCTTGGCTTTGGGGCTGAAAATCCTTTCTCTTTTCAGTTGGAATTCTAGCCCAAGCCTTTGAGCCAAAAATCCTGAAATGGGTCACATTTGGATTTTTCCCACTCCAAGATTCAAAAGGAGTTATACCATCAAGATACTTATGAGGCACCCTATTCTAGATGTAGGATGCATAGTTTATATCCTTGGCCCAAAAATTTGGTGGCAAAGTCTTAGCCTCCATCATGCAGCTTGCCATCTCCTTTAGTGACATGTGCTTTCTCCCAGCAACACCATTTTGCTATGGTGTGGAAGGGATCGAATGCTACATCTGAATCAGGGATGATTTTAAGGAACCATACTTATTTAAAAGTGTATAAATGTTGGCGAATATTACCATTTCTTAAAACACTAACTATAAAATGATTGGCGATATATTTCAAAAAATATTTTAATTTCCAAGGATTTTATATTGTTTATATAATAATTTGGCGATTTTTAGGGTGAAAAAATTTTACCCCATCAAAATTGGGCGAAACAGGGCTTCAAAAAATGCAAAATGGCGAATATTTTTTGGGAGAAAAACATGGAAAAATAGCCCACTGGGCTAAAATTCGCCCCTAAAATCACCCCTGATCTGAATATCTACATCTTTACAATACTGAATGAAATCAGACTTGACATACTCACCACCATTTTCAGATCAAAGGATCTTGAGTTTCCTCCCAGACTGGTTTTCAACCAAGGCTTTAAAAACATTGAAGAGATCAAAAACTTCAAACTTATGCTTTAGGAAGTAAACCCAACAATTCCTGGAAAAGTCATATATGAAGGTGAGTGCATGTTTGGATTGACTCATGGACATATGAGGAAATGGACCAGCAATGTCACTATGGATCAACTCAAGAGGTGCAGAGGTTCTCCCATGACTAGCTCTCTCAAATTTGTGCTCTGGGTGTTTTCCTAGGATACAACCTTGACAGATTCCCTTGGAAAACTTGATCTTTGGTAACCCTATGACCATATCTTTTTTCACTCAAATCAGAAAGAAACTTCTAGTTAATATGGCCAAATATTTCATGCCAAAGCTTTCTTGCCTCATTAGCATAAATCAGAAGAGCAGAGGGGTTTGAGTAGGGTAGAAAATGGGGAAACATGTATACCTTCGAAGTATGATCAACACCACCTTTTTCTATGACTTTACCATTCGAAATCTTAGTGATTTCAACATCATCAGGGGAGAAGATGACCTTCTTTGGAGACCCAGTGTGAGTCATCTGAGACACTGACAAGAGATTAGAGGAAAGACCTGGAACATACAACACATTATTCAACTTACCATGGTCAAGATAAATCCTTCCTTTCCCCAAAATGTTAGTGAGAGAGTCATCTCCCAAAACTATTGGTGGACCTGTCAACATGTTAAGAGAGGAGAATGCCTCTTTTGTCGAAACCATATGTCTAGAAGCTCCAGATTCTATGATGAATCTAGGTGAGCTTGATGTGCCAACAACCAAGGCATGTACTCTCTCTCTGTCCTCTGAATTTGATCCTCCTTCCCTCTTCTTTGAGAAATTAGGAAGGGAGATGTTATTCTTCTCCAGGAGTTGGGTCAACATGTCAATTTTCTTCTTCATACAAGAGCTCTCAGGATGATAGCCCTTACTGTAGTATGTGCACTTTCTCATTTATCCTTTGTTCTTCTTCTTCTGGAAGTTCTTCTTGGAACCTTGGGGTTCCTCTTGAGACTTGATCTTGTCTCTCTTTTGCTTAGGTGGTGTAATCTCATGGATCATAGAGGGTTACCAATAATACACATTAAAGTGGTGTTGTAATCTCATGGATCACAGAGGGTTACCAATAATACACATTAAAGCATACAGACATAACAAAGACAAGAGACAAGAACATAGATGTAGAACAACATATTATATTATATTATAAGGGTCCATACAAACACAGAACTGAACCAAGTTCTCATCTGGCTCAATAGCCTAATATATATGATTTACAAACGGTTACATATAACTACCTGTCGGTTCGGTCAACTAACACGACCTCATGCGGCTGACCTAATCTCTAATTAGTCAGCTAATCGACTTAGTTGGCTTACCAACTAGCTCCTCCAACATCTCCCCCAGGAACAAAATCTTTCTTCGTCCCGAAGAAACAAGGGAGGTACTCAAAATATTTTACTGTCTAAAATAGTTATTTTCTTGTTTGTAAATCATGGGCTATGAAGTCGGATGGTTGGTCGCTTCTGTATACATACTTCGACGATTTTTTCTACTGTGACGACCAGTTGATGTTGGAATACTGTCCAACTTTGAAGTACTTTCTGGATGTCGATGGTTAGTGTTGTAATGTTTGATAGCATCGACATCTTCTCCTGAATGGAAAGGTCTTCTATTCTTTCCATGTCGGGTCCCATGAACTCGTCTTTTTCTTCTGCTGTTTCCAACATTATTTTCATCTATGGGCATATGGTGTCTAATTTCTCCAAGCTTGGGAGTGCTTGCTACACCCATTGGTGTGCTTGTCTCTCGAGTCTCTATAGTTTGGTTGTCTCTAGCACAATTTGATCTTGTATTGTGCTTCTCAGTGCTCTTTCTCTTTTCCAATGCTTGAATTTGTTGTCGAGTCTGCTGAAAGACTTTCCTGTAATAAGTAGGCCAGTCCGAGAGTACCCCTTCTGTAATGACATATTATTCCATGTGGTCTTGTAGCACTTTGTAAGCTTATGAGAAGGCTATGTATTACTGCATCAGTAATCTAGATGTCTCTTTTTTTTTTCTTCCTTTGTATTTTGCATATGCACTTGTAGGGTCGACACCACACTCTCAAACAGTTGATATGCCTTTTCAAGCGGCTTGTCGGTGTCGACTTCCATCGGTCCTGGTATTACAGATTGTGCTAGGTTTCTGCATTTTAACATGAATTCGACTTGTTCCTTATCAGTGTCATCGAGCTCCTTGCGTCTGGTTTGGCTTCTTGTTTTTGCTTCAATGGCCAGAGTTTCTAAGAGTTGTCCCAAATCTTCGTCCTTCAGCTTTGTCATGTCGACTGCAGTGGTCGACCCAAGTTGGCTAATGTGGACCATTGCCAATTGTGACTCTTTTTGGTGGTCCTTCTTATTTCTGTCTCTCTTCCTCTTATGTTTATGCTATTCTTCTTATTGTTTTTCTTGTGCATATGCAAGGGTTAGACTCCCTTGTGGTTGATTTTCTTGTGTTGGATTTTCCAGTTGTTGACCTACAGTGGTCGGTGTAACTTATGGCTGGATATCTTGTGTTAGATTTGTCGCTGGATGTGTATCTGGGGGATTTTGGGCATTGGGTTCTGTTACCACCTAAGTTGTACTTAGTGTTTTTTATCAAGTGAGCCCGGTGAACAGGACAGGGTTAACTTGTTCGGACTTCAAAAAGACCTTTGGAAGTACTTCTGGGAAGTGCTTGGTGTATCATATCACATGTTCATACCCCATGGGGGAATTGTAATAAATGTTCTAGCATGATAGTGTCTGTAAAAGATTCGGTCTCTTAGACTTCATTTGTCAATCCGATCAGCCCAGGGTGTTTTTTCCCTTGGTTATTATTGGTTGTTGAATAAACGACTGATAATTTCTAAGTTTTTCACTCCATACCTCCAAAGTTGGGGTGGTCGACTTGGCAATTAGGCCTATTGAGGTTATTAGAGTCTATGTGTCAATGTATAGACATGCTCAACATATTTTTTGAGTCATATGAACATGTCTAAGTCCCCTTAGGTGTTTTTCAATTTTTCAATTTTTTAGTTTTTCAGTGTTTTTTATTAAATTTTAATTTTTCCAAAACTTAGGCTATTTTTTAATAGTTTAATTGGAAAAATTGATTTTGTAATAAAAGTGGGCCAAATAATCGGTTTCAGTCATGTAGGTGCTCATTTTCAAGCTAAGAGAACCATGTAAACCCATGGACCCACTGTTTCCTAGTTTTGAGTGATTTTCCATCACTCAGGACAGAAAGCCCCAAAAATCAATTATTGATTATTTTAGTTAATAAATTGATGAATAATGGAGCAAATACAAAATCATAGATCAGTGGATTCTCAGCCGATTTGATTGAAATCAGTCAGATCTGAAGCAGATTCACTGGATCTGACAAATCCTTGACAAAAGGAGGTGATCAAATCAGATCCATAGTTGATCTTCAACATCCTTTATGGGGAATTTCACCCTCCCTCTCTCCTCAACACGTTTTGGCTCATTTGGATGAGTTTTGGTGGATGCTTCAGTCAACAAGTTGAGGTGTCAGTCAGATCAGCTCTTCGATTGACAATTGCACTCAGTGAGACTCAGATCTGGCTCAGTTAGACACATATCGGGCATTGATGGACTCTCCATCAGCATATTTGGTCTATGTCCTTGGGATTTGTGCCCCCCCTGGGATGGATCTCCTGCTTTTTGTATATATCCAAGCACAGCTCCCTCTTTCAAGCTAGTTAGAACTGGGATTGAGGTGCTGTTGCTATTGTAACTCTGTAATTCTTCATTTGAAATAAAGAAAATCTTTGGAGGCAATACGGTGTGGTGCCATTGCATGTGTGGATGATTATTGCCATTGTTTTACTGAGGTAACCTGTATATGTGGTCATTTTTTGCTAATTTCTTGTAGATCTGTGGTTAATATTGGTAATTAGCTTATTACAATCTTGATAGGAAAGGTGTTGTTCAATAAGTTTATTGACTATCACTCTCCTTGGATGCATGTTTAGAGAGCTATATTTAGCATGTCCTATAAGCTTATATGTATGTTATCTTGAATCTCTTTGTATGTACTAATCGGATCTCACAAGTTTCTTGGCAAGTTCTTTGATTTCAGCTGAGTTGCGGGTTCATACTTTGGAGAGGATGTTGATCTAGTTTGCTTCTTCATTCTCCTCAAAAAATTTCAAAGGCATAGTCCCTCGACATTACACCTGAAAGCTCTACTGCGGATCTTCAAGGACACCATCACTTTTCTCCTCTTCTTCCTCCCTCAAAATCAACACTTTACCCAGTTACTTGGTTCAGTTCTGTTGACGGGCCAAAACAGGCACAAGAGTCAACCGAGGAACAACCCGATCCAATATTTTTCGAGATGCTCTCAGTCATTTAAGCAGCTGTTCCTGACGGGAATAAGGCCCCGTTGCCTTTCCTAAAGTTATTCCCCACTACAGGAGAGGATTTCTAAAGGGAAAAATAAAACTACAGCTGGTTAATCAGACCTATACTTATGACTACACAAGTTAGTAAATGTTATATATTACAAGATCAATCAGTTAAATTGAATCTACTTCAAGCAGTTAATTTAAAATACAGGAATAAAAATTAACTGAACATTAACAGAGTTGATATTCACAGAGATATATTATAAACACTTGTACACTAATTACAAGAAAATGATCCGAATGTAATATAAATATAAAGATCTAATTCAATGGGTTTCCAGTAAAATAATTAAAAGGAAAATACTAATCTACTCTAAGTCCTATCCTGATCAGGAGCGTTAAACATATTAACCTGAAATCAAATCTGCCAATGAGACTACTGCATTAATAATCTTGGAAAATATTCAAAAGAAATTCAGAAATTAAACAAGATCATACAATAGACACATATATCACATATGTTATGATGCCAATCATCAATTTTACAACATGACATACATCAGCAAATCGAAGTCAGCATAAGTCGACAATTATACATAATATATTTGCATAACTCATCAAAGGAATCATGACAAACATTAATAATATAGAAAAAGTGACAAGACCAAGAGATACCATAAAAACATATGCAAAGTATAAATACTGTAAACATATATAAGTATCACCAGTTTAACATACTGTAGCTGCTGGCAATAAACTGCCTTAAGTCACAGAAAAATCAAACAGAGTTCTTGACTCCCCATCCTCCAACTATCGACCTTCTTACCAGTACCAACATGTCTCTTTAAATAACCTATTCTCATAGAGAGATGGTTCTATATAACCGGAAACCATAAAATCGAAATCATAACCAATTTCGTTAAAAATGACAAGTGAAACATGTCATTTTTAATATACATTAAATGTTTTGAAATTGGATAGATTCAGTTCATAGCACAAAATCATGAAAGCGACAAAGGCACTAATTATACTGTGACACCTGGAAAACAGTCCTCGCCAATCGATTTGTTCCCGATTATGTAGGGATCATCCAGACAGTAGACAATCATCAAAATCCAAGAGAGAGAATCCAAAACATTACCTACGATACTGCACACAAAAAAAATTATAATTAAACAGACATAAAAAGAAAATAAAATAAACTAAATAATAAATGAATTAATACAAACCAAATACCTGTAAGGAAATAACTTGATTATCAATCTATCATAACTTCAAAACTGAAACCAATAGTAGGTGCACCCCAAACATTATAAATTCATAGGGGCGTTAAAAACCTGAATGTTCACACCACTTGATGGATTCTGCGACGGACCCTTAAATTGCATTAAAGTAACTTGAGCATTAAGCTCCCGTACTTTCTCCTCATTCTTATTATTTTCATTCTGCAATTTCAGGATTCTACGGATCAACCTATTCTTATGCTTTTTAAGATGCAACAAGGATTTAATGTCTGAATCTACCTTCTCTTTCAACTTTAAATTCTCAGCCTCCACAATATCACGATGAGATACCATCTCAATCACTCTTCCTTCCATCCTGTGTATCTTATCCATAAAGCAGGTAACGAACATCGGGTGAATCATATCCCCAGCTTGATAAGAAATTGATAAGTTTGTCTCTACAGCCTTTCCCTTAGCTGGAGGATCAACAACAAGATCAACCCGAATATCCTTGTCAAACGCAGGAGGACTGTCTTGTGCAGGGTTTGGGATAAACTCATCCTCAATGTCATGACCAACATCAAGCAAAATGGGATTCTGTTCTTCATCGTCAAGCACGAATGTTTCAACATGAACACTATTGCTCACAGGAGACTTAACATGACGACCTTTAGCAACCATGCTTCGTGTGAACCTACCAACAACCTTAGCATTCAGCTTTTTACCCGTTTATTTACAGATATCAGTGTTGCGTTTCGGCGTCTCAGGAGATAGGCTTGAAGACTTCTTCATGATTTTAAAGGGCATAGGAGTACTGGGACTGCTCACAGGAGGAGGAATAGAGTTATTACAAACGTCGGAGCTCAAACGACCAGTAGGGTTTGACACAGGCTTACACACAGGTGAAGATGAAACTCGACTGGGTTCCTGGTGCCTTAAACATTCTTTCGGAGAGTCAAATTGACAGTGACAAAAGACTGAGAATCCATTCGACTCAATAAACTCATCCCATGACCTATTCAACTTTGACAATTCCCTCTCTATTAACATCCTCACCAGGCCGTGGTGAAAAATACTGTGACTAATATTTTTTGGACCCTTTTTAATAGCTGAGGACATTTTAGACAAACTCTGGACTAAATAATGAGGCAGATTCAGAGGGAAATCGATGAACATAGCCATTAACTACAAATGATAAATATAAACCAAGGAGAGTCGACCTTCGCAGGCCACATACCTATGGATAAGGTCCAAGACTGGCCGCCACTCTTTCTTAAAGTATTTCTGGGCCACACCAGTTCTGAATGATACATCTTAACAGGAATTCTTCAGTAGTTGTTTCCACTCAGTTATGTCCATTTGTTTGTACTTAAACCATCGTTCTCCTGTCAATGGAAAACCAGTAGAAAGCGCAACTGAACGCTCGTCCACTCAGAACTGAAGATCACCTACCTTAACCCGAGAGTCAGCCAAAGACAGAGCAAACACCCTCGTCACCTTAGGGTTCGAGCCCAAGAATTTA
The DNA here is from genome assembly GCA_001517045.1 of Pseudotsuga menziesii. Taxonomy (NCBI): domain Eukaryota; kingdom Viridiplantae; phylum Streptophyta; class Pinopsida; order Pinales; family Pinaceae; genus Pseudotsuga; species Pseudotsuga menziesii. The sequence goes on from LPNX010518406.1 coordinate 365,021, forward strand.
CTGATAAATGGCAACCATCCGATAGCTTCAACCTTGGTTAAAGGCTCAGGGTTTGAATCAAGAAGCTTCATCTCACAGGGCTCGACTCTGACCACCGACGCCATGACTAACTGTGCACATGCATGCAACCTTACCCAGAAAAGATACCAAAGATCAAAACCCGACAACGAACTAGAGAGTGAGCACTCAGGGTACAGACCGGAAAGAAAACCTAAGCAATGGAGCCCGATACTTTCATAAACCAGCTGCGACATGAATAAACATTGCCAATAACCCTGAAAATTCAGCATGAAGGGGAATGATAACACTACAAGGCAATCGAAATAAGAAATGACGGCAAACAACTCGAGATTGAACTGATCTTGCCATTATTTATCCCGGGCTATTGACGTGAGACCACTCATTGCATAGACCACAGGTGTTGAACAACGATGGAGCCATGACACTGAACAAGTACTCGGAATCGAATGTGATTGACAGAGCTAAGTACCAATGCAATGATACCATATCAATTTCACAGCAGGTAGATCGGAATTGGAGGCAACAACATAAATTAAGTTGACGATAAGTAATAATGCTATGTTACCCTTACCGTAGATTTGATTTAGCCTTCGAAGGTGGCAAGCCAAGCGCCATAATACAAATCATCAAATCAAAACCATACTTTACAATATAGACCATGTTATAAAAATGAAGATTAAAATAACCATAGTAATATTGAATATGGTTCGGAGTCTGAAGGGAAAACTTAGGGTAATGCATATCACATAAATTATTAAGCCTCTGATGCTCTAGGACCTTGCTACACTTACATTTAACCAACCATGCATACCCATTAATTAACATCCGAATGAAACCTATGATAACGTGCCAAACCATACTATAATTAATCATCCAATCTCGCAACCTTATCAATATCTATAATAATAAAATCAAATAGCAAAATCAAGTGATAACTGTTTGGATAAGACTTCAAGGTTAGGTTATGATAAAAAGATATGGAAATTATTAATACTTGTCCCTTGATTGTTAATGTAAATCCACCCAAAATAATAACTTGAAAATGGTGATTTCATGAGATAATCTATAGTTTGCAAAGGTTGCTTAAAAACATAGAATTTCACTGATTCAGTAGCTCACAAAAAGTCATCATTTCAGTAACTGGGGATTCAGTAGATTTGTCCTTTTAAATTTGAACATTTCATCAAAACAAAATAGGATTTTGTTTGATGAAATATGTTTTTTAAAGGCTGTTGAGCAAGGGCACAACAGATGGCGACTGACTGGGCGGAACAGTTATCTCTGTTTCTTGACCTGAAACCATGCAATCATAGAAATTATATCCCTCATGTATGTCATTATACAAGCATCAATATTTTAACATCTTAAACAGATTCAGGCATTTCACATTTCTAAAAATTACCAGAAATTTCAGTCTTAATTATTTATTTGATGAAGATCGAGTTTCTAACAAAAATTAGTCCAAAAGAAGTAAAACAATAAATGGCTTGGTTTTAAAGAATAAAACCCCAATACCATAAGCATGGCCCTGCTGCCAGTAGGCGTCTATAGCCTCAACAGGGTTGCTTCAAAGCCCAAGGAATGCCAGTATCCCATCTGCTAGTTAGAGATATACGATCCTGGTCAAGTTGAACTGTCACCATCATTTTCTCTTTTTTATTTATTTATTATTATTATATTTCTGAAGGTCATGGTTCTGGCTTGGTAACCAGATAGCAACCATGTCAGTCACCAGTCTGCACCACAATAAATAAACCGGCTCGTAATGAGACCTTTTATCCCTCAGTGTTTTTTCCAAGGGCCATTGTCCAGGCTTGGTGACCGGAAACGACAATGTTACTGAATGCAAACCTATGATCCTGAGCAGACTGACTCGTTATGAGACCCTCTGTCCTTCAGACTGTTTCTAAAGAATATTCATATCCAACCATGGCCAGAATGTAGTTATAATTAATCTCAAATGAGATTAGCTTAGCAGATGGGGAGGCAGATCTGATTCTCTTTATGAGAAGGGATGGAGTAAAAGATTTAAAAGATAACCTTGCCAGGTCCTGCCCTATTCCTTTTGGAAAAATATTTGCAGAGACTCATATTATTTATTACCATTAACATGATTAAGAATTTCTGGTAAAAATCTAGAAAGATGAAAAATTATTCACTGTTCAAGCAGCAAAACAGTGTGACAATTTTCAGGGTAGCAAAATCTTTGTGCATGGTTTGCAGGTCAATCGTAGAACTTGATAAAAAGACATCAACTTGAAGTTTGATAAATTAATCAGACTCAAAATGTGCAAATAAAACAAATAAAAAAAATATTCAAAACAAACAAATCAAATAGACTCACTAACAAATTCCACAAACCAAGCACACCACACCAGATATGTACAGGATAATCCCTTGAGGGGGATCAACACAAATATTTCTTAATCAGATGACCATTCACTGGAAGGTTGTCAATGTCACCCTCCAATGTCTGCAACCTGAAAGTGCTAGGACCAAGTTTTTCTGTAATAATAAATGGTCCCAGCCACATGCATTGGAACTTAGTATGTTTTCCTTTGTCTTCGTGCTCCTTGTCCCATTTCAGAACTAGGTCACCTACTTCCAAATCCCGACTGACTGATTTTCTGTGATCAAACCAGCATTTCACAGTCTGCTGATTTTTGTCAAACCTTTTTCTAGCCGACTCTCTATCTTCTTCCAGTTTAAGCAAGGTATTGATTCGATGTTCCATGGCAGAACATGGTGTCTCCTGCACTAACTGGGAGAGCTGTAAAGAGGGTAAAAATAAATGAGGAGGCAAAATGGATTCCTTACTGTATACCAGAAAAAAGGGAGAATTTCCTATGGAAGCTTTGGGAGTCACTCTGTCAGCCCACAAGGCATTCGATAAGGTGTTGTGCCAATTCCTATGATAATTAACCACCGTACATTTCAGAATCTTGATTAAATTTTTATTAGAAGATTCAGCTAACCCATTACCCTGGGGATAATAATTAGTTGAATATTTTAACTTTATGCCCTTTTCCAATGCATACTCAGTTAATTTAACAGAAGAAAAATAAGTTGCATTGTCAAAAATCAAAGATTCAGGAACACCAAATCTGGTGATAATAAAAGAATCAAGGAATGATATCACCTGTTCCGAATTAACCACTCGCAAGGGGATGGCTTCAACCCATCTAGTGAAATAATATGTGGCTGTCAAAATGTATTTATGCTGCTGTGAAGAAGCTGGTGTGATTGGACCAATAATATCCAAACCCCATTGTTGAAATGGGACTTCAATAATAACCGGCTGGAGGGGTAATGCCGCTTTCTTCAGCCTGCCTCCTGCTCTCTGACACTTCTGACACTTCCTAGCAAAGGAAAATGCATCTTTGAACAAAGTAGGCCAGTAGTAACCAACTTTGAGTACTTTATGTGCAGTGGTTTCTCCGCCAAAGTGTCCCCCAGCTGGTCCTGCGGGTAATTGAGACAACACATTATTAGCTTCATTTCTTTCTAGACAGTGAAGGAGAACTCCCTCGAAATTATTTCTAAACAAATTGTTATCAATCAGCTGATAAGGGGCAGATCTCAATCTCAAAGCCCTTTTTCTGTGTGAATCTAAATGTTCAGGAGCATTCCCATGCAATAGAAAAAACTTAATATCATCATACCAAGAATCAGGGGGATTTATTTCCAGGTCATATTCCTGAAGTGCTGTGACCCAATGGGCTCTCTTTTCACCCAGATCCTTTTGTACCAAAATATTTCTGACTGCTGAATATGGTACAACAACCTTGGTATGAGACTTCAGCAAATAAGGCCGAAAATGTTTCACTGACTTGAAAACAACAAATGCTTATTTGTCTACTTCTGGGTAATTCATATCTGCACTGTTCAAACTGGAACTTGTAAAAGCGATGGGAGCCTCATTATTTTCTTGATTTTTCTGCGTTAAAACAGCAGCATATGAAGAATCAGAAGCAAACGTGTACAAGATAAATGGTTTGGAAAAATTCAGGCTTGTTAAAGTAGGAGCTTCAGCAATAGCTTTCAATATAGCATGAAAATATTTTTTTTCATCAACAGACCATTTAAACTCAACATCTTTCTTAATCATTTTCTGAAGCGGCCTAATAATTTCAGTAAACCCAGGAATAAATCTAGAAACAAAATTTATCTTCCCAAGAAACGACTGCATAGATTTCTTTGAGTGAGGCATAGAAATTTGTGATATGGCATATGTACGTTCTGGGTCAATATTGATACCTTGTTTAGAAACAACGAAACCCAGTAAATTACCTTCTGTAACTGAAAAGATGGATTTCTTAGGATTCATAGAAATCCCATATTTCCTGCAACTCTCAAAAACTCTCTTAAGGTGAGTTAAATGATCAGTTCTATTTTTTGAAAAGACAGTTATATCATCAATGTAAATAACGACAAACTTACCGATCAGACCTCTAAATGCGATATCCATTTCCCTCTGAAACGTTGCTCTGGAATTAATTAAACCAAATGGCATTTTCCTATAGGCATAAGTTCCCCAAGGGGTCCTGAAGGTTGTTTTCAACTGATCTGCTTTGGATACTAACACTTGGTTGTATCTAGAAAAGCCATCTAGAAGTGAAAACATTTCAGATCCAGAGACCTGTTGCAAGATTTTCTCCATTGGAGGAATAGGATAATTGTCCTTTTCTGAAACCTTATTCAGATTTCGGAAATCGACGCATAACCTGATATCACCATTTTTCTTTCTGACGGGGACAAGATTTGCCACCCACTGTGCATGCCGTACCAGGAAAATTATTCTGGTGGCAAGGAGTTTATTCAGCTCCTTCTTGACAGCTGGTTCTAGGCTAGGATGCATTTTCCTCAATTTTTGTTGAAAAGGTTTAGCCTCTTGTTTCATGGGAATGACATGTTGCATTATATTAGGATCGAATGTCTTAAGATCCTCATACGTCCATGCAAAAATGTCTTTAAACTCATTAAAGAGTCGTATGAAGGCTGTTTTTTCCTGGGGAGTACACATACTACCCAGATTGACACATTGAGGGTCGTGTTCAGTGCCTAGATTTACAATTTCAGATTGCATAATGGAGCTGTTGGTTTTGCAGTTCCTTGCAGCTTTAAATTTATCCTTCAAGTCATAGAATTTCTCAAGTTTGATTACTGATCTGGGAAGAGTACTAACCTGATTAAGAGATTCTTGAATTGAACAAGGCTTATGAATTACCGCAAAATTATATAGATCCTCATCATGAGTCATTTCATCAATGACCGCATCTTTAAAAGTATCCTTCAAAGTCAGAAAATCAATCAACTGCTCGTTGTTGTCGAAGATTCTCCAATTTGTGATGTTGTGAGGTATACAAGGTCTAAAAAGCAATTCAACCAAGAAAGAATCAGTAAGCATCCCTTCAGGCAAAATTAACCTTGAAGCAACGTTAGCTAAAAGATCTGCTTCCTGATTTAAATAACGAGGAATATAACTTATGTTAAAGGCTTCAAACGATAGTAATAAATTCCATACCTTTGCTTGATAATTTCTCAAATGCCCAGCAATGCAATGTATAGTGTTACGTACCTGTGTGATGGTTATCTCAGAGTCTCCTAACACTACCAAAGCTTTGGCTCCCAGGTCAATTGCTTTTCTTAACCCTTGAATGAGGGCATCATATTCAGCAATGTTATTGGTGCAATCAAATTCTAACCTGCGAGCAATGAAATACCTTTTCCCATAGGGATCTATCAACTAGCAACCTGCACCAGCCCCTTCTTTTGACTTAGATCCGTCGAAGTATAAATACCAGAGACCATTGTTCAGATCCAAATGTATCGCATTTGGGACTGGAATTTCATCTGGAACTTGCGTAAAATGGAAAATTTCAGATTGCTGTTCTGCATCCGGGACTGATGAAGTTTCAGCTTCAAGGTCCCCAAAGAAAGAGTCCACCATATAGTTGCCCATTATGGTATCGGTAAATAATACCGGTTCATTCGAGTCATCCAATTCGGTGACGGTATGCTTCATATAGCGTTCTCGATCAATTCTGATCTTGTTCGAGTGACCATTATGAGATATCCATAAGTGTGACCAGTCAGTAGCAAAATATCCCTTCAGTTTCTCAGACCAATCTTTGCTGAGAAATAGGCGATATGCTTCTGGGATATCCGCAACAATTATGTCAATGATAAAATGGACTTCAGGATTCGAAGCTAACCTTATCAACACCTCTTTCAACTTGCCTATTACTTTCACGTTTAAACAGTCAAGCTGCACAATACTTGTATCACATGGCATAGGGACTACATTAAGTTTTTTGAACACTGAGTATGGCATGACATTTTTCGAAGCCCCTGAATCTATCATACAATTATGCACTTTACGATTACAGATTTCAAACGTAAGTAAAAAAGGAGGAGTTGAAGAGTCTGATTTCTTACCTATGGATGATGCATTGACTGAAGATTTTGTTGTGTTATCTTTGGTATTAACAGAATTGTTTTGATTTGAAGGGGTTTTGGAATTTTTACTTGGAGATACCCCTTGCATCATCTTATCTCGAATCACAGGTAACTTGAGGAGTTCATAGATAGAGATGTTGGCTCTGATTTTCTTTAAATATTCAACCAGATCGTATTCCAAATCAAGAGGAGGTGCAGATTTAATATTTGCAGGTTGGTTTTTTGTTTTGACAACTGAACTATTATCTGTTGCAGTTGTAAAAGGTTCCCCTGAGGGCTGATATTTCTTGTTTCTAGTGTTGTATTGATGCTGATTTACATTGAAAACACCCACATCTTCATCATCAGTCAATTCTGTGGTGTCCCAGAAGTGACTGATAACTTGAGGAGGTTTATCTTCTGTGTCATTATCTTTTCCTTGGGTATCTTCAGAACTCTGTCCTGAAGATTGAGTTTCATTTTCAGCTGATGTTTCTAGACCCGAAACTAATAATTTGAGGAAACTATTGATTTCATCAACACTATTAGCGTTAGAGGGTGGAGTCTGTTTTGCAGCTGTATTCAGAAATGGTCTTCTGAAAGGTTGTCTAGGTGGTTCTTTATTAGGAGTGTTTTCAGAAGTACCTTTCTTTAAATCAATGATTTCATTGGAAAACTTTTTAATAACTCTTTGGAGGCTGTCTAAGTCTAGTGAATCCTGGCCTTTTTTCTCAGGGTTTGTGTTCTTGGTAGGACTATCAGTCTTCTTACGAGAAGAAGATGCAGAATCAGTATCTACCCTAGGGTTGGTCTTTATGGCAGACATGTCCTTTTCAACCTTAATTGCTTCCTCAAAGTTTTCAGCAAGGGTAGGTTTGGCTGCTCTTCTGATAAAAACATGGCCATTGACACAAGCAAGGATGAAGTGTAAAAATCAATAGTGACATCCTCAGCCGGCCTCGAGGTAGAAGGAATTCTGTTTCTTAGAGTTAGGAATCATTGGTTAAAATCTTTTACCTTTTCCTTGGTTTCCATGCGAATTCTAGACAATTCTAACACCAAGGCAGCTGGAGTCTTGTCGTCTTCGAACTTGTTCATGAAAGCAAGATCGAATTCATTCCAACTGGTTATAGAACCAGCCGTAAGTGAAAAATACCATGTCGAAGCTTTACCCTCAAATGTATAAGGGAAAAGTCGACAGACTACATCTTCATGTTCAACATCCAAGAGCCGAACTGCTAGCATAAACTTCTTGACATGGTCTTCTGCCGGCTCTTTCAGCTCGGGGTTGAGCTTAGGCAACAATTTCTCAGGATGCTTGGGTAAAGGATGTTGATCTCCTGGGATAGCAACTGCATCCTGAGCTAACCATGGCATATTAGCATTAGGGTTTGGGGGGTTTACACCTGCCATGTTCCTTGGAGTTGGAGGTGGTGAAGGTGGTGTTTGAGGAATGTGAGGGGGTGAATGAGGTGGTGATGGTGGTCGACCAGACCCTCCTGTAGCAGGTGGTCCTGAAGAAGATGAAGGTTGATTGGCGCCTGACAAAGACTGTTGTATCTGAAGATCAGGGAGGACACCTAAAGGTTGCTCCTGTTCTTCCGAAGCAGGTTCAGGATGATGATTGCGTGGACGTCTGATATGTGAAAGAGGAATTTCAGTGGGCTGGATTCCAGTAATATTTGAATAGGCTCTTGTCAAAATCCTGCGGGATTCATTGATGGCCTGCTCAAACTGATCAAGTTCTTCAGGTGGATGAGCACCACTAGCATTGAACTGATGAGTGAGATTTCAAACAGTATCATTTAACGGAGTCTCATCTGATGATTGGAATGTTTGTGGTTGAGATGATTGTATTAGAGGGGTAATGGGATGATTAATTTTGTGAACAGGATTGTTTTCATCAGCCATTAGCTTAATCAGGCCCTCCTTCTAGCGCCATTGTTGACGGGCCAAAACAGGAACAAGAGTCAACCAAGGAACAACCCGATCCAAGAGTTTTTGAGATGCTCTCAGTCGTTTAAGTAGCTGTTCCTGAAGGGAATAAGGCCCTGTTGCCTTTCCTAAAGTTATTCCCCGCTACAGGAGAGGATTTCGAAAGGGAAAAATAAACTACAACTGGTTAATCAGACCTATACTTATGACTACACATAAGGAAATAACTTGAAATAAGGAAATTATACAAACCAAATACCTATAAGGAAATAACTTGATTATCAATCTATCATAACTTCAAAACTGAAACCAATAGTAGGCGCACCCTAAACATTATAAATTCACAGGGGCGTTAAAAACCTGAATGTTCACACCACTTGATGGATTCTGCGAAGGACCCTTAAATTGCATTAAAGTAACTTGAGCATTAAGCTCCCGTACTTTCTCCTCATTCTTATTATTTTCATTGTGCAATTTTAGGATTCTATGGATCAACCTATTCTTATGCTTTTTAAGACGCAACAAGGATTTAATGTCTGAATCTACCTTCTCTTTCAACTTTAAATTCTCAACCTCCACAATATCACGATGAGCTACCATCTCAATCACTCTTCTTTCCATCCTGTGTATCTTATCCAACAAGCAGATAACGAACATTGGGTGAATCATATCCCCAGCTTGATAAGAACTTGATAAGTTTGTCTCTACAGTATTTCCCTTAGCTGGAGGATCAACAACAGGATCAACCCGAAGATCCTTTTCAAACATAGGAGGACTGTCTTGTGCAGGGTTCGGGATAAACTCATCCTCAATGTCACGACCAACATCAGGAAAAACAAGATTTTGTTCTTCGTTGTCAAGCACGACTGTTTCAACATGAACACTATTGCTCACATGAGACTTAACATGATGACCTTTAGCAACCATGCTTTGTGTGAACCTACCAACAACCTTCGCATTCGGCTTTTTACCCGTTTGTTTGGAGATATCAGTGTTGCGTTTTGACATCTCAGGAGATAGGATTGAAGATTTCTTCATGCGTTTAAAGGGCACAGGAGTACCGGGACTTCTCACAGGAGGAGGAATAGAGTTATTACAAACGTTGGAGCTCATACGGCCAGTAGGGTTTGACACAGGCTTACACACAATTGAAGCCGAAACTTGACTGGGTTCCTGGTGCCTTAAACATTCTTCCGGACAGTCAAATTGACAGTGACAAAAGACTGAGAAGCCATTCGACTCAATAAAATCATCCCACGACCTATTCAACTTTGACAATTCCCTCTCTATTAACATCCTCACCGGGCCGTGGTGAAAAAGACTGTGACTAATATTTTTCGGACCCTTTTTAATAGCTGAGGACATTTTAGACAAACTCTGGACTAAATAATGAGGCAGATTCAGAGGGAAACCGATGAACACAGCCATTGACCGCAAATGATAAATATAAGCTGAGGAGAGTCGACCTTCGCAAGTCACATACTTGTGGATAAGGTCCAAGACTGGCCGCCACTCTTTCTTAAAGTATTTCCGGGCCACACCAGTTCTGAATGATATATATTGACAGGGATTCTTCAATAGTTGTCTCCACTCAGTAATATCCATTTGTTTGTACTTAAACCATCGTTCTCCTGTCAATGGAAAACTAGTAGAAACCGCAACTGGAAGCTCATCCACTTGGAACTGAAGATCACCTACCTTAACCTGAGAGTCAGCCAAAGATAGAGAAAACACCCTCGTCACCTCAGGGTTCAATCCCAAGAATTTACTGATAAACGACAACCATCCGACAGCTTCGACCTTGGTTAAAGGCTCAGGGTTCGAATCAAGAAGCTTCATCTCACAGGTCTCGACTCTGACCACCGGCACCATGACTAACTGTGCACATGCACACAACCTTACCCAGAAAAGATACCAAAGATCAAAACCCGACAGTGAACTAGAGAGTGAGCACTCAGGGTGCAGACCGAGGAGAAATCCTAAGTAATGGAGCCCGATACTTTCATAAACCAGCTGCGACATGAATAAACGCCGCCGATAACCCTAAAACTTCGGCATGAAGGGGAATGATAACACTACAAGGCAATTGAAATAATAAATGACGACAAACAACTCGAGATTGAACTGATCTTGCCATTATTTATCCCGGGCTATTGATGTGAGACCACTCATTGCATAGACCACAGGTGTTGAATAAGGATGGAGCCACGACACTGAAAAAGTACTCGAAATCGAATGTGATTGACAGAGCTAAGTACCAATGCAATGATACCATATCAATTTCATAGCAGGTAGATCGGAATTGGAGGCGACGACATAAATTAAGTTGACGATAAGAAATAATCCTATGTTACCCTTACCGTAGATTTGATTTAACCTTCGAAGGTGGCGAGCCAAGCGCCATAATACAAATCATCAAATCAAAACCAGACTTTACAATATAGAACATGTTATAAAAATGAAGATTAAAATAACCATAGTAATATTGACTATGGTTCGAATTCTGAAGGGAAAACTTAGGGTAATGCATATCACATAAATTATTAAGCCTCCAATGCTCTAGGACCTTGCTACACTTACATTGAACCAACCATGCATACCCATTAATTAACATCCGAATGAAACTTATGATAATGTGCCAAACCATACTATAATTAATCATCCAATCTCACAACCTTATCAATATCTATAATAATAAAATCAAATAGAAAAATCAAGTGATAACTGTTTGGATAAGACTTCAAGATTAGGTTATGATAAAAAGATATGGAAATTATTAATACTTATCCCTTGATTGTTAATGTAAATCCACCCAAAATAATAACTTGAAAATGGTGATTTCATGAGATAATATATAGTTTGCAAAGGTTTCTTAAAAACATAGAATTTCACTGATTCAGTAGCTCATAGAAAGTCATCATTTCAGTAGCTGGGGATTCATTATATTTGTCCTTTTAAATTCGAACATTTCATCAAAACAAAATAGGATTATGTTTGATGAAATATGTTTTTTAAAGGCTGTTGAGCAAGGGCACAACAAGTTCATAGCTGTGATTTAATTTGGATCTGTTTCATCAAAGTAAAATATACATAGATCTGATATTTCATAGCTCATAACCTAGATCTTGCACTTAAAAAGGTTTCATAAGCATTCTAGATCTAGCTGTAGGGAAATCGTCTTTTTTGCATGAAAATTTAAAGGAAACTTGTAGATCACATGCATTAGATTTCTTTTCTCTGTTATAAAATTCAATATTCTGCAATATCAGTGCATTTTTGTTGGCTTCACAAATAGCAAGCCAAGATCCCAAGGAAAGCTTGCTTTCCTTGGTTCCTTTTTTGCCCGTTTAGATAGTTTTAACTTCATTTTTTGTGAGATAAGGTAGGCTGATCCAAAGGTACTCTTAAAGTTATTTTGGGCATTTTTTATTCTAATATGATCACTATATTTTAGCAGGTATTACATAAGGGAAAGGAATCTACTGTCCGAAGTGGCCTCAGGAGCGCTCAAATCCCCCCAGGGGTCTCCTTTTTCACTAAAAACTCAAGACTTTTCCAAAGTTGTAAAATCTTGGTTTCATCCTGTATAAGGACCAAGAATTTTATGATAATTTCAGTTCGCTGATTCTGTAACCAATAATAAATAAAATTATCTTTGGAATAGGCTCTTTCGAGCCCATTCCCCATCCCCCTTGGGGGGATTTGTGTCGGTGCCTTTTTCGTTGATTTCTGTTTATTTCTTTTTTACTAGCATTGATCTAATTTGCAGGGTAGTATACTTGATTTTTTATTAATTCCATACTCCATATCTTACATTTCAAAGTAATCGTAATACTTACCCCATGATTTCCCGATTGACCCGAAAGGGGAAAGAGATTCGTGGTAGGATTACTTAAGAAACTAGAACTGTGTATCTGTTTGATTTTTTCTGTCATTTGTTTATCAGCAAATTTAAAATTAACCCCTCCTCGATTCCCCGATTGAGATCCACTTGGATCGAAAGAGGTTCTTGGAGGCTTTTCTTTTAAACAAGAACATCCAGTTTAAAACTTACTAAAATTGACAAGACTCCAATGTGTATGCTCTGCACTTGGCTGCGGTTCACCCGATTAGTCAAGCTATATCAAAAGAACTTGGGTGACTAGTATAATTAGGACTCACTCTCCCCAATTGACAAACCATCAGGTGAAAATCCAACACCTAGATCAAACCTCTACGGTGGCAAAATACCCAAAGGAAGCGGGAACTTTTGAAAAGTGACCTTGGGGCACCGATCTCTGTCACACCCTAACAGGTGCGTTATGAACAATAGCCCCAGAGACTCCATTTCATCCCACATATTCCTTGCGGGTAGCCATAAAGGTTTAGTTTTGGACATACTGCAAGTACTCTCGGGTATATCTGGAGTCCCCCTTTGCCTAATTTAATCAACTCATACTTCACATTTAACTTAAAACATACCAAGATGCAATCGCAAAACATTCACTCCAAGCACATGCAAGCACATCGATCTTATTGATTTGACTCCATTTTAAGGCACTGGTCATTTTTGCTTCATATATACATTGTGTATCAGCTTTGTGCTTTCGTGTGTTTATTTTCGTATCTCGTCATCTTTAATTGTCTATAGTTAAAATATTCAAACTCCTAAGTAACTGATTCAGTTTAACATCATCACACTAAGAAATCATCCTTAGCAACTTAATAGGGTCTACCCCCCTTGGCTTCGTTAGGAGTTGAGCCTAAACGGAGGAGTCAAGAACAAGGTGACAACCTTGACTCGAGACTTGCCCCCAAGGACACATCGAGTGGCTTGAAGATTTCTGCCACGTGACCCAGGTGCGTGAAAGGCGGCAACACTTTTTGGCGCCGTTTCCGGGGATAAATCTTTTTATTCCCGAGTACGACTTTTGTTTTCTTCCTTTTTGTTTTTGCTTTGTTTGATGAATGCTTAGAGTAGATCTTTAATTTTCATTTGGTGACTCCACTGACCTTTTTTCTAGTTTTATTTTTACAAAGAAAAGCAAAGAAATAATTTTTGTGAAAAGATTTATAAATGCTTATTTTTTTGTTTCACATGGCGACTCCATTGAAGGGATAAAACCCTATTTTCTCATAAACTTGTGAAGTTTTGTTGTGTGTAGATGAGTCCATGCAACATGTTAAAACCTTTAAATCTCATCACTTGACAGCTCCACCTTGTCAGTACAAGGTTTTCAAATGGATACTATTTTGGATAAATTAAGGGAGAAATATGGTGCCCAGTTAACCTTAACGTTTCAACCTATCGATTTCTCAAACATCCCTGGTTTTCCTAACTATTGTGATGGTTTGGGGGATGCATATAACTGGATTCCACCATTTCATGGAGATTATGGTGACTCGGCCATCTGGCATGTCAAATCTTTCCTTCAGTTGATTGCTGACTTCAATATTCTTTATGAAGACCATATGATGGAAATGTTTGCTAGTACTTTTCGGGGTGAGGCTTGTTATTGGTTCTATCAAGGCCTTCCTGATAAATGTATAACTTCTTTTCCAAGCTTCCTTTGGATGTTTTTAGAGCAGTGGCATGATGGTAGGGGTAGTATGAATGGTTTAAAAAAGTTCATGGAAAATATCTGTACCTTCTACCTATCTGGGACAGAGTGTCACATGGAAGCATATGATGGACCTTTTTCCGTGATACAAAGTATTGAAGACTTGGAATCACTTCTTGAACATTTAAGTAAAGAGGAAGTCCATGATACTCCCATAAAAAAGAATCCTGGAGGTTATTTAAGAAATGAAGAAATTAAGCGTCTTCTTAAAGAAAATGAGGTATCTACCAATGCACAACAAGATTCTGAGGAAGGGAAAATCCAAAATGATCATATTGAAGAGCTTCAGGAGGAGCCCATAATGGAACATAGTGTTGAAGAGTCTCCTCATGTCACCATAGCTGAAGACAATGAAGATTTGGTGTATTCTCAAGTGTGTTGCAATGCTGATACTTTTCCAGAAAGCCCTCTAGAGAAAGCCACTGAGCAACACATACCAAGTGATCCCATTGAGTATGTCCAAAAGGTTTCCTTGATTAAAGATAATATTGAAGATCCTCTTCATGATATCATAACAGAAGCCTGTAAAGAAACTTATGATAATATCAATATGGTGTGTGGTGACAGTAGACCTTGTTCTCCACATATTGATGAAGGTTTGGAAAGTTTATTGCCTTGTAACATTTTATCTAAAGAAGATTGTTATGAATACAAGGAGGACATGGATAGGCAGGAGCATGATGCCATGGATGAAGAGTCCCCCACATACGACATGGATGGGAGTGATGACTATTGGAATTTCATAGATAAACCAACTTGTGAAAATCTTATGGAGAATCCCATCCATGATATGTCCAACAATGGGAGTGTCTATTCAAAAATGTGTGGAAGTCCAATCTGCAATACATCCATAGAGGGGAGCATGGATCTGGATGCCTGGGAAAACCTTAGTATGGAAGAGAAGCATTCATAATTTTCATGTGATCATTCAAAGTCATACCATGTAGAGCCGCACAAGGGTATCAGTAATGAGGACAATGAGAAACAATATTGTGGAAAGTCAGATGTGATGCAGTTAGTGGAATGTTAGTCTCAACCATCTTTTTCACATATAGAGGTTCCTTATGATTTGGAGCTACTTGGTGTTTGTGCAACGAGTTATCATTTGATAAGTCCCGATGATCAGTATGATGATGTAGTCACCCTACCTCGTCATCCTGATTGGTATATCAGTCCTATCCAGTCATGGATAGAAGCAGCCTGCATGAGTACATACAAGTTTGGGAAGAATTTTTATGACATTGTTCATACTTATGATCTCCCATCCATCCCGCCCATTCTGAATCATCACACAGGTTTGCATCTTCTGAATAAGGTATCCTTACTTTGGCTGGTAACCAAAGACAAGGAATTTTTTTTTTATGTTAATAAAATGCTTAGGTGGTTACATTGGATTTCTGATTACAGTTAACCCTTTTTTTTATATCATGCTTAGAGTAGGAAAATAAGCTCTTTGAAAGAGAGCATTTAATTTCTGCATTTCTATTTTATACTTAGCTATAATAAAACTTTGCTTCTTTTAGTTAGTTACATCTATTTTGTTTAAATAAATCAGCTTGATGGTTCATTTGGTTTTTCATAAAACTTGTGCTGCGAAGGTTTTTCTTGTCAAGTTGAGATGTTTTTGCAGGGTATATAAACCAAAGATTCTGGTGTTCTCGTATACTCTCCTTGCCTTAAAGACCAGATCAAGCACACGTCCCACAGTTGGAGCCAGAATGTTACCACCTAAGTTGTACTTAGTGTTTTTTATCAAGTGAGCCCGGTGAACCGGACAGGGTTAACTTGTTCGGACTTCAAAAAGACCTTTGGAAGTACTTCTTCGGAAGTGCTTGTTGTATCATATCACATGTTCATACCCCATGGGGGAATGATAATAAATGTTCTAGCATGATAGTGTCTGTAAAAGACTCGGTCTCTTAGACTTCATTTGTCAATCCGATCAGCCCAGGGTGTTTTTTCCCTTGGTTATTATTGGTTGTTGAATAAACGACTGATAATTTCTGAGTTTTTCACTCCATTCCTCCAAAGTTGGGGTGGTCGGCTTGGAATTTAGGCATATTGAGGTTATTAGAGTCTATGTGTCAATGTATAGACATGCTAGACATCATTTTTGAGTCATATGAACATGTCTAAGTCCCCCTAGGTGTTTTTCAAATTTTCAGTGTTTTTTTATTAAATTTTAATTTTTCCAAAACTTAGGCTATTTTTTAATAGTTTAATTGGAAAAATTGATTTTGTAATAAAAGTGGGCCAAATAATCGGTTTCAGTCATGTAGGTGCTCATTTTCAAGCTAAGAGCACCATGTAAACCCATGGACCCACTGTTTCCTAGTTTTGAGTGATTTTCCATCACTCAGGTCAGAAAGCCCCAAAAATCAATTATTGATTATTTTAATTAATAAATTGATGAATAATGGAGCAAATCCAAAATCATAGATCAGTGGAT
This sequence comes from Pseudotsuga menziesii, assembly GCA_001517045.1. Classification (NCBI taxonomy): domain Eukaryota; kingdom Viridiplantae; phylum Streptophyta; class Pinopsida; order Pinales; family Pinaceae; genus Pseudotsuga; species Pseudotsuga menziesii. The sequence goes on from LPNX010518406.1 coordinate 381,464, forward strand.
TCTCAGCGGATTTGATTGAAATCAGTCAGATCTGAAGCAGATTCACTGGATCTGACAAATCCTTGACAGAAGGAGGTGATCAAATCAGATCTAGAGTTGATATTCAACATCCTTTATGGGGAATTTCACCCTCCCTCTCTCCTCAACACGTTTTGGCTCATTTGGATGATTTTTGGTGGATGCTTCAGTCAACAGGTTGAGGTGTCAGTCAGATGAGCTCTTCGATTGAAAATCGCACTCAGTGAGACTCAGATCTGGCTCAGTTAGACACATATCAGGAATTGATGGACTCTCCATCAGCATATTTGGTCTATCTCCTTGGGATTTGCGCCCCCCCTGGGCTTAATCTCCTGCTTTTTGTATATATCCAAGCACAGCTCCCTCTTCCAAGCTAGTTAGAACTGGGATTGAGGTGCTGCTGCTATTGTAACTCTGTAATTCTTCATTTGAAATAAAGAAAATCTTTGGAGGAAATATGGTGTGGTGCCATTGCAGGTGTGGATGATTATTGCCTTTGTTTTACTGAGGTAACCTGTATATGTGGTCATTTTTTGCTAATTTCTTGTAGATCTGTGGTTAAGATTGGTAATTAGCTTATTACAATCTTGATAGGAAAGGTGTTTTTCAATAATTTTATTGACTGTCACTCTCCTTGGATGCATATTTAGAGATCTAGATTTAGCATGTCCTATAAGCTTATATGCATGTTATCTTGAATCTCTTTGTATGTACTAATTAGATCTCACAAGTTTCTTGGCAAGTTCTTTGATTTCAGCTGAGTTGCAGGTTCATACTTTCAAGAGGATGCTGATATAGTTTTCTTCTTCATTCTCCTCAAAACATTTCAAAGGCATAGTCCCTCGACATTCCACCTGAAATCTCTACTGCGGATCTTCAAGGAAACCAACACTTTTCTCCTCTTCTTCCTCCCTCAAAATCAACACTTTACTCGGTTACTTGGTTCAGTTCATAGCTGTGATTTCATTTGGATCTATTTCATCAAAGTAAAATATACATAGATCTGATATTTCATAGCTCATAACCTAGATCTTTCACTTAAAAAGGTTTCATAAGCATTCTAGATCTAGCTGTAGGGAAATCGTCTTTTTTGCATGAAAATTTAAAGGAAACTTGTAGATCGCAAGCATTAGATTTATTTTCACTGTTATAAAATTTAGTATTCTGAAATATCAGTGCATTTTTGTTGGCTTCCCAAACAGCAAGTCAAGATCCCAAGGAAAGCTTGCTTTCTTTGGTTCCTTTTCTGCCTGTTTAGATAGTTTTAACTTCATTTGTTGTGAGATAAGGTAGGCTGATCCAAAGGTACTCTTAAAGTGATTTTGGGAATTTGTTATTCTAATATGATTGCTTTATTTTAGCAGGTATGACATAATGGAAAGGAAGCTGCTGTCCGAAGTGGCCTCAGGAGTGCTCAAATCCCCCCAGGGGTCTCCTTTTTCACTAAAAACTCAAGACTTTTCCAAAGTTGTAAAATCTTGGTTTCAGCTTGTATAAGGACCAAGAATTTTCTGATAATTTCAGTTCACTGATTTTGTAACCAATAATAAATAAAATTATCTTTCTAATAGACTCTTTCGAGCCCATTCCCCATCCACCTTGGGGCGATTTGTGTCGGTGCCTTTTTCGTCGATTTATGTTTATTTCTTTTTTACTAGCATTGATCTGATTTGCAGGGTAGTATACTTGATTTTGTTATTAATTCCATACTCCGTATCTTACATTTCAAAGTAATCGTAATACTTACCCCACGATTTCCCGATTGACCCGAAAGGGGAAAGAGATTTGTGGTAGGATTAATTAAGAAACTAGAACTGTGTATCTGTTTGATTTTTTCTGTCATTTGTTTATCGGAAACTTTAAAATTAACCCCTCCTCGATTCCCTGATTGAGATCCACTTGGATCGAAAGAGGTTCTTGGAGTATTTTCTTTTAAACAAGAACATCCAGTTTAAAACTTACTAAAATTGACAAGACTCCAGTGTGTATGCTCTGCACTTGGCTGCGGTTCGCCCGATCAGTCAAGCTATATCAAAAGCACTTGGGTGACTAGTATAATTAGGACTCACTCTCCCCAACTAACAAACCATCAGGTGAAAATACAACACCTAGATCAAACCTCTACGATGGCAAAATACCCAAAGGAAGCGGGAACTTTTGAAAAGTGACCTCGGGGCACCGATCTCTGTCACACCCTAATGGGTGCGTTACGAACAATAGCCCCAGAGACTCCATTTTATCCCACATATTCCTGGTAGGTAGCCGTAAAGGTTTAGTTTTGGACATACTGCAAGTACTCTCGGGTATATCTGGAGTCCCCCTTTGCCTAATTTAATCAACTCATACTTCACATTTAACTTAAAACATACCAAGATGCAATCGCAAAACATTCACTCCAAGCACATGCAAGCACATTGATCTTATTGATTTGACTCCATTTTAAGGCACTGGTCATTTTTGCTTCATATATACATTGTGTATCAGCTTTGTGCTTTCGTGTGTTTATTTTCGTATCTCGTCATCTTTAATTGTCTATAGTTAAAATATTCAAACTCCTAAGTAACTGATTCAATTTAACATCATCACACTAAGAAATCATCCATAGTAACTTAATAGGGTCTACCCCTCTTGGCTTTGTTAGGAGTTGAGCCTAAACGGAGGAGTCAAGAACAAGGTGACAGCCTTGACTCGAGACTTTCCCCCAAGGACACACCGAGTGGCTTGAAGATTTCTGCCACGTGACCCAGGTGCGTGAAAGGCGGCAACAGGTTCGGGTACATATGTTTCAGGTGTGGTTGGTTCGGGTAAAGGCGGTTTAGGTGTAGAATCTGGATTGGGAAGTGGTGGTGGTGGAGATGGTGAATAGTCGGGTGTAATTGGTGTGGTAGGAATATGGTCACTTGGTGTCGGGTCCTCAACTTGTGGTGGTGAATCCTCTGGGTCATCAAAGAATAGGTTGTCGATTACCCGGTTGATTTCTTCTAGGATTTATTATTCTATATCTCTTGCTGGTTCATTGGCTAATAGAGGGGGTGGGATGTCGATAGGGATAAAGGATGAGGTTCGACTTGCGACAACTTGAGCTGTCTTGTCGGGGTTCCTCACAAATGTTGATTTTATGATTCCCACATACCTTGGATTCTGGGTTATTTGTCCAGGTTGTGAAGGAATGAGGTGCCTTGATCCACTAGCTTTGATCAGAGGACATTTGGTGGTGATATTCTGGACAAAGGTGAGTACTTCAGGCAATTTCTCAATGTATGCTTGGAAATCACTGTCCTGGTTGAACCTCTCTTTCAAGGTTTCTGGCATAACATTTTTGCATATGTCGACTCAGCTTATAGTGGGTAGATGTGGAATTTCTTCCTATGTGATCTGGGTCGGAGATGGGGGTGGAGGTGTAGAAACTAAATCAACAACTTTTTTATTCATTGAAGTGTTTGTACTTTTTACCTTTTTCGGCTGACCCTGCTGTGCTCCCAACTCGACAAAGCATTTGAACTGTGTCTCGATCGAAATTTTGTTCGCTACATCGTCTTCTATGATGTCGATGGTGGTAGCTGGTAGTTACTATTCATATTTTGATTCTAAAAGGATCATCCTACGCTTCCCCTTCCCTTTTGTTTTCATTACCTTTTTTCTTATTGCTACTATTTCTTTTGCTAGATTTTTAATTGTGTCTTTGGTTATGGCATATTCAGGATTATCGGGCTCATTGTCTTCCTTTAGTTCTTCCCTTCCCTCTTGTTGTTGAAATGGGTTGATACTTTCTTCAGCTGGTTTGGTTACCTGCTGCTCTGTCAGTATACTTCCCCTTTGGGCTGTTGGTGGTATGATTGTTATTTGCAATCTATTGGTGTCCTCTGCTGGTGTTTCTTCCAACACAAAGGTGCTGATGTGTAGTCGGAGTTCATAGTCTTCTTCCTTCTCTTGGTCTATCAGTGGTTCTTCAATTGCTAGGTTTCCTTCCTTGGCTTTTGCTGGTATCGAAAACTTTGTGCTGGATTGTTGAGCTAGTTCATGAAATATCTCTTTGACTGTTGGGTAATAGTCAAGAGGCTTTGCTTTTTCTTTTGCACCCTGCATATACCAACCCATAGTGTGGTCAATCTCTAGTTGGATGTGTGTGGTTTTTGATAGACTTTGTAGGATGTTCTGAGGCACCCTCCATCTGGTCTTCTGGATTTTTAGGTGTTGGAGCAAGTTTTCCAACAATACCTTTTGATTCTCTAGTTATTTTAGTGTTCCAGTCTACGCGAACAGCTTGAACCTTCACATGTGGAATTTTTTGGGCTCTTGGAACTGCTTGTCCCCAATTGGGCACAAATCGTACATCACTATCCAGATTATTAGAGATGGGAACCTTATAATCCCGCCCGATTCCTTGCATTTCTCACAGATGGTTTTAAGCATGTCAACGACATACTGAGCCCATATGTATACTTTTCCTATTTCTGCTATTGTGTCTACTACCTCTAGCATATCCAGCTTTAGGTCACTCCCTCGACCTGTAGGTGTGAGCCCTGTTGCTATGATTTTTGGCCATGATTTGTGGCATCCGGGGTTGTATCTAGCTAATCATTAGCCCTTTTGAATTCTTCCTGAAGGGAATTCCAGTTAAACATTCTACCAGTCCTTCTTTCATGCCGACAGGGACTAGGTCGCCTTGGCTAGAGAGACTAATCAGTTTGTATATGACTTTTCTAGAGATTTCAACTAGTCTGTCGAAGTAAAATTTCCTGTTGTGGTACTGACTGATAATGAATTTTACTGTTGTTTCCTTGGTTCCTCTTAAACTTTCCATGAACGGTGTGTTCATGTAGTTCATAATGGAGCTGTGGTTATCTTCTCTGCTGCTTGTGTTGGTTTCTTGTCGATGTAAGCCCATTCCTTGATTTCAGCCCACATTTTCGCCCATGAGGTTTCTTGTACCTTGGTGTTTTTTATGTTTCCTAACCTTCTCATCAATGGGGTTTCAGTAGATTGCAGTTCCTTTGTCTTTGCAGCTACGGCTCTAGTTTGTTTTGGTGCCATCTTTTCAGTTTCTTGGTAAAATTTTCTTATAGGTTCTCGGTTCTCAACTTTGTGATTGCTGAATTGCTCTATCTCTTCAAAATACTGTAAATGATCCTTTTCTAGTCCGGTATTTATAGGTGGGGTGTTTGACGTTTCTGTCAATGGGTGTATTGATGGCGGAAGTGATGTTCCAGCGCGTTCTCTGGGTTTTGTGTTAATGGTGATTTTATTTTGGCGCTCCTTCTGACCATAGTCATGAAGGCATGATTTGACCTTCGGGGTCATTGGTTGATGTTGATCATCTGAGCGGTCGATGGTGGTATGTCAATGGGTTTGATGTCAACTGTCGAAGTGTTGGTTTCCTATCATCTTGGGTTATGGGTGTTGGTTTTGTTTTGTTATTTTTAATCTTTTTATATTTTTATAGTTTTTTTTCTTGACAGTTATGGTCGTTATTTTTTTTTTTGAACTTGTTTTAATTTTTGTACCATTTTAGTCGGGCACCATTAACACATTTCTGAAATACTATGCCTTGTAACGTCCTTAGTCGAACTGATCCGTTGGCATGAATCTATTCGACAACATAGGGTCCCATCAATTTTGTATGTAAATTTTTGGGTTTTCCTTTTACTTGACTATTGTATAGTAAGGTGAGATCCCCTACTGACATATTCTTGTTTTTGATATTGCAACCATGCCAAGCCTTCTGCTATTGTTTTTGGATTTCTTGGTGTTGTAGAGAAATCAGTCAGTGTTCTTCTAGCTTTCTTAATTGAATTAGTCGGTCCTTCCTTCCTTGTTCGACATCAACATGTAAAATATCTGCTATGATAGGTGTTTGTTGTCGAAAATGTAGTGGAACAACTGCTTCTTGTCCATAGACTAGTCAAAATGGTGTTTGGTCAGCCGAATGCTTGTATGCTATTCTGTAAGCCCATAGTACTGGAGGTATCTTTTCTTCGCAATCATCCTTGTCGGTGTTACAAATTTTAGTTAGGCCCTTTGTTAATGTTTTGTTAAATGCCTCTATTTCTCCATTCGACTAGGGGTGATAAGTTTTAGTACGTTGGTGGTCAATTTTCAACTGGTTTGTTAGTGCTTTGATGGTTTTATTAATAAAGTGTGAACCTTGGTTGCTGATTAGGGTTATTGGGCATCCGAATCTAGTAATTATATTTTCATAGATAAATTTATAAGCTATCTCACTGGAACATGTGTTGACTGGTTCTGCTTCTGCCCACTTGGTTACATATTCTACTGCAGTTATTATGTACCTTGCACCTGTTCTTTTTTCTGGTATAGGAAATGGCCCTATGAAGTCGATGGCCTAAATTTCAAATGTCAAACTTGGGTTTACTGATATCAAGGGAATTTCTGTACTAGGTAGAGGTTGACCCAGTCATTGACATCTGTCGCATTGGCTTACAAACATTTTGCAGTCTTTGTATAGTGTCGGTCACCATAGCCTTGACTATTGGATTTTCTTGGCAGTTGTGTCTACTTGAAAATGTCCTCCCGCCGGTCCATAGTGTGCTTCATACATGATATTATTTATTTCATGTTCTAATACGCATCTTCGAAGGATGTCATCCAGGCCTATTTTATATAAAAATCCATTTATGAGGCTATACAGTGCAGCTTTCATTGCTAAGATTTGTTTCTTTTTTGTGCTCATGCCCTCTGGTGCTTGTCCATTTTCTAAGAATTGAGATATTTGCTCTAATTCTACTGGGACTACTTCTATTCAAAATAAATTTGCATGTGGCAGGTCATCTTCGACTCTTGTCGGTTCCTCTCCTGTATCGATTCGTGATAAGTGGTCGGGTCCGACATTTAATTTTCTTGGTTTGACAATGACTTCAAATTCAAATTCTTGGAATATAAGTAGCCATCGACAAATTCTCCTATCATGTAAGGGTTTATTTACAAGGTATTTTAATGCTTGGTGGTCAGTATAAAAAATTAAAGGGTTGGCTAGTAGGTAATGTCGATACTTTTGTAGTGCAAAAACCATTCCTAAGGCTTCTCTTTCCGTTGTCGAATAGTTTATTTCTACTTTATTTAGTTTTCTACTTCTATAAACTATGGGGTATTCCATTCCATCATCCACTGGTTGAGTTAATATTTCTCCTATTGCTAGGCCTGATGCGTCGATGTGTACATGGAATTTGGTCGACCAATTTGGGAACCTTAGAATGGGTGCTTCAACTAGCTTCCTTTTTAGTGTTTCAAATGATATGTTGCATTCCTCTGTCCAGTCGAACTCTTGATCTTCTCTTAATAGTTCTTCCAATGGATAGGTCATATCTGAATAGTACCTTATGAATTTCCTGTAATATCCTGTATGACCAAGTAGTACCCTGACTTGTTTTGGGTTCACCGATGGTTTAAAGTCAAGGATAATTTTTATTTTTGCAAATTCAACCTTGATGCCTTCTTTGCAAACAATGTGTCCTAATAGTATCCCTATACGCTTTAGAAATATTCATTTCCTTATGTTCAGAGATAGCTGGATTTGTTGCCATCATTCCAACATGAGCCTTAGCCATTTGCAATGATCTTTCAGCATAGAGTATATTGTCCAATCATTGAAATATATTGCCATTGTTTTGTAAATATATTCTTGAAATGTTTTGACCACAATTCTCAAAAATACTGCAGGTGTGTTCTTTAGTCCAAAATGCATAACTCTATAATCAAATCAACAAAATTCACATACGAATGTTTCCTTTTTCTGGTCTTCTTTAGCTATTGGTACTTGGTTATAACCTGAGAATCCGTCTGTAAATGAGTAGCATTCATGTTCTGCGACTTCATTTAAGATTTCATCTGCATAAAGTGTTGGAAATGGGTCCGTTAATGTGACTTTGTTTAAGTCTCTAAAGTCGACACAGATCCTTAGCTTGGTTGGGTCGTGTTTATTTGGTTGAATGACCATTGGACTTGGCCATTCTGATTGGTCAATAGGGTAGATAATTCCTGCTGCAAGCATATTATCAATCTCTTTCTTGACTATCTCTTTGTATTTATGAGCTAATTTATATGGCCTCTTCTTTACAGGTCAGACATCAGGTTTGATGTCAATCTTCATTTCACCCATTTCATGGACTAGACATTTGATATCTTTGTAGTCTCTAGCGAATACATCCTGGAATTCTTGTAGTAAGTTTACTATTTTTGTTGTTTGTTCTTCACTCCAGTAGTCGCCAATTTTTGCCATTTTTGGTCGATCATCATTTGAGATGTCGAATTCTTTAGTTTTCACTTTAGCATCTAGCCATTTTAGTGCTTTGGATTCATTGATTAGTTAGCTCCCTTCTTTAAACTATGAAAATGTAGTAGGAAAGTCTGATGCAGTCATTCGGTCGGTGTCTTCTTTGTCGGCTATCTCGACTTTAAGTACTGTGTGAATTGGTTTTGTTTTTTCTGAATGATATGATTTCCATCGAAAGCTTTTTCCTTCTAGATTTTCATTTTCCATTTGTAGTCTTGTTGACTATGGTGTTGTCTTTGTTTGTATGTTATTGCATTTTATTGTCGGTCGGTCATAATTTTGTGTTAGGGTTTTGTTCTTGGTCGGTTCTATAAACACCTTGATTTGTTTTGCAGTTTTGACTAACTTTTCATCTTGTGGTATAAAGCTGAAGTCTTTGATAAAATTCTCTCTAAGTTTATGCCATAGGAATGTTTCACCCCATGCTTCTTCCATTTTGTACCATTTGTTTGGTAAGTCGGATAGCGTCGATGGAAAAAGGTGTGGCCATGTACGTTCTTCCTTATACCCAAGTCTTTTCCACTCATTTTCGCATGTTCTTATGTGCTCTTCTGGGTCCTGCCCTTGGATGAACATAGGTATTTGGGCTTGATTGGTTAGCCTTTTTCCTCTGAATCATTCTATAAAGTAAGTCGAAGTTGTTGTCCATGTCTGTAATCTTGATTAATGGGTATCCCACCATCTAGCAGCTTGTCCTGTGAAGGTTTCTACTAAGCTTTGTAGTCGGCCATGTTCACCAATGTTTTTGGATACTTGTTCTATATGCATAACTAGTGATTCTCTTTCTTTGTATCCTGGGATTTGTTTGATAGTTACATTTGTTGGTTTTAGGGTAGGGTATTCCCTGCTTTTCTTTTAAAATATTTTTGGGATGATGGAAACCAAGAAACATTGTTCGACTAGTTTCTTCTACACTATTTGAATGGTTCAACAACCTCTTGCTTGTGTTTCGTAGTTTTCAACTTCCCAGTCATATAATTCTACATCTGAGTTGTATCCTACTGAATCTTTATTTCCTAGGTGAAGTTTTCCATAGACATTGGGTTTTGTGTAGTCTTCGTTGTTTTGTATTTGATATAATTGTCAGATGTCAACTTCTTCATCAATAGGTTCTATCCAAGGTTCTCCTTGGGATGGATGGATAGGTACTATGAAATTTTGTCCATTCCCTTTTAGTTTGATCCTTTCTTTGTCTAAAGATATCGATGGTTTCATTTTTTTTCCCCAAGGTCGACCTACTGACACTAGGAAGGAACTAGATCGTTACCTAGGGTCAATAATTTCAAAGTTGACTTTGGTTGATATTCATTTGATTGTCGTATCGACATTTATCCAAAATCCGATAGGTTCGATTAGATCTTGGTCAGCTAATTTTAGGTATATTCATGAATCTTATAGTTGAGGTCTACCTAATTGTTCCCAAGTGTCGTGAGTCATAATGTTTACTTGTGAGCCAAAATCGAGCACAACTTGTTGGACATGGTATCCTTCAATTTCTAGGTCGACAAGTGGGTTGGCATCACTTTTGTCCTTCTGGTTTAGACTGCAGATGTTTTTTGTTTGTTTTTCTGTATTATTGTTGTGTTTCATATTATACAATAATTCAATGAATTGAGATACCTCTTTATCCTCTTGCACTAAACATATTAATTTGTTAACTGTGCTTTGTCGACTATCATTAGCTTCTTCTTCTAGAGCAAATTCTTTAAATATATTCATTGTGTCTTTATATAATTGTTTTTGTTTAGATCGGTTAGGATAATCATTTTTTGTTTTATTTTTCTTATGCGTGGATTATCGCTTCCAATTTTTGTCCCTTGTCAGGTTACTATATGCAGATTCTTTGTATTGTTTACATCATGTTTTTAAATGCACGACAAGAAATTAACATTTTTCTTTTTATTGATTTTATCAAGCATAGTAGGGAAATCCTCTAATGAGTGATCCTTGACTTCACAGCTAGTAAAAAATTTTAAATCGGTTCTATCCTTGTATGGGAAGTCTGCATATCGGTGACCTTCTTTATAGCATGTGAAACACTGGATGGGTCGATTGTCGCGATTCCCAGAGAATCGACCTCGACCTCCATATCCTCCACGACTGTTGTCGAAGCAGTGCTCATATCGACGAACTTCATATCTTTGATTATTCTATTTGTTTTGAGCATGGATTTGTTGATTGTTATCGTTTTTCTACACAACTACGTCTGTCTGGTAGATTGCTTGGTAGTTTTGTCGATTCTTTAAGTTTAGGTGACAGTCGACCGTGGTGTGAATTTTGACTTCACAGATTGCACACCAATATGCTTTACCATTCTTCATGTTATACGGGAAATCTTTAGTTGTGTGTTCTCCATGTTCTTAGTAGATGTCATAGAAGCACTTTGTATGAACAAATCGAACGTCCTGTCGGTTGATTTCTTGTCGACAATTATATTTTTTGTGTCCGTCCATTGAGAATTTTGTGCACCAGACATCCTGATTCTTAAGGTTCAACTCTTTCAATTATTTCTGCATGATTTCGAGCTGTTCTTCCAGTCTAGTATCCATGGGATATGCTGGGAAATATTCGTCCATGTTCACTTGTAGAGATTTAGTAAGCACATCTTCGTACGTTTTAAACATCTGCAGGCTTATGTGCCACTGAATTTTATGTGATATACCTTAAAGGAACCACTGGATTAATAATTGTTCATCAATTACATAATCTAGTTGGCTAAGGAGGTCTTTCCAATGTTTGTCTTACTCTCGAACAGATTCTGCTAGATTTTGCGATGTTGTTTTCAACTTTTTAGCTGCCATATGTTTTGCATCTGGGGTTTTAAAGAACGACAAGAATTGTGCTTTAATTTCTACTTTAGATGCTTTAGGGGTTCTCTCAGTAAAGGTCATGTACCATGTTAGAGATATTTTACTCAAGGAACCAATGAACTGTACCATCTGTCGATCTTTAGTTGTAACCTGATTTGCCTCCCATGTCGACTCAGAAATGAACCAATGACATCTAGGATATTCGACGCCCTCGTATAGAGGGATATGTGCTGATCCGTGATCCATGTCGCATTCCCTGTCACTATCTCCATGAGGTGGGGGTAGTGGTAGGTTTTGCTTGTCTCTTTGTGCAGAGCTATTGTCAACTGAACTTTTGTTCCTGTCTGTTGTTTTTCTTTTTGTTTCTTCTCCGACAAGCAGTCGGTTCGGGTCAAATTCTCCTGTCGATGTTCAACTACAATTATTTGTCTACAGGTCCGACTGTTCTGTATTCTCCAAAGTTGTATTTGGCGGGGGGAGTGCTCCTTCATGTGTCAGATAAAGTAAGTGGATACTTTGGTTGGAAGGGTACACCTGAAGCATGACCCAGTTTCCTTCCTAAGGTCGATGGATCACTAAATGATTATAATCATTTACTTTTTTGTCTAGTTGGCTCCATATACCAAGCTCATCAGCTCTTAGTATTAGGTCTTCTTTGACAATGGCTTGTATCCCAGTACTCAGATTCGTTGAAGACAGAGGTCTTATCTCTTGGGGAACTTCTATTTGGAGAGCTTCACACTACTCTATCCACAAGTATTCTTCCATGGGTGATGCATGTTCATCCACGCCTTCTTCCTGTTGGTCATGACTTGACTCTGGTGGATTTCTTTCTTGGTGTGTCACCCTAGTACTCATTCCTCTTTGCAGTGCTATAGCCATTTCTCTTCTTTCTTCCCTTCTTTTCAGCCTCTTCTCTCTCTCTATTCTCTGTAAATCCACCATACCTTTATGTGTCACTATCCGTTCAATTTCCTTTTTAGGTTGACTTTTCATTGCTGGTGATGGTATCCCTTTTAGTCGACTAGAATCCTCTTCACTTTACCTTGACATATGACCATATACCCCCCCATATCCTACCTGACGCTTTAGAAAGATGGGATAGCTCTATTTACTTGCTTAGGAAATATTCCCACTCCCTTTTGGTAATAAATTTCTCCCACTTTTTCTGTTTCTCCACCCAACTAGAATTTGGTGGCGGTTTAAGCAGTGATGGATGAGGTTTGACAATATGACCCACTCCTTTTTCTATCAGGAATTTGAAAAGTAGGGTCGGTAGAGAGCACAAGAACTACTCGGTAAGGTCTGTATAGAATTTCTTCTGAATGGTTTCCACCGAAGTTCTTTCTTCTATAGCTTTCTCCTTGCAGAATTCGTCGAATATCTTTTCAAACCACTCCGATAGGTTTGTTCTTCCCCTCGAATCAGTTTCTATAGAAGCTCTTGGTCCTTATTTGCTTCCGGTTTTTTCATCCAGAAGTTTTTTCAAAAGCTGGGGTACTGATTCTATGAACTTCTCATGAGTTTAAGTGAAGAATCTCTATTGTATAAGATAATACACCTAATAACCAAAGGTCGGGGTTACCAACATACTCAATTACTTGCAGACAATTGACTCTTAAAGTACAGAATAGGAAATAGGAGGGTTAGAAGGACTTACTTTTTAAACGAAGTTCGATCCTTGCTATTCTCTTCCTCTCTGTTCCACTTCCAGAATCTTCAGGATTGCTCCTCTTTCACCTGTCAAGAAACACTCTTCCAGATACAAGATGATTCATGTACATATAAGCAGGTTAGATAAAACATATATCATACTAAAATATAAACATTCATCCAATCACAAGACATGAAACACATATGGAAGAAGTAATCTCTTTATTATCAATAATGGAAAGAGTTAAGGTTACAACCCAGCGTCTGAGACAAGGACTCCTCTGCAACCAAAGGATTCTGAGTTCAACTGCTCCAAATACTTCTGTATAAACACCACCAGCATAACTTTGCTCCAAGTGTAAGTAACCCACACCCTCCCCAAGGCTTGTATTTATATGGGTGAAATAAGGCAGTTCTCGAAGGTTGGGGAAGTTGTGGCAGTTGAGGGAATTAAGTTAAATGAATTAACTAATCTCCAATCAACGAAAGTTTTTATGTTTTAATGTTTGAGACATATGCGCGGGTATGCAGTAGAGCAACCCACGAATGATTCGTGGCTTAGTATAAGAGCAACCCGCGAATACAAGGATGCGCGACCTGTAACAACCGAGACTCATGAATGATGCACGAGTTGTACAATAGGAAAGTCGCGAATACATCTCAACATGGTTAAATGACAAAGTAACTAGGTGGATGGTGAGAGAATGTATTTCATGATAAACCAAGCTATAGTGTTTTGGGCAAACCTCTATCCATAGATATCCTTTTGTGTGCCAACATGAGGGATGTCGGCACTTAGACGGAGAGGTGCCACTCAGGTGTATAACAGATGCCCCCTTAAATGTGTGAGGTCAGAGGGAAGCGATGGCCGAAAAACATTATAATAGTTAGCGTTGAAGAACTCAGAAATCCAATGGAGCAGAGAGAGTACCTGAAACAAATACATAATAATGTCATATACAAAGTTACATCTGAGGATGCTATGTTCAATTTACTGGAACACTAGCTCCTTTACAATAGTTGAGTACATCATATGATACGGGTATAAAACCACGTATATTACAAAGGTGGATCGAAGCCAAAATATACAATAATGATGAGTCTTCAAAGATTTGGAAGCTGTGTAGTTTGATCGAACATAATCTTGCGCAACTTAGTCCATAAGTGTGAACTAAGGTCTTCAGAAAGGATCCCAAAGAACCAGTACAATCCAAGCCATGTGAATAAGGGTAAGCTGAAGTCGAACATGGAGAGGATTCAACAGTTTGTCAACCAATAGGTGATAATTGACAACTGAAGCAAAGGAATTCACCAAGGATGAAAGTGAATCCTAAGGTACGATCATCAAAACTCTAGGTCGTCACCATCAAGAAGTACTGAAAATGGAACCATGCTTTGATAGGGAAGGAAAAAGATCCTCCAACCGATCACAAGAGTGACTAGGAACTGGGGAAACAGAAGGGAGACACAAATAGATAACAGATATAACAATGATGGGATCAGGCTATAGATCAGACATTGAGTATAGTCCTTGAACAGTGAGCACAACACAGAGATGACCCAAGGTAGCATACAATGGATAGATAGAACAAATAGACTTATATGTCATGTAGGAGACATGATCAGATTCCCCAGGTATAATGGACAAGAGGAGGAGTAAGAAACTCAAAGTGATAGCTGAACACAAGTGTATACTAAAACATGGATATTGGAAAGCAAAGAGTGCTATGTGCAAGGACGACATGCTGCCATTACTGAAAACAAGAGAAAACTTCTTCCTTACCTTCCCTGTTAAATTTTAACGAGTCCAGGAAAGTAAACTCAATTCCCTCTTCATTTTTTAACAAGCTTGAAGAGATGGGAAAATAATGCTTGATACACTGATTCGTGGATTTAATGAGCCCGAACTAGTACATGCTCAGCCGGTATTTTCACATTTAGAGAGTCTAAAAATGACAAAGAAGACTCCAGGGGGGGTCCTTTTTCGTCCAATTTAGTCTCCTAAAGCCGAAAAAGTATAAAACAAACCACAGAAGAACTCTCTTAACTTCTGAAGAAGAAAAGGTGAACCTTTTTCATACTTAGTCAGGGAGGTCCGAAAAAGGTTAAATTACCACCTACCCAACGCTCCTTCTAGAACAACATAGAATAGCTTGAGTTTTATGAGTGTGAAGGAAAGCAAGATCACTTGGAAAGATCCATTTGGTTACGAGAAATGGGGCTTACAACAATAAACTCGTTACTTTGTTCTTTAGTGTTTAACGAGCATGACAAAGACACAAAGTACACTCAGAATCTTTTTCATGTTTGGGTCTAGAGCACAAAAAAAATAAAACTAAGCTCAAACCGGGTGTTCCTTTTGCGTAAATTTAGTCCCTCAGGTCCGGAAAAGTGATAAACCTATACCTGAGAATACTCTTCTCAATTCAAAACAAAAGAGAGTGATCATTTCTCGTATTATTCCACATGGTCCGAGAAAGAGATAAGCTACCACCAATGCGGATGCCCATTCACATATTCTTAACGAGCTTGAATGGACAAGATAACTCGGCAGTCAAGTTTGTTTTGAAAGAGTCAGACCTGGGCCTAAAGAAACGCTATAAGGACGGGGAGTCCTATAAAAGGATAGCTTGTAAAAAGATATTCAAAAGAAGCTCTATTTGGAGTGAAAAATAGCTAAGAGGACACCCCTGGACCTGAAACAGTGACGGCATGAGTAGCAAAGGATGACAAAGGCATATAAAGATGATACTCATGGAATAAGGTCCCTAGCCACAGAAGAACAATGGTAGAGACAAGGGACTAATGGCTTAAAATACCATAGTCCGTGGCAAAATGTTAAATACTAAGGTTAATGTGGAGTGAGAAGATGCCAACATGTGTTGGAAATAGCGAAACCACCCTATTAGAGCAACAAAATTCTGTAAAAGTTGATAAACCTGTTCCAGGGGACAAAAGTATGGCATTATTTAATTAGCATTTCAAACTATAGGATAAAAACCCACTTTTTGAAATATTATTTCTATAAATAGAATGAAAATTAAAACATTTCATACCATTTGAACTTTTTGAACCATAAAGAGCAAGAATACCCTCTACCTTCGATCAATCGTCGAGGACAATTGGACCGTTAGAATCAGGAACCGTCACCTTTAGGTAACTCTACACCCGAAGCCCTTTAATTTGATCCAAGCAAATTTTAAAATTAATGGTGAATTCATTATTTATGAGCAGCCCAAAACTACCACAGTGCACATTCGTGGGTTGCTGCATAGGAGAGTCACGAATGCGCGTTTCATTCGTGGGTTTTCCAACTGGACAGTCGCGAATGATTCACGACTTGTCCAAAGGGATAGTCGCGAATGCTACACAAAATGGAAAAGCTTTAAAAATGTACAAAATTTTTAAATTTTGATTATGAAATACTGAATCCAAATTCTATGGTTTTGCCAGGAAACATGGTTCTGGAGTGGAGAGAGAGAACATGAAGCAATGGATCATGCAGCGCTCCAAAGCTTTCCCACCATACAAGCATTGGGGACTTGTGGTTTACTGAAGTTCTTTTGTACCTCGCCTATGTGGGCCAATGTCCGCATATTGGAATTATTGGTCAATTATTGGGACCATGAGTTGGGTATGTTCAATATTCAGGGTGAGACCTTAGAGCTTACCGTGGAAGATATCTACTTCATTACCGGGTTATCACAAGGGGGAGCACCTGTGAACTTGGAGGGAACTGGCAGGGGCGGGGACCCCTTGAGAGTCCAAAACTATGTTGACATGTTCTGCATACCAGGTACTCAGAAGAAAGGGAGCAGTGTTCTCATTACAGACATCCAGGATTTCACTCTGCAGGTATTGGCCAGTACTATTGTGAGACTTGCAGGGTCATCAGGGTTACATATGGCCACCAGGAGTCAAATGAGGGTGGCGGTTGATTGCTTTAGAGGCGCTCTCTATGACTGGTGCTTAGGAATTGCCCCCATCATGAAGAGGCAATTATCTGACTGTAAGAGGGGAAGATGCAAGAACTTCGTCTATGCGAGTATACTAGTAGCGTTCTTCTTCTTCGAGAGTGCCAGCTATGAGCCCTGCTATACCACTACAGGTCAGACATCCACGTCAGCCGAGGCTGAGTCGGTGGGGAGACATCTTCCTCCATCATGGAGGAGGAGACATAGTACAGAGTGTGTATGACAATGACTTTTACACATGGTGGGAACGACAGCTTCCGGCATTGGAGCAGTTTCCATACGCTGGGATGGACTTCCGAGGTGATCCCGATCTCATTCTCCCTCCAGGAGGAATATGGGGCGATATGGGTAAGTAATTTTTGTAATTTTTTATCATTATCAAATTTTTATGAATTTTTTCAAATGATGGTGATATACATATGTACAAGTCTTAATCCGATTTATGTGTCAAAATGTAGATGTTGGACCAGTCCTCCCTGAAGGGCACCCCCGCATATTCGTGCATCCAGTTGTAGGAGGAGACCTAGGATTGGTCAGGGTACTCGAGGGGAAGCTGGCTAGGCTAACCCAACGAGTTCCCACTATACGGATCGAGCATATCCCTACGGCCATGCAGGAGTTTGTAGTTGGGGTCCCACCAGTTTGGCTACGTCTTTTCAGACGAGTAGCTAGAGCAGTACTTGTATACAGAGATGCGGTCGAGGCTGCCAAAGCCGAGGAGGCTGAGGAAGCCAGGGTACATAGAGATCATGG
>LPNX010518412.1:6200-28197 GCA_001517045.1 Pseudotsuga menziesii
CGATAGAACCGAGGATTTACCTAATGAATAGTCCACTACGTCTGAGTTTATAATTTGTGGGAAGTTTACACTCCCTAGCCCACAAATCTAGCCTAAGCTAGTAGGTGAAAGGCCCTAAAAATAAAAAACTTACTAATAAATTTTAATTTTATGCGTTAATTTTAAGTGCTGTTCTTTACTCAAAGGAAGTGGAAGTGATGGACTGTACGGTGTTTTGACTCAACAGAAAATAAATGAAAGTAAAAGTGCATTTATAGCAAACTAACACTATAAAATAAACTTCTTTTCGTTTTTTCAAATATGTATTGATGAATTAACAGCACTTAATAAGAGAAACTAGCCTATATTTTTGTATTTTTCTGAGATAATATTTTTTAAACTGAAACAAACACTACTTTATGCAAAAATTACAATGCAAAAGATTAACTATGTTTTGTTTTTCACTTTAAAAAATGCTCAAAAAAAAAATACTATGCATCTACAATGCATTGCTTGAGTGAACTTGACACTTATGGACTGTATAAAAACTACAAACTGAAGTAAACAAGCAAACAGGACCAAAAGACCAGCAAGAAAAGTAGGCTAGGACCCTAGCTTGGGTGCAAGCATTAACACAAAACCAATGCAGACTTTTAAACAGGCAAGTGCAAACCAATAACTGACAGAAATCAGACTGGAAAGACAGAGTCTAAGACCCTGGTCGCTGATCTAGACTCAGGCACTCTCACCAACAACCCAAACAAGCCAAAAAACTTCAAGATGCAAACAGTAAATAAAACAAGTAAAAAGGACTCAAGGGCTTTCAAAAGCACTAAGATGTGATCACCTGATACATTCAAACAACTCTACAGCACTCTTAAAGAAACTCTTCTCAGAAAAAAAGGACTTATAACAGGAAAAAGACCAAGCAAACTTTCACACAAAAATCCCAGTTTCCAGGAGTACTCGCGACTGTCAAGCAGTGCAAGTCGTGAATGATTCGCGACTGTTCAATGGAACAACCCGCGAATGCAACTCAATATTCGTGACTGTCCAGAAGGACAACCCGCGAATGGGTATAAAAATTTCTCAAAAATAGAGAAAAAAGACCCAATACTTTCAAATGCTGAAGTAATTAAGAAGCAGGATAAAAATCACAAGCAGACTTCAAGCAAACACTGGTTAGGAAACAAAAAAAAGACCTAAATCAGACTAGGCTTCCCCAGCGGATTCGCCAGTTCTGTTGTACAGGATAATTCACCTAATAACCTAGGTCTGGGGGGTTACCAACATACTCATAACTTGCAGACAGTTTGACTCTAAAAGCACAGAATATGAAATAGGAAAGTAGAAGGCCTTACTTGTATTAAACGAAGGTTGATCCTTGCTATCTTCTCCCTCTCTGATCCACTTCCAAAGTCTCCAGGATAGTTCCTTCTTCACCTGTTAATAAATACTCTTCCAGATACAAGATGATTCATATATATAGATGTAGGTTAGGCAAATCATATATTATTTTGGAATGTAAACATTTACCAATCCATAAGATATGAAACACATATGGAAGAAGTAATATCTTTATTAACAATAATAGAAAGAGTTTAGGTTACAACCCAATGTCTGAACAAGGACTCCTCTGTCACCAAAGGACTCTGAGTTTCTCTGCTCCAAAGATTTCTGTAGACAATCCACCAGCATAACTTTGCTCTCCAAGTATGACCCCCCAACACCTTCCCCAAGGCCTCTATTTATATGGATGCAATGAGGCAGTTCTCGAAGGTTAGGGAGGTTGTGGTAGTTAAGAATATTAAGTTAAATGAGTAAACTAATCTTCTATTAGCGCGTGGTTTTATGTTTTAATGTTGAGGAAACCATTCGCGGGTCTGTAGTATAGCAACCCGCGAATGATTCGCGACTATATAGAAGAGCAACCCGCGAATAAAAGAATTCGCGACTTGTTATATAGGAGACTCGCAAATGATGCGTGAGTTGTCAATATAAAGAGTCGCGAATATAACTCAACATGGCAAAATAGCAAAATAATCAGTTGGGTATATGGGGAATGTACTTCATCATAAGCCAAGGTATAGTGAATATGGGCAACCTCAATCCATAAGTGTCCTTTTGTGTGCCGACATGAGGGATATCAGCACTCGGACGGAGAGGTGCCATTCAGGTGTATAACAGCGTCAAATAACATACATGTGTCTGTCGAATTTCAGACATCCAATCTGTCGGATTTCAGGCTCAAATTTACTTGTGAAAGATACATGCTCTCATGGAGGAGAAGCATTGTATGGATAAATATTGAAGGCATGGGTGAGGGTGATATCTGAAGGGTTGTTGTAGGCACATATAGTTGCAACTCACCAAGTTATGAAGATTGAAGGCCTTGTAATGAAGTATAAAGACAGATTTATGCCATATTGTAGTATGTATTGATTGAACATTGAAGTACCTTAAAGACCATTACTTGTCTCTGCTTTGGTCATGCACATGAAGCTCAACAGTGGATGGCGATATACTGAGGGATTGTAGTGAAGGGAATCCCATTGCACCGAGTAGTGAATATGCAGAGAAAGTAAGTGGTGAAGGAAGTTGTTGCACTTTCTTAGGTTGTGGTATGAGTTTCCTGTGATGAAATGTATTGTGCTTTCTCAGGTTGTGGCCTGAGTTTATTGTGATGGAAATGTATTGTTCTTTCTTAGGATGTATGGTCTGAGTTTCCTGTGATGGGAATATACGATGATTTCTTAGGATGTACGACATGATTTTCCTGCAAGGGAAGTGGATGGTAGTGGGAATTATTATGGTTCTCGGAAGAGGAGTTCCGAGAAGGAATACTTGAAAACTGAAGGTTGTGATCCTTCTGGAAGTTTTGTAAAAGCATGTATGTATTATGCATTGAGGATGATTCATTGTTTAAGGGGTAGGGGAATGTAATACCCTGTGTATTGTGCTTTCTCAAGATGTATGATCTAAGTTTCATGTGATGGGAATATCTTTTTCTTTCTTAGGATGTAAGGCCTGAGTTTCCTACAAGGGAAGTATTGTGGTTCTCAGTAGAGGAGTTGCGAGAAGGAATACTTAAAAACTGAAGGTTGTGATCCTTCTGGAATTTTTGTAAAAGCATGTATGTATTATGCATTGAGGATGATTCATCGTTTAAAGGGGAGGGGAATGTAACACCATGTTTGTTAAGCCCCATACATGTGTAACATGTAATTGTTTATTATTGTGGCACTAGGTGCCGAGACAATGGTCTTTAAGGACCAAGAGATATTATTATTACTATTTTGTAAATAATTAATTAATAAAAACAACTGGCATAATGGGGACCACTAAAAGAGAATGGGAGGCCTTGATCGATAGTGTGAGGGCGAATGGGGACATTCCTATCACTTTAGAACTTGTTGGACTAATTTTATTTATCCTAGTTCGTAATTATGATTTGGTGATTTTATTAGTTGATGGTCACCCAAACATTCCACAACGGGCCCAACTTTTTATTATTTTAGCCTATGTTGCTATTATTGAGACTAATTCATGATTTAGTGGGCCTCATTGGCGTTTAGTTGGATTCCAATTGTTGATTGTACCCCCTTTGGTGGTTTTGTAACTCCTTTTTGGAGGTTACACTTGGTTTTGTAGACCTCACTGGCTATTTTTTAGCCAGTTCATATGAAAATTGTAACTCCTCCTTCATTATGACTCCTTTTTGCTATTCCAAGAAGATGCCCTGACTTGTGTAACTCCTCGCCTCACTAATTTGAGTTCCTCTTCATGGATGATGTGTCCCCTCATAAACTTGAGTCACTTAGGTAAAATTGGAGTTAGCATCTTGTGGTTGAGTTAACCTCCTTCTGGTAACTCAAGTTGGCTACCTTGGTTTGATTTGACCCCCTTACGTTGGAATTGCTTCCTTTGGTCTATAAATCCATGTTTTCTCTCCTTGAGAAGGGATAATTATGAATCTTCATGTTAATTCATGTAATTTCATGGTGATCTTGTGAGATTGGGAAGCTATGTATGCTATGGTATGTGTGGGAGCTATGATAGTGTGTTGTGTTTAATGTAAGTTTGGACAACTCTAGTGTAGTTCCTCCATGTCCACTTCTTGTATTTTCCCTGGATCTGCACATAAATCATGATGGTGAATGGAAAGGTCTTAAGGGACCTTGGTGGTGAAGGGATTACCATTACACGTGGTAGTGGGTGGAGGATAAAGTAGGTGGCAAGGAATAGAGTTGTGGATTCTCAAATTGATATTTTGAGCTATTATTGAGTGCACCTTTGCATGTGGATTCGTGGCCTCAGCTCGAGGGTGGCTTGTCCAAGAGGATTTAGGTTGGTAGTGCCGAAGGCGGGGTGGAACATGGATCGGTTGATTCCAATTGCACATTAATAAGATAAGTGGATTATTTTATGATATTTAATATGTTTATATGAAGCATTTGTTGTTTTATTGCATCCATCGAATATGAGTTGATATTTACCTATGAATGTGTTTTTAGCACAAATATATAGATTTAGTTTGATGGTTTTTCCTCATGGGATCTTGCTTGAAATTTATCTCTATCAGATATGATTAAAACATATGTTTATGTGTCGTTATCCATGCTGCTTTTTCACCCTATATGGCTGATTTTAAATATTTTTATGCATTTGAATTTCCATCTTGATGATGAGATGCAAGATCAAATGGGTTTCCACTTGGAATTTGTTGGCAAGCTTAGTTGTTTTATATATGATTTTGATGGAAACTTCCATGTCTCTTATTCATGTTTATTTGTTGTTAAATAACTTGCAAATGTAATCTCTATGGATGATCTGATCTTTAAATGAATTTACAGTCGAAGATGCCATATCTCGGGACATCAATTGTTAATTTTCCTAGTCAGAAACTTGACTGGATTGATTGTTTTTCAGTAGATATGAATTACATATGCCTTGTGGCTATATTTTATTTTGCAAGTGACCCTTGGTGGCTATAGTGTGCCCCATATGCTTATATTCTTATATTTTGGGCTCACAGTTGGTTTTGCAGAGAATCAAATGCGTATTTGATGATCTTTCCGATGAAATTAACTAGTTTTTGTATGCTTTGTGAGATTTGTTTTTTAATGCAGTTATGATATGATTTTCAATGAGTTCTATGGATGTAGATTACAACCATGAAGTTCTGGTTTGATCATGTTAAAATGGTTGTATATGCATTACATCTTATTTGGTTTAATAAGTGTTGCAATTCTGTAATTGCTAAGTGATGCAAATCTAGTTTTGCTAATGTTGTAATTTTGATCTTGCAATTATCAAAATATGAATTATAAATGGCTTAGATGGATGTAGGTAATAGCCTATAGATGATGATTTAATGTTTAAATTTAAGTTAAAATCATGTTTATTTATAAGTGTAATTGTTGCATTTGGATTGCTTCACATTGACATTGGGAGAAAGAACTACATTGTACTATTACATCTTTTTAAAAGGCTAAATGCTTAATTTATTTTAATTGGATTGATGTCATGATTACCTAGCCTTAGAAACCTTATTTAGCTATGCAAAGACTTTAGTCAGCCTTCCCTTGTGGTCTTTTGGTGTCTTCGGCCTTAGTTTCGGGGTTCGAGGACATTATACACAACTACATCAACTAAGGTTCCTTGGCAGAAAATTGACAGTGATCATCAAACAACTTGGGGAACATGCCTTAGCATGACTCCAAGTGTTAGAGGATAAACTGTGGGTAAGACCTCCACCCCTCCTGGTAGAACTAGGGTCAAAAACCTAATATTTTTCATACTATGTTGGTGGTGGTGGCAGCGGCGGGACTACATCATCGAATGACTGATTTGTGAAACTCACCTTCTTCTGTCGTGGGTGCAAAATCAATTTCCAGCTCTTCCTTATTTGGAAATTCAAGGGGTGTAACCACTTCTACTATCGTAGGTGTCATAGTAGTTTCCTGCTTTCCCTCGCTTGAGAAGTGAGATGTCATAGTCGCTTCTTCTTCATAGGCTTCTTCATTATTTTCTCTCAACATTAGCTCAGTTTGAACAAAACATTCTTCAAGGTCTAATCTTACTACGAGTTCATCCTTGATTCCAATTATGTCACTCGTTTCTTCTCAGTTGATTTCTTGTGTATTTTTATTTTCGTTTTCTCTTTCACATTCTTGCTTCAAATAATTTTTTATCATTTCCTTCATAATTTTAAAGTCTTCATATTTTTCCATTTTTTTTGTTTACTTTCTCGATTCCTTCAAAATTTGTATCCCGTGATGACGACATTTCTATCTTCGAAGTCTTGAGGATTTTTTTGAATAATAATAATAATAATAATAAATTAATTAATAATTTTATTATTATTGTTTTTATAATAATATATATAGTTAAAAAAAACACTTAAATACTATAACATTTTAATATTTAATTTTAAAAAGAACTAGGGTTTTGATTGTAGGGAGAAGGGATGGCAAGTAGGGTTTTGATCGCAGGGAGAAGGGATGGCAAGTAGGGGAGTAGGAGGCTGGGACAAGTGTGGGATGGCGTGGAAGGGAGGAGGAATGACAGGCAGAGGTGGCGGTTGGGGTAAGAGTCGAGGGAAGCTAGATGCAGGAGGGAGGGTGTGGTTGTGGTAGGAGGGTCAAGTAACGGTTGGCGACTGTGATGGAGGGCAGTGAAGACATGGGAAATGGGATGGACAAGGGAGCAATGCGCGCGAGAGTGTGGGAGAGGAAGATGTAAATGGGTGATGTAGATAGCGGGAGGCGTGAAGGATGCATAATCAAAGTGGAGGGAGTAGATGGAAAGTGTGTGGTGTAAATGTCACGGGTAGGTTCTGTGGAAAGATAACGCAAGGGTGGATGGGGATAGGGCGCATGCGAATGAGTGTTGAGGAGGAGTTCGTAGTGTGAAGGAATTTTGCAAGCATGGAAGGTGAGTTTTTACGTGCAGGGGGATGTGGGAACGAGCAGCAAGGAGATGAGTGTATAGTAAAAGAGGCGTGAGTTGAAAGGGAAAAATGTGCAGCAGAGGATGGGGGTGTGCAAGTGTGGAGTGAGGGAGCGTGGGATGAATGGGAGGCGATGGTCCTGCAAGGGATAGTCGAGGCATAGGGAGGATTTGGAGATGTGATGGAACATGGATGTGAGAGGAGTGGGAAGACTAGAAAAGAGATGAAGCCATGAAGGGAATGAGAAGTGCATGTGGAGATGAGAGCACAGTGAAGGATAGCGTGGGGCTAGTGGAAGGAAAATGTGGGAGTGGAGAGATTGGCGCATGGGGTCAAGAGTAGAGGAGTGTGGACGCAAAGGGGGTAGCGTGGGATGGGAGCGATGGGATGGAATGGGAGAGGAATGAAGAGGGTGTGTGAGAGCGAAAGATGAGGTTATCATGGAGGAGCACAACAGGTCTGATGGATTCAAGGTGCACCAGAGAAATATGGTGGAGTTAGTGGTGGTGAATATGAAGTTGCGGTGGAGACGATAATGAAGAGATTAGGGTGGAAGCTACGAGAGCAACAGAGTGAGAGATTTCCTTAGGGAACGAGTGCAAGCCCCGAGTGTGAGCGAGGCTCTGATAACACTTGTAAGGTAAAACCTTACATATTTATCTTATTAAATAAATAAATATATAGATGTTTATAATTGAATTGATTATTTTTACAATGCAATGGTCAAATGTTTTATATGATCATAAGTCGAATAGTTGTGTCTTCTCATTAGGAGACACGCCATATTAATAATTAGATAATTAAACCATAAACTGATATTTAATAATTTATTAATAAATGTAGTATATGTTTGGTATATTACATCCTTCTTTTGTCTTTGGTTCATTAGTTAAACTTGATCATTTCGATCTTTCCTTCTTGGGGGCCATTAGGACAAAAATGTCACTGTCACTTCCCCTCAAACACTGATAAGGTTGACACAAAACCAATTAAGGCCTGCACAGTAATGCATTTCAAGCAGGACAGATACCTTACTTGATTCACCTTTCAAGACCTACAACAAGGAGAATATGAGAGGGACATTCGTAGTGATCCACGGAGAAACATCTTGTTACAGTTTTAACTAGTCCTCTATCACTTGTCGTATGCCAACAAGTAAGTGTGGATAACCCCACCATGAATTCTTAATCATTGTTACAATTTCCACACTGACCCAAATGCACATTGGACAATAAAGTAAGTAGTAAGCAAGTAAATAAGCCATCGTGATTAACTAATGAATGGATTTGAGTGATTGATCCAATAAGCACCCAGTGGTTAACCTCCATATTCCATTGGATGGACAACAAACTCCACGGGAAAAACTGTATTGACTCTCCTTAACGCATACATTTGGATTCGAACTCAATCCTTTACAATGATGAAAAAAAACTATGTCTCCCCAAACAATCTAAATGGCCTTTACTAGGGCGGTCATCTGAGCTCACACCATTATGCAAATAGGAGGGAGGTAAGAAACTGCTAAAAACACCCTATCTTGGTCCATACTCGAACAATAGCTCACTCGATGACCATGATAATTGTTTTTCTAGTTTTCAATTCAATTATAGGAAGAAGGGTTGGGAAAAGCTCTTAACTTAAAAGGTTAATTCTTCCTTCAACAGTAAGGACTTGAAGGGCCATATCCATTCATGCCATGAAATAAGCTAAAATGGGAAATGGTTCTATTTGTGATCACTACAAAATCTAATTTTGTCTTTATGGTAAGGGAGACTGATACACGAGACTTTGCATCCATATTAATGTATGTCTCCAAAATATTGTATTCTTCCATCTATTGAATAATTAACTGCTTATTTTCAATCCATCAAATCTACACCCTATCAACCAGACCTTCAAGTTAAGCAGGTCCTACCCATTTTCTTGACTCATCTAACCGAGTTTTCACGCGATCTACACTTTGTCACAAAAGCATACAAAATTTGATGGTAAATTTTGCTCTTCAACTATCTGATGGTGAATTCTTCTCTTCAACTATTGCAGAGTATTCCATTTATGATGGCAGGGACTTGCTGCCTTTAGCAACTCTTCTTGTTATGAAACAAACACATTATTGCGTCGAGAGGCGCTCTACAGCCCAGTATGGGGGAGATCTTGTAATGCGATGTAACGTTATTAACGTTTGTAACATGTCGACAAAAAATAATAGTGATAGTGAATATTATGGGAGAGATCTTGTAACGGTTTGTAACATGTTGGCAAAAAATAATAGTGATAGTGAATATTATGGGAGAGATCTTGTAACGTGATGTAACGTTAGTAACGTTTGTAACATGTCGGTAAAAAATAATAGTGATAGTGATTATTATGGGAGAGATCTTGTAACGTGATGTAAGGTTTGTAACATGTTGGCAAAAAATAATAGTAATGGTGAATATTATGGGAGAGATTTTGTAACACAAAATAAAAAATAATATCACTTTCATAAAGTTATTTTTATTAATACAAAATAAATTTTCTAATAGGCCAAAATAAGACAATGTAATATGGGGGAGATGTTGTAATATTCCTACCTAACAAAACAATAAAAAAGTAAAAATTTAATTATCCATAATTAAAATATGTGGGTCAAGAAAAAAACACAATTGAATTATCCGCTGGTTTTAAAACCATGTGCAAGACATTCTAAACAATCCATGGTTTTATTATACATCGTTTAGGAGGCTTTGCACATGGTTTTTAAACCATGTGCAAGGCCTCCTAAACAACCCATGGTTTTATTGTACATGGTTTAGGAGGGCCTTGCAAATGGAAGGCCTCATAAACAACCCATGGTTGTAGGAGGGCCTTGCATATGGTTTTGTTTTAAAACCATGTGTGGGGAAATGATGCAATGTTCGTTTCCAACAAAATAAAAATAAAAATAAAAAATAAAAATATTATGTCGGCCATAAATAATATTAAATATTAATAATAAAAATATAATATGTGGACCTTAAATAAAAAGATGTGTCCTTTGGTTTGAATCAAATCAATGGATACCTAAGAAGAGGTTTGCACTTCCAGAGATTTGATCCATCTCGACACTTGATAGAGCCTAAGATTTGGATCTACACTGGTCATTAATCCAATGCATTTTATAGTTTGTTAAAGATATTATACTATTTTGCAACCAAAAAGTTGTAACCCAAATTGCTTTTTGGGCCGAGAGGCGCTCTACAACCTAGTATGGGGGAGATCTTGTAATGTTATTATTTTGTTACTAACAAAATAATAAAAAATAAAAATTTTAATTATCCGCCAAAATAAATGCCTGCCAGAAAAACAACCTAATATGGGGGAGATGTTGTAATGTTCCTACCTAACAAAACAATAAAAAAAAAAATTAATTATCCGCAAAAAAAATGTGGGTTTAAAAAACACAATATGGGGGAGATGTTGTAATGTTCCTATCTAACAAAATAATAAAAAATAAAAAATTGAATTATCCGCAAAAAAATGTTGCCTTGGACATGGTTTTAAAACCATGTGCAAGGCCTCCTAAACTACCCATGGTTTTATTGTACATGATTTAGGAGGGCCTTGCAAATGGTTTTAAGACCATGTGCAAGGCCTCCTACACAACCCTTGGTTTCAGGAGGGCCTTGTACATGATTTTAAAACCATGTATGTGAGAGATGTTGTAAGGTTTGTTCCTAACAAAATAAATCATAATAAAAAATATTATATGTCGGCCATAAATAATATTAAATATTAATAATGAAAATATTATATGTCGACCTTAAATAAGAGTGTCTTTTGGTTTGAATCAAATCAATGGCTATGTATATGACACACCAAAGTTGAGAGCTCCTTGAGTGCAATAACTAAGAAGAGGTTTGCACCTCGAGAGATTTGATCCCTCTCGGTGCTTGATAGAGCCTAGGATTTGGATCTACACTGGTTTAAACAATAGCAGTTTTTGACATGTATTTTGGATAAATTTAATCTCTCACACAGAGGGTTTAATTTGTATGTCTATTTGCATAAGATGTGTATAAATTTCTTCTTGTGTGAAATAGTCTCCATATTTAAATATGTGTATTTGTAATTAAATTATTATTTATGTATATTATTTCCATACATTTTTTAAATTTTAATGTATAAACATGATAGTATCAATTTTAATATCTGTATTTGTTATTAATAATGATTTAAAATTGTTTTTTCAAATAAAATATCATACTTTATATTAAAAAGGGGATATTTTTTTTCCATGTGTTGAAGCACTTGATTCATCATAATAAAGACACTATGGTTAATTATGATTGATTGACCTCAAAACATTATTTCAACAATAAAGTCCTCAACTATATGCACCCTATACTTGTCTCAATGTCTTTTATGTAAAGCTCCATATGACTCTACCTTGTTAAAATCTAAGTTGTATAAACTTCTAGATATTACATTAGTACAATATTACCGAAAATCCATAAAATAACGCAAGTGAAACATATAAAACACACATAAAACATCAGGGGAACATATTGCTTCTAAAGTGATGGGTCAGATACCAACCTTAGAAACTGAATAGGGACAATTTACCAAACAAAATAGATATATGAATACTCTTGAAAATCCTTGAAATATACTTGAGAAATGATTGTCTAATAATTAAACTTGATGATAAAAGACATTTATTCATAATAGAAAGGTATTTTAAATCTAGAGGTAAAGATTGAAGCAACTAACCATAATAAACATGATAATACAAGCAACTAACAACTTAGTTGATCACATAAAATGACCTTTTACATTTACTTAGAGTGATTACATTTATTACATGACTAAACTAACCTTAATACATAAACTCATAACACCCAACAAGAGAGCTATAATATATGTTTTACATGTTGTATGTTATAAATAAGGGCTACAACATGTGCACTATGCAATAATTGAAGTCTGTGATCTCCCTAAGGATCTCAAATAGTATAGTTATAGAAGTCATTAGTTGGATTGTCATGGATTTCTACGTGATTACATGCTTAAAGTTTAGACATTGTGCACAAGCTTATTTGACAGCGTTAAAACGATTCATTGGAACCTACAAACACTTTCAATTGATTGGCTAGTGGTTGCAATAGAAAAAATCTACAATTTTATTTGTGATTCATTTATGGCAATTAATCACAATGTTAAACTATTACAAATAATGATTTGCGTCAATTGACATGTATTCTCAAACTTCTTTTTTTATGTCTAGAGGAACAAGGGAGACTTATGGTCACTTGGCATGATTGTCTCTCATTGAGTAATAATATCACCAATACATACATTTGTTGATCATTCAATAAGTAAATCAAAACAACGTCTACAATTTTCTCAAAGTGTTATGTGGTGGATCTAATAACCATGTTGCATAAATTGTGTCAAATTAGAAGTATCTACTTTGAAATGGAAGGCTTGATTAATGCTTATGAATGTGAGGAAAAGAGTAACTACTACCCAATTGTTAATCTCTTGAGCACTCATGTTGCATGATCCCTCAATTGAAGCATAGTTGTGATTTAACTTGTAAAGTGAATGTGCTACATGGGAAAGATGCATAATAAAATCTCTCAAGTAATTCACCACTCTTATGGAATCTCACAAGTGATGGGATGGTAGCCATACATCAATGGTTGAAATCATCCTCAATTCAATGCTGAATCCATTTTTATTTTGACATAATCTAAGATAAATGAGTTCATGTTGCTCGAATGTACACTTTTTATGTTGACCAATAATTTCTCTCCATGCAACACTACAAATATTTGGTTTAATTGGTGTGTTACCACCAATTTCTTTCCACGTAACATTGCAAATACTTGGTTTAAATGGTGTAAATGATACTCCAAGGTAAAACATGTATGCTGCCTAAATACAAGATAATGAATAAAATACAACAATCTTATCACTTCATTTCTCATCCTTGTAAATACAAGATCATGATTGAAACACAACAATCTTAGCACTTCATTTCTAATCCTTGTGAATGTTGTAGGGACATTATTATGGCTAAATGGCATTGCCAACCATTCAAATGGTCCTTGTGACACCTTGAAGGTTAAATTACACTTAATCTCTGGCTTTAGGCATCTAGTGGGTTTAACCAAAATTGAGATCAATCTTATTGAAGAATTTTACCTCTAGAGATTAAATGTAATGGGGAATTGACATTTGGCAATGTATTGATTTTTAATGGTGATACTATTCAAGTTAATAATCTACACATCCTCCACATGCCATCATTCTTTGGGACCAATACAATGCCAGGGCCATAAGGTAATGATGAGGTGGGGTGTATGTGCCATCTATCCAACAACTCTTTAATTTGCCCCTTAATTTTTTCCTTTTCGAAGAATGAAGCCCTACATAAAGCCTTGTTTGGCATAACAACTCTATCTTGTAGGTCGATCCCATGTTCAATTGGATGGCTTGGATGCACCTTGGATGCATATGATGAGGTTCTCAAAACAACTCAAGAGAACACTATAAAGAGTCTCACTCTGTGACCTCTTTGGATAATATGAATTCAACATGGAAAGTTGAAATTCCACTTGAGCTAACCCTAGGGCCTTTTCTCATCTCATTAACACATGCATGGATAAGTGAAATAACTCCACACACATTTAGTGGAACTATGCCGATCTCTAATTTGTAGATGTAATTGACTAAGACGGAAAACTCCACATTGCATTTTCCTAAGACATAAATATGTGTCATTGTTGAGCCAACCAATGAGTAGGCATCACAATGTGTGCTTATAGATATATTGCTTATTCACTACCATGTTCAAACTAATTAGTGAACTCATACAAAAATTAATATATATTCATTCACAAAAATATTGGTAATGAATCAACTACAAATTCCCATTAAATTTATGAGAATGTATAATAAGGTATGGACAACTTGATTTTAAGGGATACTAAAGTTTTATCTTCTAGTCCATTATATTGTCTATATTGAACAAAGTACAAAAGTTCTCAAAGTGGAAGAGACAAACAAGGAAGATGATTCATCAAATTGTTTAACTCTTCAACTACACCAAGATGCCATGTTGTTTGGTTGCATGTTTACATTAAGAATCAATGCACTATATTAAACATATCACATGAAATTATGGTCACAACACCACTAGTATCTAACAAAAAAATATTAAAATGTCCATAATACAACTTTATTTGCTAAATTTAATTTATGTCTAATATTTACCATTACAATGTGCATCTAACGTCAATACCTCTAAAAAAATAACAAACTTGTACTTAAACAAATTCTTAATTAACTTCTCATCATTCAATCTCTCGAACCTTTAGTTATTACCACTCAGACCAAACAAAAGCATTTAAGGGGATTATAATTTAGGGAAGACCTTAAAGGTGTTGATTAGGACCTTATTTGCAAGTTAAACTACGACCTACCCTTTCAAAAGGTTCTTTACGAGTTGGGTTGATCAATGAAGGACCAGCCCTTGAAAGGGTTAACGTGGGCTTTATAATGTGGTACCATTCATCATGAGAGAGTTGAGTAAAGTAATAATTTTCCTTCAAAAGTTGAGTAAAGCGATAATTTTACTTCAAAGAAGTTTATGACCATTTTAACTATATGTTTGGCAAAACGAAATCCGCGGAAATATACCGAAATGAATCTGTTGCGACACCTAAACGTCCGAGAGTGACAGCTGTCGTCCTCCCAAATAAATCCAAATATAAAATGTTTTGAAACCATAAAGAAAAGCGAGTTTTCGGAACTCTCATTCCGTTCCGATTTCCTCATGATGAGTTGCTCGATCCATCATCGAAAGTTGCTCGATCCATCATCGAAAGGCAGTGCATTCGTGTTGCAGGGTCTTGGACGAGGCGACAATTCTATGAATCCAGGTTTTGAATCTTCTTGTATCTTTCTTTTGCAGTTTAGTATTTAGTTTGCCCACTTGAATTTCAGCTGGTTTATAAGTGGAAGGTCTCTCATGCCTGGCTAATTCTAATGAGTGAATTATATATGTGCGACATTGTTTTAGTCTCTGGCTGTTCAAATTGGAAGTTAGGTTTCCTTTAATGTGTCTCTCATAAAATCTGTTCAGGGTTAGGGTTCGCTTAATATTTCGACTTACAACTGTTGCACAAGTTGATGGTCCTTCTTTGTTTTCATCCATTTTCATTTGCATTTGTTGAGTAGCATCAACTTCTTCAATTCGGTGCTTGGCTGCCCATGTGTTGCAATCCTATCAACGACCGTAATTCTTGCCGATGTGGCAATAAACTGCTTATTGTTGGTTGTAGAGAGAACTAGCTAAATCGATGGATTGCAGTGATTCCAATTGTTTTCTTATTTTAAATAACAAATTTATTTGGGTTATTTCGGTTATCAGGTATACCTGTTTTGGCATGTAGAATATAATATTTTACAGTACTTATCAGCTGGAAATAATTTTGTCCGATGATGGAACCATAAACTGGTTATAGTGGAGTGGCTGTATGTGCCTTCTTGGCAAGCCTCAGCTTAAGATGCCTTCTTTCTAAGCCCCAGAATACAGATTCATATTTAATTTATTTCAACCTTCATTTTTAACCACGGATTGTCTGGACTTTTTAAGCTGCGTTCCTTCTAAAAGCACGAAGCACAGATCGATCTTCGATTTATCTTAACCCTGGATTTTAAATAGGCTAACATGCTGTTCCCCCATTATTACAGTAAATATATCTTTAAAAGAAAATATCGTTTTTTGCATTGTCTGCTCTCTTTCCGGATCGGTTGTGTAGTCTTTAATGGGAAAACCTTCAAATTGCTTCTCTCCTCTGTCAGCTCTTAACAATTACGGCCGCGCCGCTGTTATGCTTATGCTTCAGTCTTTGACGGGCGATGGAGTTGGTGGTGGCCAGACGAGATGTCTTGCCCAGACATAGAGGTGGTACTGCCCAATGATAAAAACACAAGTGACGGGAGGCGTCTTTTTAAAAAAAGAAAGAAGCTTATTTTAATAGTAAAAAGACAAAAAGGCGTATTTTTTTAAAAAGAAGAAGAGGCGTCTTGATCTTGGAAATGACATTGTCTAAAACCACACACTTTGGACCTTTTTTGGTGGCTTTTTCGGCCGAGTTCTACGCTTTGCGCTTTTTTTGGTGGCTTTTTCCGGCCGAGTTCTTCTATGCATTCGGCGAAAATGACGGGGTATAGTTACAATGGTGTGTTGGCAGAGTTTCTCTATGGAATTTTGCCCCTGGGGTCATACCCCATTTTAAACCGACCCAAATTCTAGAAAAATCGATAAGATATCCAGATAAAATACTCTTGTTAATGGTGGCATGTAATTCCATATTCTTATTAGCCAGATGAAGAGCCTGGTCGTGGTCGAGAGTCCAGTTCTTATTGGGAACCAGCAGCACCAGAAGCAATCCAATACGACCTACAAAACATTGACTAAGCACATCGTTCAATTTAGTCTATGGTTAGAAGGCAGTGATGTCAGTGGACTATTTGATCTCGAGCTTGCATGTAGACATTTTAACATAGGAGAAGGAAAATATTCTATTTCTGGGGCTTGGGTGCCACTATCAGTAGCGAGAGTAGAGAGTAGGGACTCATAGACGTTTGCTTTGCTCACGTTTGCTTCCCGAATGGCTTTCCTTGGAGGCCCACCCACTCTACTGGATTGTATTTTGTCTTTGGAATTGGAAAATAGGAATGATACATCGCACCCGGTTTCTAAGGACCCGGAGGGACTTTCGCGAGGCATCCGGTCAAGGGAGACGTTAATTCAATAATGGTTCTATCCCTCGGGGAGTGGAGGGAACCATGTTCCGTACATATAGTAGTTCATGTGGCGGAGCAGTATAAGCGTTCACCAAATCGCCCCCCGACTCGCCGGAATCCGGCAGATCAATTTTGGTGTAAATCATATTTTCGAGGAATTAAATCGTAATGTTAATCATTTGGGTAGTTTTAAAATGCCCGATTTAGTATATAAAAATTCCAAAATAATGAAATAAACAATTTCACAGGAAACATTTGACTGATTTTAATAAAAAATCGGCCGGAAAAACGGGGCGATTTGGTGGCTGTTTATCCTACGCGGTGGTGCTAGTGGGTAAAGCAGTAATGTAACAGCATGCATAAGCCCATTCGAAAGCGAGTTGAGTTTATCCTACGCGGTGGTGCTAGTGGGTAAAGCAGTAATGTAACAGCATGCATAAGCCCATTCGAAAGCGAGTTGATGACCCACCTATTTAAGAACGAGTACCTCGCTAAGCGCCCCCTCTTGTTCGAGAGGCAATGCAGCCCACTTGCTTTCAGGAAAAAGCCCGATCATGACAGATCTAAGGGGGTTTGCAGAGGGTAATTCCCTGTTTGCCCAGTTCATAAGGGCCCCATTCAACCGTATGGGAGAGGGGTTTATCCCGATTGAGGCGAGGGTACGAACCCTAAAGACCGACGGTAGGAGGGAATTTTGGAAATTGTGTACATTAAGTTACTCTTCTACATGTGTCTGGTGGTAAATACTTCAGTCTTGTTAATGGTGACATGTAATTTTTGAAATTGTGTACATTAATTTACTCCTCTAAAGGTTTCTGGCCGTAAATACTTCAGTCTTGTTAATGGTGACATGTAATTTTGGAAATTGGGTACATTAATTTACTGTGGACTTGGCTAATCTCTAGACCATTTGCACCTTTCCATGCAAGTTGTGGCGGAATTCCTCTACAGGGGTTTGGCCGTAAATACTTCAGTCTTGTTAATGGTGACATGTAATTTGTGAAATTGAGTACATTAATTTACTCTGGAGTTATGCTAATCTCTAGACCATTTGCACCTTNTCTACAGGTGTTTGGCCGTAAATACTTCAGTCTTGTTAATGGTGACATGTAATTTGTGAAATTGAGTACATTAATTTACTCTGGAGTTATGCTAATCTCTAGACCATTTGCACCTTTCCCGGCAAGTTTGGCCGGAATCCGGCAACACGATTGTTGTTGAAAATGAGATTTAAAATTGCAATTTTTATTCCATTTAAATCCGGCAACACGATTGTTGTTGAAAATGAGATTTAAAATTGCAATTTTTATTCCATAAATGGATTCAGGACCCTGGAGCACCCAAATTATGCAATTCCAATTTCCATTCACTGAAAACTACCTTTTGAACAAATTTCTAGATCATGCAATTGCAATTTCCAATCACTGAAAACTACCCTTTGAACAATTTCCACCGGATTTTGGCCAAAAAAAACTCACCGTGTCTGGCCGTAAATGATCTCCTCTACATGTGTAAATTATCTTCTCTACAGGTGTCTGGCCTTGCCGTAAATTATCACATGTCCTAAACAGGGGACGATTTTGACTTTCCTGTCGATTTTCTGTTGGAATAAGGCTGAAATCTCGACAAATCGTATGTCTAGGCAGTGCTGGAATTTGGTTTGGTTTTTATTCTACCCGTCAAAATAATTTTTTAACGTTTTGACATTTTATATTGCCCGTCATGAAACGTTTTGTTTAAAAAACTACCTCTCAATAGTGAAGGTTTGCTAAAAAAATTTACCCCTCAATAATTAATTTTTGTTAATTTTTTTTCAAAATAATATGTTTTTTTGACATTTTTATATTAAAATAAAAAATGGTTATTATTAATATCTATCATGGTACAATCGGCTTTCCTCCTCCACACATCCAAAAACAAGTAGTTGCCAACAGTTTATACCAAAACAACACTCCAGTATCCATTGGACCAAATTGATAACGAAACCAACAGAAGGCAGATGAGCGTTACTGTGAAACGAAAACAGAATAACTTATAACAATTGTATAATCATCTGGCCAGTTGAAGCAGACCAAGGTCTGAGAAGGTCAAATTTTGGCTAGTCAACAAAGCAGGCGAAGGTATATTATAGACTCGACGGTGGTTGAATTTTTTGGATGGTCGTCCATGGTAGCTGGCTATTGCAGGATGTTATATGCCCGTAACCCAATAATCATTAATAATGAGCAGAGGGATAAAGAGCCATTATAGGTCAAATTTGATGGATGGTCATCAATGGTAGGCTACGGAATGTATACCCAAGGAAGATTAAATTTCTAGAGTCCTCGATACCAGTCGATGGTTACAGGCCAAGAAATGTAGACTTGGGACATTGTATCATCAGTCCATTAGTGGAAAATAAAAATGGATAATAGGCACAAGGAAGTTGTGAAGGAGTCTAGTGAAAGCAATGTTATGCTAAAATATATGCAAAAGTACATGACCAAGTTCGCACAAGAGCAAAACTGGGATCAATTTCACAGCCCTCACAACCTTCTCCTTCTCTTGGATATATTATGTTATTATACCTGCCTCAGTAGGTATATTGTAATAGATTGCAAGTCAAACTCTTTTGACTTTTGTATTAGTTGGTGTCTTTTGAGGCAGGTTTAAAAAATTAAAATCTGTTTTGCAAAGTATGACTTAGGGATTTGTAAAATATTTTTTTTAATTTTGTTAAAAAACTATTTTTGTAAACAGCTGATTGGTGGATAGAAGATGATGTAAACTTTGGAATTTGGTATTTGGATTTGAGTTGACATGTGGCAACATGACATCATAATAATAAATGCTGCATGCCACAAATGCTACCTAACCCAATTCTCAGAAGGTTCCTGTAGCGAACCAGCAATACGTGCAGCAGCAGAATGGAGGAGGACACAAGGGACCGAATTTATCTCTGTTGTCGCCCTCTGTGGGAATGAGTTTGTGCAATCAGAGACAAACAACGACACAGGATTGCAGCGGGCTGGAGCTGGCGCTGCCATGGCTCAGAACAACATCAGATTACGGCGGACGAGCCATAGACCTCCTCCAGCTATGGACAATATCCTTCATCCTATTATATCTCATGAGAAGGCAAATGTTGAAGCTTTCTCGGCCTCTTCCGTTCAGAACTTTCTGCCTCTAACAGGCTCAATGAGTTCTAGAGAGCTCGGTAGCTGGCAATGGATGGTTGGGAGCAGTGATAGCGCTAGCAGCCTGGAAGCTGGCCAATAGATGTTCAGTTTGTTGGAGCCAGTTGAACATCATAATAGAACGGAGGAACAAGCGCAGACGTCTCGGCCAGTAGAATATTTGTCGCATCGTCATCAAGGGGGTCTGAATTCCAAGGAGCCTGTAGATGGAAATCCCAAAGTAAAATTCTCTGATATGCAAAATTCCCTGAGACCATTCGGCCAGTCTATTTATGACGGAAGTACGTGACCCGAATAAGAGACGTCAGATCTCTAATATTGTAAGCATTTTCGGACTCCAGGGATTCAAACTCATTGAAATGTAGTAGCCGAATAGCTAATTGTTCAACTTAGTGATTCAATGCATGTACGTGTTCTGTTAGTAATCAAATCTAATGTAACGAATAATTCATCACAGGATTGGATTTACTGATGAACCGGTCGAGTTATTGGGATTAGTTAGCCCTAAAAGCATGCCACAAGTTTCAGGAACTATTGCTGTTAAAAGTGCTTTCTTAATGCTATTCAGGCCATGTGAAGGGTGCATTTGCTTAATAGAGTTCCGGAGCCTGGCCATGATCATTATTAGGGTAATTCCTCTTTTACTTAACTCTACATTATATTTCAGCATTTTCTGTGGAGTGAAATCTTGTAACCGCAGTCCGATCCTCGACAATGAAGCTCCAGGTCTTTTCCAGGTCTTTTCGTTCTTGTCCATGAATAAGCAAACACAGCTTTTTCTCATGAATAATATGCTTCATTAATTTTTTCTTCCATTGTCTTTTTGTTCTTCTATTGTCTGAATACTATAAATTTGGACTGTTTTTTAAGAAAAATACACATGACGTTAACCATTATCCAGTGAATGGATAAATGGTTTTAATACAAACGTCCATGAAATACCCCACCCGAGAATGAATGGCAATTAAAACAGACCTAAATGAACACCCCCGCCCCGCAGCCCAAAAAAAAAGCCGATCTTTTGTAATCCTCTACGGCATAGTGTGTTTTGAAACCCTAACGAGGCATCTTATCGTATTCAGACGGCCTGAAGCTTGAACAGTAGGGAAGTCTGTTTGGCCTGTTTGTTGCCAGGCCTTAAACCCCTGTTGCTTGCTCGGTGGGTAGCTGAAAGAGAATCGTTTAAATTCAAAATGCTACAGCGATTATAATGATGCTCGCTCTGGTCTCATCATCGGGCAATGCTTTCATAACTTGTTAAATGCAGCGGCGATTTAGGTCAATCGAATGGTAACACTGGATCATATCCTCCTAAAACTTCGCTGGGCTGCCTGAATCTGTAAGACTTTTAAATTTACATCCAAACCTGCCATGTGGATATATTTCACAAGTCAACAGTCGATCTGAGTAGAATGTCAGAGAAAAAACATTAGGAAGACTATTGTGTCTTGAAACTCAGGATTAGGCTTGAAATTAGCGGCCGATTTATATCTCGTACAGATCATTACAGTTACTACAAACAAAATGGCTCAATGATCACTATAGCCAATTCATTCTAGCATGAGGACTGGATTTAAAATAAAACAAAAATCAGATTCTGAGTTGAATGGTTTGTACAAATTCAGCGTTTGAGTTGAATGGTTGATAAAAATTCAGCTTCTGAGTTTGAATGGTTAATTACACGATTTACAATCGCAGGCGATCAAGGTTAACCTAGGAGGTAGCATAGCGCCAACTCTATGGCGATATGCAAGAAGTTGTTTGCTTGCTGGCTTGGGACCCTCTAATGGTCGCGAAATTAGATCTTCGCTTCAAATTAGGTGATTAGCTTTGTTTCAGTTCAACAGGCGAGTCAAGCTTTCGAACGAGCAAAACTAGCTCCAGTTTTCCAGCTCTGTACTTTCATTTATTATTATGCCAACAGTTTTGTTCTGTCAAATCGAAGTGAAGTGATGGACCACGGTTAAGGAGTCCCATTGCATCGCTTAATTTCAAAAGAAACAATTGCACACCCAGGTTTTTGCCTATTTTAATTTTCAATCGCAACAGAATGCGCCTTGCACGCAATGATCGGCAGATGCTGCGCCGAAGTAGGCATCCCAGGGATTCG
>LPNX010518448.1:8087-27354 GCA_001517045.1 Pseudotsuga menziesii
GTTAGCCCTGTTCGGTTCACCGGGCTCACTTGATAAAAACCACTAAGTACAACTTGGGTGGTAACATTCTGGCTCCAACTATGGGACGTGTGCTCGATCTGGTCTTTAAGGCAAGGAGAGGATATGAGAACACCAGAATCTCTGGTTTATATACCCTGCAAAAACATCTCAACTTGACAAGAAAAACTTCAGTAGCACAAG
The DNA here is from genome assembly GCA_001517045.1 of Pseudotsuga menziesii. NCBI lineage: Eukaryota > Viridiplantae > Streptophyta > Pinopsida > Pinales > Pinaceae > Pseudotsuga > Pseudotsuga menziesii. The sequence continues at coordinate 8,289 of LPNX010518448.1, forward strand.
TTTTATGAAAAACCAAATGAACCATTAAGCTGATTTATTTAAACAAAATAGATGTAACTAACTAAAATAAGCAAAGTTTTATTATAGCTAAGAATAGAAATGCAAAAAGTAAATGCTCTCTTTCAAAGAGCTTATTTTCCTACTCTAAGCATGAAATAAAAAGGGTTAAGTGTAATCAGAAATCCAATGTAACCACCTAAGCATTTTATTGACATAAATTTTTTTTTCCTTGTCTTTGGTTACCAGCCAAAGTAAGGATACTTTATTCAGAAAATGCAAACCTGCGTGATGATTCAGAATGGGCGGGATGGATGGGAAATCATAGGCATGAATAATGTCGTCAAACTTCCTCCCAAACTGGTAAGTGCCTGCGCAGGCTGCTTCTATCCATGACTGGATAGGGTTGATGTACAAATTGGAATGATGAGGCAGATTGACTACACCATCATACTGATCATCAAGGCTTACCGGATGATAATTCATTGTATAAGCCCCAAGCAGCTCCAAGTCATGAGGAAACTCTATATGTGAAGATGATAGTTGAGACTGATATTCCAAAAACTGCATCACATCTGTCTTTTCACAAAACTGCTTCTCCATGTCTTCATTACTGATACTCTTGTACAGCTCTGCATGATATGACTCTGAATGATCATATAAGAGTTTTGAATGCTGCTTTTCCATACTAGGATTTTCCAGGGTCTCCAGATTCATGCTTCCCTCTATGGAAGTATAGTAGATTGGACTTCCACAAATCTCTAAAAAGACACTCCCCTTGCTGGATATAGCATAGATAGGATTCTTAATAAGATATCCACAAAAATCCCAATAGTCATCACCATCATCTATGTTAAATGTGATGGATTCCCCATTCCTGATATCAGGTTCCGATATCGAGTTCTCTTTGTCTTCACTACTGATATCGATATATGTCTCAAACTGATCATGTGGATAAACTACATGCTCCTTTTTCATATCAAAGTTTCCCAAGGCCACATGGTCCATGCTCTCTTCTTTAGATATGCCATCAACAAAACCATCAAAAGTTTCTGGTTCATTATTTTCCTCTTTATTCATGTCATAGACTGGATTTTCCATGAATGTCCAGGACTCCTCATCAACATATTTGTCAGGGATAAGGGAGTCTTCGTCACTTGTATCATGCTCCAAGCTATCCTTGTCCTCATTTTCATACTCATCTTCTTCAGAGAAAAGGTCACAAGGTAGTACACCTTCCAGGCTGTCATCATTATATGGAGAACACATAGGAGTCCCATCATGTATATTACAGTTTTCCTCATAAGTTTCACTATAAGATTTTGCAATAGTTTCATCCTCAGGCTTGTACTGTTTAGATGGTGACAAAGGGTAGGCCTGGCCTACCATGTATATATGATCGGACTCACCTAATGTTGTTTCCTGATTACTGACCTCCGCCATCCCATGTTCTATAATCTGACTTGCTATGTAGCAAGTGCTTTCTGGGTGGAATTGCTCACAAGGTCTACACCAAGGAATTACTTCATCTACCATGTTAGTTGAGTCTAACTGGTTTGGAATCCTAGGCTCTTGCTGAGGAAACTTCCTTTGATACACTTGATTCTGTTTTGGCTGAAAATTCCTAGATCCACTATTTCTCTCCAGTGTGACTATTTTGTTTTGGATTTTTGTCATGAATTGGTCCTGACTAGTCATCACTTTTTCCAACATGCTAGCTATGTTTTCCACGGGGTCTTTAGAGGCTCGCTTTTCTTTTGATTCAAAGGCTTTTCCCTTTTCTTCGTTGTATGAAGTGTTTCCCCTAGTGTAACCTGGAATGTTGGATTTGCCTGAAGATTGCATATTCTTTTCTATTTTCCTAGCCAAATCCTGAGCATTTTTTAGATCGGCTGGCTCTTTGTTCCTTAACTGGTACCTCAAATCACCAGTGAAAGATTCGATGTAATATATGAGGATGGAGGCATCCATTGGCTTGATTTCTCTAGGGAAGTCTGCAACCACACGCCTGAACTTAGTATTAAATTCATCAATGGTTTCATTCTCCATCTTCTTTATGTTATGGGGGGCGGCAAGCAGATGTCTTGGTTCTTTCTTTTCCCCCCATTTCTTCTTAAAACCCTCTAGGAAATCACTAAGAGTTTTATACGAATCATCACCAAGGTTTTCATACCACTCCGCAGCATCATCCTCTAAGGATAAAGCAAATAGCTTCATTTTGATATCTTCATGGTTAGAGGCAACATCATCACAATAACTGACTAGGTGCCTTTCAAATTTTTGAAGATGAGTCTTGGCAGTGGTGGCATTATTTCCCTCGAACCTGGGGAGCTTCTTGATAGCATATTTCGGAATGGCGTGGGGAGCACCTGCTATCTGAGAAAAGTCAAGGGGTTTGAATAATTCCGTCATTTCTTGAGATTGGTGAACATGACTCTCTACAAATATGTTATGGATATCTGCGATGGATTGGTCTCCTAAATATTCAAGGTTTCTATGAGAAGTCTGCCTATTCAATCTTTCCCTAATAAACCTTTCGGGATCAGGGAGAGGATTGAATAATTGTCGGCAGTTTCTTCGGGTATAAATTCTTGAAGGGATGTTAGACAGTGGAGTCGCCAGATGGATCGAGTTTTAATTTTTATGTTTTTTAAAGACTAGATCAATCAAAAGTTTTTTTTATCTTTTTAGTTGTTTAGAAAAAAGTTAAGCTAAGTCGTACTCGGGAATAAAAAGATTTATCCCCGGCAACGGTGCCAAAAAGTGTTGCCCCCTTTTCACACACCTGGGTCACGTGGCAGAAATATTCAAGCCACTCAGTGTGTCCTTGGGGGCAAGTCTCGAGTCAAGGCTGTCACCTTGTTCTTGACTCCTCCGTTTAGGCTCAACTCCTAACGAAGCCAAGGGGGGTAGACCCTATTAAGTTACTAAGGATGATTTCTTAGTGTGGTGATGTTAAACTGAATCAGTTACTTAGGAGTTTGAATATTTTAACTATAAACAATTAAAGATGACAAGATACGAAAATAAACACACGAAATCACGAAGCTGATACACAATATATATATGAAGCAAAAATGACCAGTGCCTTAAAATGGAGTCAAATCAATAAGATCAATGTGCTTGCATGTGCTTGGAGTGAATTTTTTGCAATTGCATCTTGGTATGTTTTAATTTAAAATTGAAGTATGAATTGATTAAATTAGGCTAAAGGGGGACTCCAGATATACCCAAGAGTACTTGGAGTATGTCCAAAACAAAACCTTCACGGCTACCAGCAAGGAATATGTGGGCTGAAATGGAGTCTCTGGGGCTATTGTTCATAACGCACCCATTAGGGTGTGATAGAGATCGGTGCCCCAAGGTCACTTTTCAGAAGTTCCCGCTTCCTTTGGGTATTTTGCCACCGTAAAGGTTTGATCGAGGTGTTGGATTTTCACCTGATGGTTTGTCAGTTGGGGAGAGTGAGTCCTAATTATGCTAGTCACCCAAGTGCTTTTGATACATCTTGACTGATCGGATGAACCGCAGCCAAGTGCAGAGCATACACACTAGAGTCTTGTAAATTTTAATAAGTTTTAAAGTGGATGTTCTTGTTTAAAAGAAAAGCCTCCAAGAACCTCTTTCGACCCAAGTGGATCTCAATCGGGGAATCGAGGAGGGGTTAATTTTATAATTGCCAATAAAAAAATGATGAAAAAATAAAACAACTACACAATTCTGGTTTCTTAATTAATCCTACCACGAATCTCTTTCCCCTTTCGGGTCAATCGGGAAATCGTGGGGTAAGTATTATGATTACTTTGAAAAGTACAATATGGAATATGGAATTAATAAATAAATCAAGTATACTATCCTACAACTTAGATCAAATCTAGTAAAAAATAAATAAGTGAAAAGCGACGAAAAAGGCACCGACGCAAATCCCCCCAGGGGGGATGGGGAATGGGCTCGAAAGAGCCTATTCCAAGGGAAAACTTATTTATTATTTGTTACAATATCAGAGGACTGATATATCAGTTCTTCTTGGTCCTTATACAGGCTGAAACCAAGATCTTACAGTTATACAAAAATTTTAAGAATTTTGTGACAAAAGGGAGACCCCTGGGGGGATTTGAGCGCTCCAAAATCCACTTTGGACAGAAGCTTCCTTTCTTCTCTGTCAGACCTACTAAAGGAAAGTGAGCATGTTAGAATAAAAAATGCCCAAAAGCACTTTAAGAGTACCTTTGGGTCAGCCTACTTTATCTCAAAAAATAATGAAATTAAACTAGCTAAACCGATGCGAAAGGAACCAAGGAAAGCAAGATTTCCTTGGGATCTTGGCTTGCTGTTTGTGCAGCCAATTAAATTGCACTGATATTGCAGAATATTAAATTTTGTAACAGCGAAAGGAAATCTAATGCATGTGATCTACAAGTTATCTTTCAAATTCATGCAAAAAGGACAATTTCCCTACAACTAGATCTGGGATGCTTATGATACCTTTTTTAAGTGCAAGATCTAAGATATGAGCTATGAAATATTAGATCTATGTATATTTTATTTTGATGAAACAGATCCAAATAAAATCACAGCTATGAACTGAAAATGGTAACCGGGTAAAGTGTTGATTTTTTGTAGAAATGAGAAGAAGAGGAGAGAAGGTTGGATCGTTGCTTGAATAGAGCAAGTTGGAAGGAGGCCCTTTCGTGGAGTGCTAAGGGATAGATTCTTGAGCTTATTGGATAGGAAAGGAGTCAATCTAGATCCACAACCTCATCCAAACGGGAACCTGCAACTAAATAACACAAGCCTGCACAAACCTCGTGAGATCTGGATATGGATGTATAAAGCAACAAAAATGAGAGATTATGCAGAAATAACCTTATTTAAGCATATAACTAATATTTTTGAGCATACATCATATGGATAAACAAGAATAAACAATCTAGCTTTCTTAGTTTATACCCTTACTAGATTCAGCCGAATCCTTGAAGCCAGAACACAGAAACAACACATAATTTGGCAAGAAGTTGCAGCTACCACATCAGCAACATAAAACTGAGCATCCACACAATCAAAAGCACTACACAGTATAGCCTCCAAAGATTCTTTATTCACAAATAATGATCAAATACAGAGTTACAATGGCAATCCCTTTAATCCAGCTCTAACTAGCTTGGAAGAGGGAGCCTCCAGTAGGATATATACAATTTGCAGGCCATCTAGCCCAGGGGGGGGGGAAATTACTCATGGAATCAAGTGAAATCAACTGATGGAGAGTTCATCAATGCACAACTGAAGCTGGACTGAGCCTACTTGTTAACCGGGGGCCTGATCTGGCTGACACATCAACCCATACACTGACACATCGGCCCAAAACTCATCAAGATGAGCCAAAACGTGTTGAGGAGAGAGGGAGGGCGAAATTCCTCATAAAGGATGCTCAAGATCAACTCTGGATCTGATTTGATCACCTCCTTCAGTCAAGGATTTGTCAGATCCAGTCAATCTGCTTCAGATCTGACTGATTTCAATCAAATCGGCTGAGAATCCACTGATTTATTGTTTTTGGATTTGCTCCATTATTCATCAATTTATTAATTAAAATAATCAATAATTGATTTTTGGGGCTTTTTGACCTGAGTGATGGAAAATCACTCAAAACTAGGAAATAGCGGGTCCATGGGTTTACATGGTGCTCTTAGCTTGAAAATGAGCACCTACATGACTGAAACTGATTATTTGGCCCACTTTTATTACAAAATCAATTTTTCCAATTAAACTATTAAAAAATAGCCTAAGTTTTGGAAAAATTAAATTTTAATAAAAAACACTGAAAAAACTAAAAAATTGAAAAATTGAAAAACACCTAGGGGGACTTAGACATGTTCATATGACTCAAAAATGATGTCTAGCATGTTTATACATGGATACATAGACTCTAATAACCTCAATAGGCCTAAATTCCAAGCCGACCACCCCAACTTTGGAGGTATGGAGTGAAAAACTCAGAAATTATCAGTCGTTTGTTCAACAACCAATAATAACCAAGGGAAAAAACACCTTGGGCTGATCGGATTGACAAATAAAGTCTAAGAGACCGAGTCTTTTACAGACACTATCATGCTAGAACATTTATTACAATTCCCTCATGGGGTATGAACATGTGATATAGTACAACAAGCACTTCCCAGAAGTACTTCCAAAGGTCTTTTTGAAGTCCAAACAAGTTAGCCATGTCCGGTTCACCGAGCTCACTTGATAAAAACCACTAAGTACAACTTAGGTGGTAACAATATCAAGCCTTGCTGGTTAGATCTAGGCTAGATCATAAGAAGTTTGAGGACATGAATCAACCCTTGTCTGGAAAGGTCATAATTGACAAGTTGGCAGTAGATTTTGAGTTGGTAAATTCCTTTAGAGCAATTGGTGCTCAATTTCCATCTATTTATTACATAGATCATGTGGATTTCATAGTATTGGAAAAGGAGACGACAAGTCTGGAGATGCCATATGGGGATCAGTGGAAGACTATAGAAAAATTCGGCAAAATGAAATACAAATTGCATGAATGAATAATTTCATTTCGAGGCCCGAGCTGCAAGGATGACAAGGATTTTTTAGAATAAAGTTAAATATTTTATAAGTAGTTAAGGAGATTAGTTTGTTAAGTTATGGTACAGATGTAATCAGACATTTACAAATGCCTATTTTTAGAATGTAGGTACTTATCAGCTTGAGGAGCAAATCTTGATGTATAAAAGCATGATTTTGTAATGTAATGAGGGTTGGAACCCATGAGAAAAACTCATTTTTGTTAGAGAGCCTTCAAGATTAATAAAAAAATTGCAGAGGCAAGCAAGTTTTTCTACCAGATATTCTCGTGTTGTTCTTTTTACAGTATTTACTATCTTTTCTTTATGTGAATGTGTTTCCTGTTATTCCTTTCCATTCTGTTGTTTTCCATGCTTGAATAAGTGCATATTGAATCAAAATTCATGATCATATGCTCTAGTTCTTTGGTTTCAAGTATCCACAAACAATTTTCCTCTAAAGTTAATATTGGATTCATCTTGTTGATACCCATGATAATGGACTATTCATTTTTCCTCTCTGCCACCAGACAATCAAGAAATTGACTGTAAAAGAGTAAATATCTTGCCTCTATAAAGAATTCCATTGCAAAGCACTGCCATTGATTGTAACTCATGTTTTAAATCCATGCCCAATGATATCCACTTGTTTCAACCATCGCAACTATCAAAATTGTTTCTTTAAAAGATATATCTGGCATTTATATGTATTTATTGAAAGATCGATCTCTGGTAGGAAAGAAGCCATCTTTCCTTCTAAATATTGGTTCATAAAGTTACCTTAGAATTATCCTTGCACGACCAAAGGATAAAAATCTGAATGGTAACAAATGGAACACATTTTCTAAGGGGCACATCACCCAAATCTTAGTTGAGGCACATCACTCAACCTTTGAGAAGCAAATCTCTCAAGACAAGAAAAAAATGACCAAAACATTGTGAGAGGGGTGTGCTATCATTATTTTATGGACAAATTAGGATTCATGGGTGAATTTCCTTTTCATGTGGCCCACTTTCCTCAACCAATGTGCCCTCATAATTTGAATGGAAAATTGATTGCTTTCTCTTCCTTGCTTTCCCGCCTTTCCAAATGACATGCCTTTTCTTCCTTTAGAAATTGCACCCTCCTTGTTTCCTTCTTTTCAGGATGGCATGCCTTTCTCTCTTTTGGAAACTGTGCCCTCTTGGATTTCCTAAGTTGTATGTTTTTCATGCTGACAACTTTTCTTGCACTTGCCTTCTTTATGCTTGCTTTTATGGCTGGATGTTTTTGTGCTACTTTTATCTTTTTATGTCTTTATGGATATTTCTAATTTTTTCCTGGTTTCCATTTTGGATGACAACTCATTGGGTCCACAAGGATTCATGTGCCCACATATCCACATATCATATCCACTAGGGTCCAAAAATTAAATATAATTAAAATATATAATAATTAAAATGTGGAATTAAGAATCCTGAGTTTAAAGTGGCATATGATTACATTATTATTAATCAAAATTAATCCCTCTTAGGATAGAAACATTAGGGGTTATATGATAAACTAAGTATCATGGAAAACATATGGAAGGAACATTACAATCATCCCTCCCCAAATTTGCTTGTCCTCAAGCAAATGAAAATATGCATGATGAACATGAGAACTCCCTCCAACATGTTGCTTCAATATTCCAGTGCATCTTCTTCTAGATCATTATCTTCAAGCACATTGATGAAACAAAATTTAGGGAAATTAGTCATGGAAATCACAACACCACTTCCTTCATTCCTTAGTATATGCTATTGAATGATTAACATTGGAATATTCAACCCAACTAAGCACCAAGGGCCATCATGCTTCTGTTGATCTACTATGATTACAAATTGTTTGTGCCCTCTCCCCACGGATATCTCCATCACAACCCAAACATGCACTTAGTGTGATAACTAATTACCCATGATATCAATATTCCAAATCACCCGCAAAAACACAAAATGCAAGATGCATCCTCCAACGCACCATGGAAGTAAACCACAAGTACACCCAAAGAAGTGTTCTCCATGTAGGAAAACTAGAACATGATACACCATAGATGAACTCATGTGAATAAAGGTTGAATTGCTCAATCAATCCAACATGAAAATATTTTCTCCAAAGACAAGCAATTCCAGGGTCCCATTACTTTCATTGCACCCCCATTAGTGAGAATGCCATCCAACAAAACTCCTCAGGAAAAAGTATGCATGGATCCCACTTCCTCAATTGCAAGTATCCATGTAGTAGTGTCAAAGCTGGAAACTTGAAATCCCAAGGAATGCCAAGATCCCACTGTCTAGTGTGCATCCTCCCAAGTACCGTCAAAACCATGAAGAATCCATCACCATGAAAGGTACTATGAAGGATATCAATAACATCATAAAGAATGACTAGATCATGCAAGTGACATAGAAGTATGTCATCCTCCAAGTTAGGCCAAAACATAGAGAGACTCTCCATCATAAAATACATTTTCCCAAGGTGAGGTCGAATCCAAACAAATCTCTCCAAATTCCTATGAAGGTTCTTATGTTCCCAATGCACACAAGAATCAAATATGAAATCAATGAAGCTCAAGTGAAAAGGGAAAAAATTCCATGTCCAACCACAAGAAGGGTAGGCATCATCCAACAATCAAGGATACCCAGGTTGCTCACAAGAAAATGATGCATTAAAAATATCTCCAAGAACACAATCAGGAAATACAAACATGTGCCTCCTCATAGAACAAGGAATGGAAAGACACTCAAACCAAAATATCCATGTAAACACATACGATGGCTCAACTCTCTACCACTGGTCAAAGGGTGAAAACATCCATCATATGATCCACTTAATGAGTCAAGTGGAGATTCAATGCACCATTATACATGGAGGCATCAAAGATAGGAATAGTATGCATCAACTGTTGTTGGTAAGGGAATGGTGCAATCAAATCAACTAGAGCGAAGGTAGGATCCTCTTGATCCTCCTCGGGCGCCAAACCCAATGCTCACCCTTGAATGTGTAGGATGAGGAAGGATGAACCAACTCTTTGCAACAATTATTCACAAAAAATGTGGATGCATCAACTCCATCAAGGGATGGTCCAACAATAAGGATCTCTTATGACTCTTCAATGGAAGGAGGACTCATTCCATGAGAGAGTTTTTTTTTCTCTAAAAATGTCCATATGCTTGGAACTTGTTAAGAACATGCATGTCATAATTCATTTCATGAAACACCATATCATATGGTTCCTCCAAAATTATACAACTTTCACCAAGAGGAATCTCCAAATCTCTCTGAAATAGGGCAAGTGCTTGGTATTCATTTTGTTTGCTTGCATTCTTCTCAAACATCTGCAAATTGAAACATACCTCGTGATCCACCATCTCATGAGGTTCCTCCTCTGTAAGTTGAATGCATCAATCCATTGAATGACAAATTGAAAGAAAGGAAGGTGAAAGTGACCCTTGCAACTTCTTATGAAGCTGCTTAATCTACAATTGAGATTCTTGAGGGGCCTTTTGGAAACTCTCCAAAGAATTCTAGGTGGACTTCAATTATTTGTGAGCTTATCATTTTCTTTTGAATCCATGGAAATTTTTGGGTGTTCAAGCTACTCATCTTTCAACTCTTCAAACACCTACAAATCAGTTTGAATCTCATGGTCCACCATAGCATGAGGGATCTCCATGCTATCACCCATACAAAAATCAACAACACAGGAAGGAGACCATGAACTTTGCAACTCCTCAAGAAATTGCTCATTTAGGATCTTATATTCTTGAAGTGATTATAGATCATATTCAAACCACTCTTGGGTGGAATTCAATCCATGTTCGAGCTTGCAAATTTCTTCAATATCTCTTATGGAATATTCATATAACATCTCAACAAACTCAATCAAATAACTTATATAAAAAAGAAAACACATGATATTACCTTTAGTTGTTGATGTTGCTTTCTGGATCTTCTCTATGACTCCATTGGAAGTTTGTGCCTCCATGGAATCATCTCTCCAAGCCAATTGGGACACAAGTGTGCTAGTATCTTGGAGAGTGACTAGGGCCTCTTAAATATTATTTTCATTCATCTTGAGTGACCCTTACAAATGGTAAGGCTCATGAAAAGTATCCTTCTCTTTCTCCAACATAGGATCAACCTTAGGAAGTTCATGTGGTGAATGTGATATCGATCCTGGAACCCTTTCTTATACTACAAAGACATCATATTTTTCAAGATAGTGGGAACTTGTATTTCTGGTAGTCTCATCAAGTGAAATATATATGCCACCAACATAGAGGAATGAACATCCATCAGTAGATGTCTCTCCTTGGGACCCATTTATTGGTACCTCTCCATCATATCATCTACCAAGAGATTCCTCTGCAGAACTTGGGCATTCATCAGTCAGTACCCCATCATCACACCCATCAATAAGTGTCTCGGAAGTGCTTAAGAAACTATCATTTGTTGCTCCATGATCTATATTTATAGCAAGAACACAGGTAGTGGATTTCCAACTTTTTCCAAGCCACCTTGGAGTGACTTGCACTCCTCCTTATGGAAATCCTATTCTTAATGGCCACTTGAAGAACTAAGTGGATCATGGTCATAATTAATGATTGATAATGGATTTAGTGACTCGTCCTCCTCCTCCTTACTTTTTCTAGCACTAAAATATATTTGGATCTCTTCTCATCATAGCATAGGATTCACATATTTGCACACCTCATCAACCATATGTGCAACCCTCTCTTTATTGGCTCTGTTGTAGGGGTCTTTGAATAAACTTGCAATATGAAGTTCACCATACTCTCTAAAGGAGGAGCTTCTTAACCCTTTCACTCAATCTCCAATACTTAAAGATATATTCAAGGGATTCTTTTGGCTTTACATGCTCCATTTAAGACCTTGAAGAATAAGGCCTAATGTCTTCTTCATACATATGGCTATAAGAATAACCGTCATCTCTTATTCCAAATGTGATATGACGGGAGATACTTGTAGAGGGTACCTCTTAAACATTTTCTTCCTCGTATTATTTGCATTACTCTTCATACTGCTCATCATAGTCATCATCATACCGCTCATAGGAATCATCATCAGAGTAGGACATCACTGCAGTTTTCTTCACTGAGAGATTACTTTCCATAGGGGTAGAGGAAAGAGCTCTGATACCACTGTAATATACCTGAGTCTTATTTAGGCACACTAAATAAAGAAAATATTTTCTTCTTCAGAATCAAGCACGCTATGTAAAATGTACAAGAAAACAAGGCTAGTTTTTATTATACTCACAACAAATCTCACTATACTTGGGCCATTTTTCCTAGCTCAATACAAGGAGTGATTATCAAAATGAATACCATTAGTAGAAACATAAATATTTATGCTATGATTGTAATGTCCAATCATATATTATTGTATCGTTGACTCCTTCTTTTCAAGAATTTGAAATAAACAATGTGAACAAGGGGATTTTGCACTGATCAATTAGAAAAGGATCAAAGAAGTAGTTTCAAACCAAGGAAAGGGATGAGGGTTTTGATAAATCAGGTTTCTATGCACAAAGTGTTGGCATGATTTATTTTTCAAACATCATCCAAGCTGAAGTCTACTTCCAGGCTCTTGGGCACCCCAACATATGCAAACTAAAACATTTGTTATTCACTTCCTATAGACCAAAGGTGAGGGGAAATGACTTAGATACTCTTGAATACCTATTAGACTCTGTAATATATTAGTAAAAATATGTTTATGTAGGTTTATAACATATTTGTGGAGATTAGGAGGTCACACAAGCAAGACTAGTCTCTAGGACTACACAATAGGCTCAACTTCAAGGCTTACCAAACATACGAACGAGGTCATGAATATTCAGTTTCAAGATGGAATATATTCATTATCATGTTAATGAATGTCCAGAACATAAATAAAATAAATATTTTATGCTTAAGCTGACTAATTCACACAAAACCAAAAACTAGTCAATTTCTCATTGAAATCTAGGAATGGTATCAGAAATATTTATGAACCACAACCAAACTGATTTGAATTTATGGAATAATTACAAAGATGCATAAATACATCAAATATAACCATTGATGGATGAAATGAATCTCACATGAATCTAAGATTTTACATCCATTGGCATAAAACATTATTACATGAAGAGAGAGACTATAAATCCTTGGGAATTAGAGTGACAAACTACCCAAACTCTGCAAAAGGAATAGTACTTATTTGGATATGATATAAGGGCCTACAATTATCCACCATTAATTTCTAGAATCCATCAATCCTCACCTATTACTTCAGCTCAAAACTCTCAGAAAGGAAGAGAAGACTAGAACGACATCTGAGATTCAAATGGGAGACTTCCCAATCTTTGCAATGGAACTCGAACTGGCTTGGAATGGAATTCAAAACCTACAATAAAACTCTATTAATGGTTGCATTGGAATTATGAACATGGATGGAACACATTTTCTAAGGGGCACATCACCCAAAGCTTAGTTGAGGCACATCACTCAAGCTCTGAGAAGCAAATCTCTTAAGACAAGAAAAAAAATGACCAAAAATTTTTGAGAGGGGTGTGTTATCATTATTTTATAGACAAATTAGGCTTCATGGTCGAATTTCCTCTTCATATGTCCCACTTTCCTAAGCCAATGTGCCATAGTGAGTTGAATGGAAACTTGTTTGCTTTCTCTTGAAACGTGCTTGCTTTCTCTTCCTTGATTTCATGCCTTTCCAACTGACGTGCCTTTTCTTCCTTTAACGTGGCATGCATTTCTCTCTTTTGGAAACTTCTCCCTCCCTTCTTTCCTAAGTTGTCTGCTTTTCATGCTGATAGTTTTTCCTCCACTTGTCTGCTTTGTGCATGATTTTCTTGTTGGCTACTTTTGTGTTGCATTTATCTTTTTCTACCTTTATGAATATTTCTAATTTTCTCCTTGTTTCCATTTAGGATAACAACTCATTGGGTCCACAAGGATTCATGCTCCTACCTTATCCACCTAGCATATCCACTAGAGTCCAAAAATTAAATATAATTAAAATATTATAATTTAAACATGGAATTATTAATCCTAAGTTTAAAGTGGCATATGATTACATTAGTATTAATCAAAATTAACCTATGCTAGAAACATTAGGGGTTATATGATAAACTAAGTATCATGGAGACCATATGGAACATTACAGCACCTGTAATACAATCTGTACGTACAAACACTCTGGAGCCTTTAAGGAAGTCCAATATTATCAGTAAGTAGTAGCTAGATAGTCAGACAACAATTTTTGCAACACAATTATGTAGCAGTATATGAATGTAATTCTACAGTTGTCATTTATATTCAATTCTACATCACTTATTCAATTCTACAGCATATAATTCAATTTTGCAGTATTATGCAAGTCAATTCTGCAACATCACTATTCAATTCTACAATAATGAACTTGGGTAAACTCAATGTTGTTAGTGATCATTCCCAATGGTCTCTGCAAATTGAGTACAATGTTGTCTTGCAACAAAAATATTTTCACATACTAGCAATGCTTCAAGGCAGCAAAAAAAATCAAATTGCTATAGCTACATACTTGCACCTCGACACAATTCTTCAGTTCACAATTGAATGCAAATATGTTGCTTACAAAATACTTATTCACATCAATGCCTTCATGAACTGACATAAGACTAGCAATAAAGAAGAGCAAATCAAGTATTATCTTTTTTACAACATACAAGGTAGACTCAGAAGTCGCAGCTCTTGTCAATGGAGAGAAATCAGAATCGTGCAAATCAACATCTGTCAACAGTCTTCAAACTTTAATATTTCCAGCAACATTGCTCTTCGGTTTTCAATACGAGCAACATTGCAAGGTTTCACAGGGAAGCACCAATGATAATGGAAGCACCGGTCTTCATGATGTTCAGCTATGGATTTCACAATTGGCTCTTCACCAACACTCACTCTTCAACGAGCAATCTTCGAGAATGAAAACTTTTACTCCAACGTAGGATTCAAACAAGCAATCTTCAAGAATGAAAACTTTTACTCCAGCGTAGGATTCAAACATGCAGGATAAGGCATGTTCACAATGGATAGCTCATTCTCATTTCTTAATGCTAAGGAACAACCAACAGTTCACCGTTCTGGCAGACTAGAGAGCTTCACAACACCATCAGCTCAGCAATGGGAGAGCCTCAACACTTCAAGTAGAATATGAATAACTTCACGATGATACAATACTCAGCCTTAGTTTTCGATGCTCAACATTCTCATGGAGAAGAGAGGAAGCTCACAGCTCTTCTCATGGTCACAACTGTTCAATGTATCAACTCATTTCATCAAACGTCCACCAAATCACAGCAGCTTCAATATTTTCATTAGAGTGAATGAGACTTCAATGCAGTTGTCCAAGCAGTGGGAAGCTCGCAGCATATGCAGTAGCAATGCAATTGATAGACTCCAATCGATGATGGGAGATACCTACGCATCACTTCAAAAAGAAGATATGCAGCACCAAAATATTGATCAACTCTAATGCATGAAACACCACAAATGGAGAGAGTCATAACTGTTGGAATGATCATAGTCACCATTCATGAGGAGTAGAAAGCTTGGATTACACCACTAACTTTAAGGAGGAGTTAGGGTTCATCTCTTTTACACATACGCTCTTCAAAATGCAGCTCTTCAAAGATTAAGACACACAAATGAAAACACTCTCACTCACCAATATAATATAGCTCCATTATGGTCTTCATCATGAGGCATGCAAAAGAGAGGGTCTCCACACTTAAATATGATATTTTCATTTCCATGATGGTTTTCATATCCAATATGGAAGCTCCAGAATAGGGCAGCTCCAGATGTGGAAAGGAATCCAGCTCCACTATCTTCATTGCTCAAGCATGTGGTAGTTCTCGACAGTATTCTCTATATAGAAATATTGTAGCTGTATAGGATCCTCCAAAACACAGTAGGGAGAGAATTTCAACGGTCAAATGCAAGGCATAACCATGTAGCAGCAGTCATAGGCAACGGATCTCCATTGTTGCAAAATATTGTAGCTGTATAGGATCCTCCAAAACACAGTAGGGAGAGAACTTCAACGGTCAAATGCAAGGCATAACCATGTAGCAGCAGTCATAGGCAACGGATCTCCATTGTTGCAATGGATCCAAGTCTTCACATAACAACCAAGTCAACGCAAACACTCCAACAATACTTGAATAATTTTACCAATCAATCACATTTGGTCTCAATCTCATAAATGAGTTATTCTTTGGTGAGGAATATGAGGAGGCTAACAATATTCAACATGCAGTAGAGAAATAAATGTTGCTGGCAGCATTGTGAGCCATTGAATCTTAATCTGTTTGACATCCAACAGGTTACAGTGCTGCTGCACTAGCATTTATTACTTTACTACATATAAAATATTTTTGGCCGAGGAATATGACCCATTGAATTCATATTCTGTGACACAGTCAACAAATGATAGTCAAAATCACGGATTTGAAAATATAATAGATAACATCATACTTTTACCGAATGTAGTATTCCAACAGACAAAAGATCCATGTCATCCAAACTCCCAATGTTTAAAATCAATAGTTGAGATTATTTGAGTGCAGCTTCATAGCTCTGGCATCATTTGAGTGTTAATTCACAACTCAAGACGGTCTTCTAGGTCACAGCACAACTTCAACACACATGTCCAATCCTGATGGAACTCATGAGAACTATCCTTTACGCATGTCATCAAGTCTAGCGTTTATATTTTTTCAAGCAAACCTCTCGTTACAGTCGACAACTCAAGACGGTCTTCTAGGTCACAGTACAACTTCAACACACATGTCCAATCCTCATGGAATTCATGAGAACTATCCTTTACGCGTGTCATCAATTCTAGCGTTTATATTTTTTCAAGCAACCTCTCGTTACAGTCAGAGATAGTATCCAGCACACAATTAATGATAAAATGGTGGCATTGGAAGAAGACAAAACCGAGTACCCAAATTTAGGGTTTGCAAAGGTGGCATGTCGCAGTTATCCAAACTAATATTTCCCTTTTACAGGGCGATGAACATATCTCTGGAGGTCAAGAGGATGATTCCCAACAATTAGAAGTCTTCTGATCCTGCGTGTATGTTCTATGGCCTTGAAAAAAAATTCAGCGATGAGAGGGGGCGGTGTGGCAACCAACTCCCAATAAACTCCTTCTCTTCAACGCCAAGTCCAACTTCTTCAAATTCCTGCAAAGATCCCACAAGAAGCATCTCACACAATCTTCGCGCATAAAGGAGAGGTACACCGCACATGTTCAACACTTCAATTCATCTCTCCAACGGAGAGTCGCATTCAACGTCTTCACACATTGAGGAAAAGAGCTATGGCCTCACGGCCTGCATAGGCCACCAGTATGAATGTTGGAGAGTATATGGATGTGACTTCATATTCTTGGGCTTCGAAGGAGAATGGATCTCTCCAGAAAACGCAGCAATTGTGGTCCTCTTCGTTCCACGATGCATTCTCATCAAGTCGAGAGAGAAACACTTAATAAACTTCAACGTAGTAAGAAAGTCTTCACCATGAGAGAGGAATATGTATCATGGGTAAAAATTCGATCACCCCTTTTTGGTGACTCTCGAAGATCCAGTAGCTTCAATGCTTTGATTCTTCCAAGAAAGATATACATCTTACAACGAATGGAGAATTCCAGAATTAGTTTTTTTTTCCTTCTTTCATTAATGCAAAGAGAGAGGTTTCCCAATAGAACTCTGTAGAGGCGTAGAGCAGGAATATTGCATCAAAGTATGGAAAATGAATAGCATATGTCTGTTCTACGGACTGACTAAAGTAAATGTAATGCCCAGAAATTAGGGTTTAGAATTTAGGCTAGTCATGAAATGAATCTAAGACTGGTCAAGAAATATGCTAGACATTGGTCGTGTTTCACATGGTATGAAGGTAATAATACCCACTCAATGCATAACAAAAAGATTCGCAGTATATTAAAACACATAGATGAGAATAGTGGCATACTGGTGAAACTCTCATATGAAGAATTAACCAGGTTGCAACAAGAAGCAGGCAAATATACAGATAGTAACGTCTATGCAGAGGGCAAAGAGTTGTTAGAGTTTCAATGCTTTGCATAAATCAGCAGATCAACGAGGGGCAGACTGGCTGGAAGGTCACAGGAGACCGACCCCTCAGATACCAGTGTAAGGATCCATTTAGGGCATAAACAATATTGCAAACACAAAGCCAATTTAGCCAAATAAACTAACCACAGCTTCAAAGGACATTTACTTATCATTAACTAATGGAAGTGACGGTTGGAATTCATATTTCAAGTGGCCACTTGGACTCTTAGGTGATTCTTGGTCTCCCCTATGACTCATCATTTACTTTTCTCATGAAGATGACAAATAATAATAATACCACATATGGGAATATGCTAACCCAACTGATTATATTCCCAACACATTCAAACTAAATATGAAAACCCTTATATTCAAAAATCCTTCATATGAGTTGTTCTTGAAAGGCCTCTTTATCTTATTCCCATGAAATGGAGAGATTAAATTTTCAATGAATTCCTTAGAGGCATATGACTCACAAAAAAATAACTCAAAAAGTATATGTCCTATATCTAGAAATTCTCCTTGAGCTACGAGAGAATGTATCCATGAGATACTTCCACTATTATCATCATTACCTCAGTTATGCCCATGGTGCATCTTCCTCTCAATGTTTGTTAAGATTTTGAAGCATAGCTACACTCAACTAGTTATGTTATTAATGAGATCTAATCATTCGTTCATTATCTGTTGTACAACTTTGTAACTCGACTCTTAGACTTCTCATGGTTTATGTAATATATGGAGGAGTTACTTGGTTTCTTCATCTATCAAATCCAGTCTCTACATTATCAACATGCTTTCTATCTCCCATGGTATATGTTTCAGTTGCATAGGAATACTGTGCATCATTTATGGCGATAGTATTCTTGGCCCAACCAAGAATACTATAGTCATTTCACATTCATAGAAAAATAAATACATATCATTTCACAATCATAGATAAAAAGAATACATATATTTTAGGAAAGAATATCCAAGCAAGTTGCGTAAGAGAAATTTTCCACCAAAATATAGATAACAACTACAAATATCACCCCTAAGCTTGGATATGAATCCAACAGGGTGAAGGAAGCACTTACATGCTTCTCTCTCTCGGCCCAAACCCCACTACAACAAAAACTGGATTTAGCACCGGATTTTAGTGTAATTTTTTCCCAATTTTGGTGAACAATCCGGCGCTAAACCTGACGCTATTGTACATTTTCGTAAAACGCCGTCTATTGCATTTTTTTCTGTCCTTTTTAACATCCATTTTTGCGTCCATTTTTGCGCCCAATTTTTTGCATCTAATGTTACGCCTTTATTTGCGCCCAATTTTTCAACTTC
>LPNX010518448.1:31593-128224 GCA_001517045.1 Pseudotsuga menziesii
ATATATGTATTGTTGATGATGCATCGAGGACGTTTCATAATTTAAGGGAGAGGAGAATGTAACACCTAGTTTTTTGCCCCTTGATGTAATTATGTATGCAACGATGCAAAGGCCAGAAGCCATACAGAAATGGTCCAGGATTACCAAAGATTATGTAAATACATACTTTTGGTATTTAATACAAAATCATTAATGGTAGACAAAGAAGGATGAAGAAGATATTGGGGCTATGATTCCATAAGAGGGGGAAGTGAAAGGGGGCCTGAGGGGGAGATGACCTAGTGACTTATTAATATAATTCATTATCCCTTTTTTAGAACTTTAAAAGATGGTTTCATCCTAAGGTCTATAAATCCATGTTTATGAGAGTGGCTTAACTAGCCTTGACTTTATTATTGTCCTAAGTTTGGATTAAGAGGGGAAAAGTGGGATCATCTCGAATTCCACATGGAAAGTTAAATCCATGCACATGGAGTTAAAGACTCATTCATTATACTCTAGCATTTCTAACATTATATCATTTAGTTTGTCATGATGGTTATCTTTCTAACCATCTTGGATGGTTCCTATAGAGAAATATTAGCCTACAATTAAGGTCCCTAGAGTCCCAACATGGAGACTCCATGGATGGCATGTGTTGGAACAATGCAAGGGAATGGAGACAACTTAAGGGACTACATATAGATAAGCGATTTTCCTTCATTGTGTTGTGCAGGTTGATGGGGGGTGAGTGCTAGTGGATTGGGACAACTGTACAGGGGATTTGGCTCTAAATAATTCCCAACGCATATACTCTCAGTCTGGCCTACGTTGGAGGACTATAAGCAAAATGGGATAGCCTAAGGGAGTGGTTATAGAGAATGGGATCCCATTCATTTTGTTTTGTAGGTTAATGTGTTGTGTAGGTTAAAGGTGGAGGAGTGTTATGAATTGGGATAATTGTAGAGTGGATTTCGCACTGGATATGTGTCTGAGTTTTGGTCATTCCTTGTGTTGTACAGGATGAATTTTGGGCTGTGTAGAAGAATTGAGAAACTTGACCCCTTGTGGACTAATGGCCCCAGCTCGAGGGTGGTATTTTTCATAAAAGGAAAAAGGTATGATAGAGTGTCCATGGCTAGGAGGAACGTTATTCATCTACACCCAGTTATAGGACTTTAAAAAATAAGTTTTGATAGTGTCATGAAAACCATGCTTATATTTCCTATTATGTATTTGTTTAATTCACTATTTATTGAAATGTTTGTGTGTTGGATTTCATGGGCATTGTATGGATGCATCACGGTAGAGATGCTTACATGTTTTAGATTGAGGGATTCCGGTTTAATTGACTCCTATAAGGGTACTTGCGTTGTTAAAATGTTATAGCTAACCATATAATTCAAATTTGGTATTAGAGAATAAAATTTCCATAGTGAAATTGAGTACCCCATGGTCTCCATAGTGAAAAAAAGGTTGTTATGTACATAAAAAAATGAAGTATTGTTCTTATTAAAGGTATTGATTCTTCACTTTAGCTTTCAAACCAAGCAAAAATGTTTGCTAGAGTTAATGTTAGAGAATAATCATAATACATAGACCTTATGGAAACAACAACAACTATCTTACTTTCTCCATAACTTGTTTAAGATTACTATCCATGCATAAAAATATTTCTCCAAATATTCAAGAGAGTACAAATGATATGTCTCATGGATCTTGGGATTGGGATGAGGAAAATGAAGATATATTTATGGGGGCATTGTCAAAAGATTTAATAAGGTACAATATTGTCAAAAAGATATTAGTGTTGTTATAAACATCAATATGAAAATGAAAAGGGCTTGATAGATAAAGATGCAAAGAATCATTATAAAATAGACAATCAAACTAGAGAAAAGAGAAGTGATGATTTAATGAATAGAAAATTAATGAACAAAATCAGAATTCTCATAATGATAATCGCAATTTTATGCAAAGTTAATAACTAAACTTGATCAAGAACATACATGTTTGAAATTTTGACTTAGCTTGATAAAGTCTTTTAATTGCAAACACTATTATTAATATGCTTCTATATGAAACAAAACAAAGCCAATCATTAAAGGAAGGTACCAAAATAAAAATAAAAAAACATTAAGTATGGATAATAAATGATATTATACCAATTGTGGACAATGATTAACAATGCTCATAACAAGTAATCTCAAGTTGAAATTTAAGAAGAAAAACATACTTCAAATTTCATTAAATAATCCTTAAAATGGTAGATACACCAAAATAATAGTAAAATTATGTAACCATGTACTATGAGATTTAATTTTGAGTGAGCATTATCATATCAATGAATACATAACACAATATGATAATCAAAATTATGTCATATGAATAAATAACACAATATGATCATCAAAATTATGTCTTTAATTACCAAAAAGTAAATAATAAATAACAAATTTTGAATTGTGATCATGAGTCACATCCATAATAATTTAACATTAGATGATCATTAGATATCTATAACTTAATAATCACAATACATATAGACTAAAAGTAATAAATAAATTAAATATACTTTTTAAACTAAATTGTAAACACACTTTTAAAAATTATTAAACCCATAAAATTTGAAAACGAGTTCAATTGTTATCATGCTTCCCTCCTTACTTTAAAACTCGTCCATCACGAGTTTAATTGTTTAGAATATAAAAACTTTGTACGAAAGTCACCTGTCAAGATATTAATCAACGATGTTATTTGAAAAGACGACTACAACCTAACATTACACATTTGAATAACCTTCTGAAAAAAAAGTGAGTTTCACTGTTCCAAAGCTTAAAATATATAATTACTTTACGACAATTATATCAACCATGACTTTGAGTTTACATTTAGTGCATAGAGTCATGTCGGAATGTTAGAGTGAAAAAAAAAATATATCAAGGGAAAACAAAAGTGAAGGTTAATAATCAAAGAAATAGAAAATATTAATTTGTTTGTTAAATAAATATATTTTTAAAAACAATAGAATCAAATTTTCAAAGTTAAAAGTTAAAAAAAAAAACATTTTTTGATATTCAAAATGAATGAAAAAAATTATAAAAAACATTCACTGTATCTTTTCAGATCTTTTCAATCTTATAAGAGTCATCAGCTTCATTTCTAAAAGACTGCACTACTAATTTTTTTTATCTAAGAGCCATTAACACAAAATAGCCAAAAAAACTTTCTCAAAGCACAACATAAGATTCTTGCTAAAACAATACCACATTCTTCAAAACAAAACAGAAACTATCATTTAACTAGAATAAGTTTGTCAATCGTTCCTACACAATTCTTCTGTCAAGCACTTCTTAAAAATATAAAGTTATGAACATATTGTTTACACCCAATTCAGAAAGATTCTCCACTTCCCTGTTGAAAATTATGGATATCAAAAGCGAAGTTGTTTTTTTTAAACGATTTAAACAATAATATGTTTCCTCTAGTAAGAACAATATAGAAGACCTTTATCATAATCCCTCTACAACTCTCTCCTCTTCCATTAACAAGCGCTTTATTAAAGTGTCATACAAAAATAGAAATAGAATGACCAACCCTTGGTATGAAAAAGAGTATAAAATCGCAAGAAGAGAAATCAAAATAGTTATTGATGAGTCCCTAAAACTTGACAAAATAAACAAGTACAAATCCCTCATTAAAAGAGAAAAAAAAGGAGCTACATAAGTAATAAGCAAGAGAAGTTTTTATGCCTCTCTAAGATGGATCCTAAGAAATTCCGGAGAAAAATTCTAACTCGTAAATCTAAAAAAGCATAGTATGATTGTATTGAAGGACTCGAATTCCTATCTCAAGAAGCTTTATGACTCGCATGATGTCATGGACAACATTCAACCCTTTTTATGGAGGATGATTTTTTTTCCTTTAGAAGATACATATTTTTGGGATTAAACTCCTTGTGAATGGGAAAACTAAGGACATCAACGGATACCAAGCATAAACCCTAAAAACTAGGGGGTCCATCATCATCTCTCACATTCACAAACTCTTCAATCTAGCAGTCAAGCAAGGCTTCCCTAAGCATTGGATTCAAAGCCTTATTGTACCCATTTTTTAAAGCGGCGATAAAAATAACCCTTTTTAATTGTAGGACCATTGTGATTAGCCCTCTTAGTCAAGTTATATGGTATTATTTTGGAAAATAAGATCAACATATGGCTATAAATTCAAGGTAAAAGGGACAAAGAACAAGTCAGTTTTAGAAGGTATCATTCCACCATATACCACCCCTTTACTCTAAACATCATTAGGAGTGTCGCAATAATAAGCTCAATATCCTTTGCTATTTTTTGGACTTTAGGAAAAATTTTGATACAATGCCTAGAAATAACTTGTGGAAAAGATTAGAAGAGTTAAAGGTTCCTTTCGAGTTGAGAGCCACTACAATAAGGTTGTACAATAATGTCATTATCAAGTTTAAGAACACTAAGGGTCGGTCGGAAGATGTTAATTGTAATATAGGAGTTAAGAAAGGTTGTCTCATCTACCCTAACCTTTTTGGTATATACATTGATAAGTTAGAAGGTTGTTTAGTAGAGGCAGGTTGCACTAGCACAACGTTAGCGGGAATTGTCATCATTCTCCTCCTTTATGTTATCGATATTATTCTTATGGAAATATGTCCCTCTGATCTTGATAAGCTAATTAGAATTCTTAACTATTTATGCTCTGGAATGGGCATGACCTTCAATATCGACAAAACCAAAGTTATCTTGATAAAATCTAATAACGTCACTTACGCTCATTTTTTGTATGATAATAGAAACTTACTAGGAAGTGACTTCCTATATATACTTGGGATTGATATCCATCACAACCTTAACTGGAACTACAACATCGAGAAAATGATTAATGGAGGGCGGGAAACTTATTTTGGTCTTGAAAGCAATTGTAAGTCAACAAACCTTCTTATGTGGGATAAAAATAAATTCATCTTTGAAAATCTTGTCACTCCTGCTCTCCTATATGGGTGTGAAATTTGGGGTTGCAACCTCTCTAGAGAATCTTGGAGAAGGATTAAGCAAATCGAGAAGTGTTTTATCGCTTAAAATCTTAAAATTAAAATCAATACACCATATCATACTCTCCACATTGAAATGGGTCTTTCCCCCATTGAGAGCATAGCTATGACTAGGCACTTGATGTACAAGAAAAAATTAAATAACATGGGAAACCATAGAGTTCCGAAAATCACTTTAAATTCTAGTCAAAACCACCTAAGGCTCAAGTGAGGTTGGCATAAAGATGCCATGTCTTGGTTAAAGATGTGGGGGGTTGACGAAAATGTCACTTTGCAAAATATAGATGATCTTAAATATATTATTACTTCAAAGTTCAGAGAGAAGTTGTGGTGTGATGAAAATTTAGAGGATAAAAGAAAATTAAGATATTTTGAGGTCGTTAACCATAATCATAAAGATCAAAATTATCTCTATGTTTTAACTAGCATGAATAAAAAGATCCACGTAGTTAAAATAAGGCGAACTCTCATGAGCTGCATATTTAAATAGGGAATTGTACTTTTCCTAAAACTCCAGTGGGATGAAAGGACCTGTCATTTTTATGAGACTATTAAGTTTTGAGAATGAAAAAACCTCCTCTTAAATTTCCCTACGTACACCCACATAAGATCTCAGTTTCAAAAAAAAATTATAATATGAACCTGCTTAACCTACTATCTCATCAAAATTATAGTAATTTAGGAACACTCACCTCCAAGCTTTTTAAGCATAGAAATAAAATTCTAAAGCAAACCAAGTAGTTATTTATTTTTCTTTCTTAAGATTCAATAAATCAAAATAAGTCTAAGTATATTAACTATCATCCACCTATCATCATCGTCATCGCAACTATAAATTAAATATTTAAAACTAAATATAATTTAGAAAGACAAAAATTATTCTTATTTATCTTTTAAAAATAAAATATATTTTTTTCAAAATCAAATTTTATCTTTTAACTTTCTTTACTAATATATGTTCACCCTAAAGTCTTCAAAGAATCATATCAAACCTTTGTTACCAACATTAAGGAAAAAATATAACTCAAACATCAATATTTTAAAGATTCAACATAATCTATTTACAACATATCAAAAAGATTTCAATATTTATTAACAATTCAAAAATTCGTCATAATGTCTTAATCAATCTACAATACAGCAATCTTTGTTCAAAATCCAAAGGTTCTTTATAGTGTCATAATAATTTAAAATAGGTTCATCACTTATAAATGTTGAACCTTTTAATCTTAACCTAGATTCAACGTATTGAGAAGTGAATTTATCCCTTTTTAACTATTATGGTAAAATTGACATCAGTTAAACTATTATGACAAAATTGACATTAAGACCTATTTTAATAATTAGAACGTGTTAATAATTAGAATACATTTAATGGTTACTTAAATGATAATACAATGAAAAATGATTTTTGAAATCATTAAGTAAATGTAAAATTATTTTAGCAATTGTTTTTATTTAGTTTGTATTAATTTTAATAATGATATATTGAAAAAATATTTAAAATAATCAAGTAGTTGAATTGATTTCATGATATAATGCAAAAGATTATGGTACATTTATTTTAATTATGATACCATGAAAATTATTTAGAGCAATCAAGTAGTTGTATTGATTTCACTAATGAAATAATGCAAAACAATGTGGTGCATTAATTTTAGTGATGATACCATGAATATTATTTAGAGCAATCAAGTAGTTGCATTGATTTCATCATAACATAAAGCAAAATTGTAGAGTGTATTGATTTCAATGATTAGACAATGAAAAATTATTTAAGTACATTCATCGATGGAATGATACCAAGAAAATTGATCCGATGCATTGCTTTCAACATTGAGATTGTGCAAATTATCAAGTGAAATGACTTTGACAATAACATAGTGCAAACCAATTTCTAAACACATTATAATGTTGCAAAACATGGTCTTAGTTATAAGTTGAAGATCACCACTTTGTTTGCTTGGGTGTGATTCCTCTAGTAGTATTTGCACATTAAATTCATTATAATATTAAGATATATAGAATGGATTGATATATACAATAATTAAAACCAAAAGGATGCAATAGATGTAAATAGAATTATCTAGTATGGACATATGAGGTTGGACAAAAGAATTATTAATATTGGGAAGGAAGAGTAACTTTGAGGTAAGACTTTTAATGCAATATCTTGAGTTAAAGGTTTGAATGGCCTTCGAAATGAACTTCTTCTCTCATATGATCGATATGAAAAGATGAGAAAGTTAGCAGTTGTGGATAAAAAAAAAGTTGAAGAGAACATATCAAAATTTGTTAGTACATATTTTTTATATTTTTTATTATGTATAGTATTGCTTTATAACTAATCACCTTATACATTATTATAAATTGTTAATTTATTACTTTTCAGCTAAATTTTCATGTAACTATCGAAATGGCACTCTCTAAATTATAGATGAGAGGACTAAAATTTCCCTAAGCACCAATAAGCCAAAGCACAAAAATGTATTATAAAATGTCATCATTGTATTTCACAGTTTCTCCTCTAACTTGAGTTATTGCATGATTAAAAACACGTACAAAATCATCGTCATGATTTTATACATATCGTCGTTTCACCTAAAACTTTGAAAAACAATAGTCTCTTCCCAAAGAAAGGAAAGACAAAAATGAAAATAGTGCACATAAAGTTAATATACATTAAACGGGTAGCTAGTGAGGAAGTTTCCATGATTTTGCATCTAACTTAATGGTCAACACATAATTTGTAAGTGTTAAGCCACGGTCATCCAATTCTATCGCAATGAAGTAATGTGTAGTATTAGAGATTTGCAAACCACTTCCTAGATAAAACAAGAGGCAAAAGAAGTTGTCGAGAAAAGTAACAAAATACTTAGGGTTTGTAATAGATTAGTTAACTAAATAATTTTGGATGCATAATAGTTATAGGTTGAAGTTTGTCAAGTTGCAAAGCAAAAGGTGAATGGACTAGTTATAGGTTGAAATTTTCTAGGCTTGTGTTGATGAGGGATGATCTACAAACAACTTCACAGATAAAATAAGAGCCAAAAAATTAACAAAATACTTATGATTTGCAATAGGTAAACTGGATTATTTGGATGCATAATTCTTATAGGTTGAAGTTCGTCAAGTTGCAAAGCATCGATGACTTGAGAGTGGAAAAAGGTGAATGGGACTTATGTGGATTGGTTACAGGTTGAAACTTTCTAGGTTTTTGTTGTCGAGGGATTAAAGGTCTTTGAATTATTCGGAAGTGGAAAGGCTAAATTTTCAAGATCCCCAAGGATCTTTCTGGTACCCTTGTTTGTGATATATCATACGTATCATGCTAAGAGAATATGTTAATCTAATATATAACACTCATCCAAGAAATGACATGTCATGGATTTGTTAATCATATATAATACTCCAATCCGAGCAGTGACATGATTTAGTAGATTTGCATATGGATGGATAGAGATAGTGTTGATGTATTTGTAACTTCGGAATGTATTCACTTGTATATATTGTATTTCATTGATCCCCAATGCTCCTATCAGGACAATCACTTGTATTTCCTTGTATCCCGATGTTCCTATCGAGAGAATTACTAAAATTCATGAGGTAGTCCCCTCTGTTGTAAGTCGGGTCATTAGTACCCTAGTTGTGGTTACTCGAGCCTACATAACTAAGTTAGGATTACTCAAGCCTACGTAACTGAGTCAAATATTAAGTGAACGAAAGAACATAAATAGAGAGTGAGCCTCTCTATTTGATATATACACTCACTCAACTGGGGCGCATGAGCGAGAGAGGAAGTGTTGGCACAAGTGAGAGAGATCAGCTGTCGAAGATCATCTTTATGTTTTCAGGTTTTACTTTTGCTATGGTGCTCATTCTATCTCTGAGGAAGTTGCGGTGTTTTCTCCTTTATGGTTTCCCCGAGGAAAATTATTTGTGTCTCTTGTCTCTTGTGATTATTGTTGTGCATGCTATTCTCTCAGATAAGATCCTAGATCATATTGCTTAAATGATAAAAATATAACATTGTATCAGAGCTAACCTGAGAAGAAGACAGTGTGCAGCTGCAGAAGCTAGGGCTTCTTACTTTTTGGGTCTCTCTCCACAATCCATCAGCAAAAGGATACTAGGATAACTCTCCGTTGAAGGGCACATCTTTCTGTCGAAGCAGAATTTGATTTCGGGCATTTTCAGTTTTTGCTGCGGGAAATTAGGGCTTTTTATAGAAGAGGGATTTTTTAGTGATCCCGGCATATGATTTCTCTCCTCATCAAAATCGAAGTTTAGAGACCAAGGTCAAAGTTTTTGGTTGAGTAAAACTCCGGGAAAGTCAAACCCTAGTTTGACCTCGGGCTTGAAAAACCCTAAAATACTAAAACTAGTAGTTTTGGTACATTAGCTATATCTCTGGCTTGAAGAAGTCTCAGGCGCAAAAATTTTCACAGGCCAAAGATAAAATCCTGATGTATCCTGTGTAAAAAATTCAGCCTTAGAATCACTATATTCTGGGAGATATGATTCCTCCAAATCAGGG
Organism: Pseudotsuga menziesii; assembly: GCA_001517045.1. NCBI lineage: Eukaryota > Viridiplantae > Streptophyta > Pinopsida > Pinales > Pinaceae > Pseudotsuga > Pseudotsuga menziesii. The sequence goes on from LPNX010518448.1 coordinate 41,190, forward strand.
TTCCAGCCTCTTCCAGGATTCACCCCTAAATAGGACACCTAGGGAGAATTGCTATATATTTTAGGCTACGAAGGTCCAAATGCAATTTTTCAAGATGTTCCAGATAGGGCACAAACTGCACCTTCTGTAGTAAAAGTTTCAGACCCCGAAGGTGAAATAGTGACACATTTCAGTCCGTACAAGTTCGTTATGCGGAACAGTCCTAAAAGAAGTCACCTTGGGAAAACTTTCATAAGTCCCATTTGGTGAAACCAATCCTGCTCAAACCTGTGGTGTTGGAAAGAATACAGATGAGGCTACTTCAGTACGAAATTTTCGACACAGAGGAGCAACACTTTCGAAGATACTGCAAAGACAATCTCAAGCATTTCTGCAGATGAATTTGGAAAACTAGGGCTTTTTGTTCCGGGAGCTTCCCTCCATTGTTTTCAGAAAAGGAGTACATTGGACAGCTCTCCTTGAAGAGGCCCATATTTCTATCCAATCATAAGTTTGAAATTCCAAGTTTTCAAAATTAGGGTTTCTCTAACAAACCCTAGATCAGCCAGATCCAGAACCAGGACGGACACCTCAAATCGGTAAGATCTAATCTTTTGCTATTTACAATTGAGGTTCTCATTTCAAAATGACCTATCACACCAGCTTGATGACAAGCTTGGTGAAGTTGAAAACTTCCGAGCATGGAAGTATAAGTTTTCACTGGTTCTTAAAGAAAATGAATTGGACACCTACATAAGTGGAGAGGTTCCAGTTCCAGAGGGAGATGAGGCTAAATCCTTACACAAGAAGAACTTAGTCAAGGCCAAGAAGATTATTGCTGATTCTATCAAGGATCACTTTATACCACAAGTGTCTTCCCTAAAGACACCTAAAGAGATGTTTGATTCCTTGACTAAGCTATTTGAAGGGAAAAACATAAATTGAAAGATGACTTTGAAAAACCAGTTGAAGAATGTGAAGATACAGAATGCAGAGACCATACAGTCATACTTTACAAGGGTCTATCAAATCAAAGAACAACTTGAAGCAGTGGATGAAGAAGTAGAGAATACAGAAATTGTGATAACCACCTTGAATGGCCTCCTAGGATCAAGGGATTCATTTATTCGAGCAATGTGTGCCAGAAGAAAGTGATTACCTTCAGCAAACTCTGGGAAGAGTGCACACAAGATGAAGCTCGGCTCATAATAAGAGAAAGAGAAGATGGGAGCAACTGAAGATCAAGATCTCACGATTCAAAGAAGATCCCTCAAGCAATGAGGAATATGAAGAACTCAATTCTTGAAGAACCTCTTATCCATCTTAGCATTTGGATAAGAACTAATGTTGTTACGAATGAAGAAGATAATGAAGCTGAAGGATCAAGGAGTCTACCCACGAAACAAATAAAGATAAGTATTCAATTGTCATTTCATGATATTATTTTTGTTATGCATTTGTTTATATTTAGTTGATGTGTTATGCATGATAGAATGTTTGCATTAATGACAGTATACTACTAATATGCATGTGATGGGTAAGTAGCTCATGGTGTTATACAACTCTCCATTGCTACTTATCTAGAATGAAACCTCTTTACTGACATATTGGATTAGTGCACAATCTCAATGATGTCTTGGTAGAGATGGAAGGCATCTAGAAAGTTTTTGTGAGATATGGATGAATGTTGTATTGGCTAAAATAGTTGCATGATTATATCTTTATGCATAAGAATTTTTCCATTATGAATATTCCTTATGAAATGTTTCTAACCATACCACTGGTGCATTTGACTTGTAGGAAAAATCATGTACAATCACTTACAAGAAAAGAAGGAAGAAAAAGTGACGACAATTCAAGAAAGAATCCAAGATAAAGAAGAATAAGACGATACTTTCAAAGAAAGAAAGAGGCCTCAGAGACACTCTAGTTATGTGAAACTGTTGAGCGACATCATTGATGCAAAGCCTTCTAGCTATGAAGAAGTAGCCAAGAAGAAAGGGAAGGAGAATACCCGTTCAAGAAGAATGATGTCTAGGATGAAGTATCGAGACCTGAAGGGAAGTCCGTAATGTCTTCCATATGGATCTACACAATCCAGCATGCAGTAGATGACAACATCGTGGGATACAAGGCAATATTCGTAGCACGGGGCTTCTCACAGAAAGAAGGAATAGACTACGAAGAGACATTTGCATCCAGTGGGAGTAGAGGCACATGACAGGAAGACTCATGTGTGCAAATTAAAGAAGGTCATGTACGAGCTCAGAAGACACCCATGGGATAACACATACATGAGGAGCTTGAAGATCACCTAGAGTGATGAAGATATTAACCTTTGCTACAAGGTTAAAGATGAAAGCCTATAGAGGATGACAAGCTCACAGATGGGTGTGAGAAGAACGCTTTCAAGATAGAGGATCTTGGTATCCAGTGACCCTAGATGGATACATAGAATAATAGTAGCAGAGGAAGCTACTTGTCACTCCAGTACATGATACATAGAGTACGAAAGGCAGAGGGAGAATGATGCTCCGCTTCAAAGGAAGTGACTGCAGAAGGTTTTGAGGTTCGACATGGTACAATAGGATGGACAGATTACTGATGACTCTAGGCTTTACTAAGAGTAAAGTGGATTCCAACCTTTACTTCAAGGTTGAAGGCAGAATACCAGTGATGCTCCTGTTATATGTCGATGACTTGTTCCTCACTGAAAAGAGGAACTCGTTAAATTTGCAAGAAGGAGACTTGTTGCCGAGTTCGAGATGAAGGACTTGGATATGATACACTACTTTCTAGGCATGGAGGTGTGGAAAAATGCGGATGGAATCTCCCTAGGAAAAGGGAAGTATGCAGTAGAGATCCTGAAGAGGTTTAAGAATATGGACTGCAAGGCCATGACCACAACTATGGCATCGAACCTGAAGCTATTGAGTGTTGCTTCATCAAATTCAGTTAATGCCACAATGTATCGTCAGATGATTTGTTCCTTAATGTACCTGACGAATACGAGACCAGATTTTTGCTTTGCTATGAACACATTGAGACATGTTCACCTGATGGTTGCAAAGCATGCAGTGAGGTACCTAAAGGATACTATTGAGTATGGGCTCAAGTATGTTACGAATCAGAAGATTAACCTGGAGGGTTATGTGGATTTGTATTGGGCATGCAGTTCCATTGATAGGAAGAGCACTTCGAGGTGCTACTTCAGTATGATATCAGGTGTGATCTCTTGGTTTAGCAGGAAGGAGTCTTGCATGGCGCTGAGTACAGCCAAGGAAAAATATGTTGCCACTTGCTCGGATATTTGGGAGGTGGTATGTTTCTTTTGAAAACTACTATTTGATTTGATTGATCTGACTTGCATTTTTGTATGATGCAAAAAGGAGCAGTGAAGCTCCAGTATGTGATCCAGATCGAGATCTCTCGAAAGAGGGATTTCTAGCATATCCGGTGAGACAGGTTGTCTGAGCATAAAATCCTGGCGAAGCTTGTAGGTGGCTTAGACGTAAACAGTCCTCTAGGTTGTCCTCGTATGTAATCGGTCCTGGCGAAGCTCACAGGTTATCCTTGGACGTAATCAGCCCTGATATGATTCTATGCTAGAAATGGCCAGAGTGAAGTTTGAGTACTTCAGGGAGAAGCTTGGTGTTCTCCAGATCAAGGTTCCTTCCAAGGGGAAGTGATGAGTCCATGTGCCATTCTGACATGGTGGTAGGCTGGGTCTCCCATGGTCAAATGTAAGTGCAGATCCTTTCTGACTGGGTCATATGTAAGTGCAAATCCTTTCTGACATGGTCAGATATAAGTGTCGGATGAGCCTTTCTGACATGATGAGGTCAAATGTGAGTGTTAAGCCTTTCTGACATTATGAGGTCAGATGTGAGTGTTGGACGAGCTTTTCTGACATGATGAGTTCGGATGTGAGTGTTGGACCTTTCTGACATGATGTGGTCAAATGTGAGTGCTGGATGAGCCTTTCTAACATGATGAGGTCGAATGTGAGTGTTGGGCCTTCCTGACATGATGAGGTCAGATGTGAGTGTGGGCGTGCCTTTCTAACATGGTGGTGGATGGATGTGTTCCTCCCATGGTCAGATGTAAGTGTTGGGAGAGCCTTTCTGACTAGGTCAGATATAAGTGTTGAAGAAGATGAAGACCCACCTGGAGGCTAGGCCTACAACCAACATGAAAAAGGGTTGTCTCTGTAGAACTTCCTGTGACGAGTAGAATTGAGAGATAGCACCAGTTGGTCGAGATAGAGGCAGCAGTGATGATGATCCAGTTATGATCCAGCCTTGATGATGATCCAGTGATTATCCAGTTTTGATGATGATCCAGAGAAGAAGACTTGTGCTGATGTATTGTGTCAAGAGAATACCTTCCTAGTTAAGAGGGAGCGTTGATGTATTTGTAACTTCGAAATGTATTCACTTGTATATATTGTATTTCATTGATCCTCGATGCTCCTATCGGGAGAATCACTTGTGTTTCCTTGTACCTCGATGTTCCTATCGGGAGAATTACTAAAAGTTGTGAGGTAGTCCCCTGCGTTGTAAGTCGGGTCATTAGTACCCTAGTTGTGGTTACTCGAGCCTACATAACTGAGTTAGGATTACTTGAGCCTACGTAACTGAGTCAAATATTAAGTGAACGAAAGAATATAAATAGAGAGTGAGCCTCTCTATTTGATATATACACTCACTCAATTGGGGCACATGAGTGAGAGAGGAAGTGCTAGCACAAGTGAGAGAGATCAGCTGTCGGAGATCATCTTTATGTTTTCGGGTTTTACTTCAGTGCTATGGTGCTCATTCTATCTCTGAGGAATTTGCGAGGTTTTCTCCTTGATGGTTTCCCCGAGGAAAATTCTTTGTGTCTCTTGTCTCTTGTGATTATTGTTGTGCATGTTATTCTCTCATATAAGATCCTAAATCATATTGCTTATATGATAAAAATCTAACAAATAGGCCATCATGCAATTGAGGATTCATTGTGCCAATAGAGAATATTAAATGAGTAATTTTTTACCCAATGTTCACACTACACAAATTACCATACACTAGTTGGTTTTCCCAATATGTGTACAATCTCTACATGATGATGTTGCAGGTGTTAGTCGGCTTATAGGGACTATCGTACACTTGTTGATTTACACTATACATGTTGAGTCTATACATGATGCACATAAGTGTTAGTAGATCAAACAATATGTTGAAGCAAAGTAGAAACATCGATAATGAGAACTAGTTAATTCTCAAACTCCATAACAATCAACGTGATTAGTAATTCTACAAAGTCAAGCAATTCTCCATCTTCTACATAATGAATCCTCAAAGGAATTGTTAAAGATCAATAGAAGCTCAAGTGATAAACAAAGGTATCTTATTGAGGCCTCCTCTTCCCATAAGAGAGTTGCCTAACATTTCCAACTACTCACCAGTGTGATCTATAAAAGCTAGGCTGAGAAGTATTGAAGCCCAAAGATTATGGGCTAACATATCCATGAACATTGGGTTTCTAAATTTTCCAAACCACTTGTGAATGTATGCCTGAAGATTATGTGCTAACATATCCATGAACATTGGGTTTCTACATTTTCCAAACCACCTGTGAATATTTCTTTACATATTGTAATGAATATGAAGGTTCTTCAACGTACTTAGTGCCCCAAACTAAAAAGCATACTACCCTCCAACTAATTTCAATAGAGATTCAAGCATCCAATCTAATGAAGAATGTCGCACATTCTTACCAAAAAAGTTTGACTACTACTTAGAAGGTTATCAAGGCACCAAATGACAAAAGAAATCATGCTTCCATTTAGTATATCTAGGCTTGTGCATAGATTGATGAGACATTTAGAAGTAAACATCGGCATTAAACTCCGAACATGAGAGATCATTTCATCTTGAAGGAAATGATTAATAATCAAACTCATTACATGCCCTAACAACCCACTTTTTGTTTCAAAAAAACATGAAACTTAGAAATTGGTATAAATTAATATGGGTGGAAAAAAATGATTGCAAGTTGGTTTTGTTGCCTATTTCGTTAAATCATAAAACATAAACACAGTATTGACAATTAATATACTTGAAATAATACGATGAAAGCAAATTTATTGTTTTTAATGTTTCGCTGATTTTTAATTGATGAAACTTAAACAATAGTATTAACCATTGATATACTTGAAGTAATATAATTAAAAGCGAATATATTGTTTTTAATGTCTCTTTGATTTGTTTTTATTGTTTTTAATGTTTCTTTGATTTGTTTTTTAACATTTTAATGATGGAAATTAATTTATCTCCTCTTACCATTTAATAAATAAATACAAATATAAACCTAAATAAAATCTTGATATATAACTAAAAATCTTATATTTATGTTTCAACTCAATTCAAATATATTCCCATATTCTTTATCATAAATTTATAATAATAATATCACATTCATATTTTAAAATTCTACTTAACTATATATTAAAACATTTTCACTTGATATTAGTGTTTAAAAAAATTTATTTTATTGAAAAAAACAATATATATATGAAGCAAAGCTAAAATGGTAGCTCTGCGGACTGCGGCAAAAAAGCGAAGGAACGAAGGACAGATAAAAAGGTGGCGAAGGAGGTTTTCAAATGAAGGGTTTTATTCTTTTAAAAAAATTCCCACGAAGGTAGAAGGGCGAAATGTATAGTGATACGGTGGATTATGAGGATAAACCCAACCAAGGTTCGATCTTCAAATCAGACAATGAAATGTTGGCAAAGGATCACGTCACCCCGCTTAAGGAAATGATTTCGGACGAGACTGCGACAGCCCACGATCCATGCAAAACTCATCCGGGGAAAAATGATGACTCCACAGCAAAACATAAGTCCAAAGGAATGAGAGCGAGGAAAATGCCTCTAGAGCTTGCGGTTGGAAGAAATATTCAATTAACAGATATACCCGACTACCTGCACCTTGCATTAGTAGGGAGATTATGTGGAAAAACAATAGGGAGCGCAACCTTAGCAGGGTGGATGGAAAGAAACTGAAACCCAGTGTTGGGTTATACCCCCCAGTTTTACGTTTTATCCAGAGAGTGGTTCCTGTTCAAGGTGGAAAAGGAAGAAGACAGAACGTTATTACTGCAACGAAGCTGGAACTGGGGACTGTCTGATTTAATTCTAAAAAAATGGCACATTGATTTTAATGCCCAGAGGGAACCTCACAATGTGCAACAGATTTGGGCAATTCTTCCAGGTCTACCCATGGTTTTCTGGCAGTGACACATACTTGAAGCGATCGAGAACAAAATTGGGAAGTTTATCAAGCTTGAGGAGGACTGGGTAGATAAGATAGATCAAAGGTGTGCTCGAATTCTGATAGATCTAGACATGAGAGACGATATGTATGACGAAATTATGATAAAGATGCATGGGAGTAGCTGGACACGGCAAGTTGATTATTAGAAAGTATCATTTCGATGTTTTAATTGTAGGCAGGTTGGACATATACAAAGGAATTGCTCAGTGAACACATGAAGACAGATGATGGTCATAAAAAAATATGGACAAAAAAGGTAGACAGCGAGCAAAACCGGAAAGCCTCAACTCCAAGGGTTGAAAATGTAGGACAGGAGACAGAAGCTAGCTAAGTGGAGCTGGAAAAGGCCGAAGAACTGTCCAAGAAGCCTAAAGATAAGGAGGAGGCGGAAGCACTTGCGGACTCGGACGATCAGAAAGGTGGCGAATTAGACGACTCCTGCCAGGCGACGTCATCCAAAGGTACTAATGATATCGATACCCTTGCTTCTATTTGTTCAATTAAAAAGATCATTGGGTTAGAATCCAAAGTCAATGACACCTCACCAAAGGTGTTGAAAAGAGAAGTATTAGAACCCGTGGAAACGGAACAGAGCTTTCCAGAAAATGTGTTGTTACCCGCGGAAATGGAGCAAACCTTGTCAGAAAACTGTAAGGGCTATGATCTTAGGTCTATAATAGGAAAAGAGAACAACACGAGATCTATGAGGGGTTTGGCCCACAGTCAATTACAAAATTAAGTGCTGGAAGAAAATCTTTTTTGAAAAAAGCACAGATGTAAGTGTCCAAGGAGATCTTGGAAGGGAAACAAGCAATGATAGGAAGGGCTCTTAGAGTGAGAAAAGCCCCAAGTAGGGTTACCTAATGCTGATTTTATCCTATAACCTGAGGGGGATAGGAGGGGCCTCCAAATTAACATCCCTCCATAGGATTTTAGATTTAAATAAGCCAAAAATAGTAGCATTCCAAGAAACAATGTTGGAAGGGGGAAAAGCAAAAGAAGTGTTGAAAGGATTATTTGAAAGGACTGGAAGATGGAAACCCTAGATGCAAAAGGTCACTCGGGGGAATGATAACAGCTTGTAGCCCAGCCATTTTCTGCTATAATAAGGCCACATTCAAAGATGCAATGAGAACAGAGCTTGAAGACCCTGAAACTGGGTTACAATTCTATTTACTCAATGTCTATGCCCCTTTTTATGACAGAAAGAGTTATTGGGAAACCCTAAGTGGAAGTGGAGCTTTGGATGATGACAACCTGATCTTGGCAAGGGATCTAAACCTAACCCTGACAGCAAGAGAAGTGTGGGGACAAAATGAACGAATGGATGCATTAGCTAGCTATTTCAACTCCTTGTTTGATCAGAAGAAGCTAACAGACCTCCAACCAATTCGGATAGAACCCACATGAAGAAATAACAAGGGAAGGGACAATGCAATTTCCAAAAGACTAGATAGGTTCTTACTTTCAGAAGGAATGATACAGGATGCATTGGTGTTTAAGTTTGCAGTTGAAACAGGAGGGCTATCAGACCACGGACCAATTACTCTTTCTATTACCAGGTCTGAAGAAAAACCCCTTGCACCCTTTAGGTTCAATCTGAATTGGCTAGATCATGAGGAGTATCGGGAGTTGGTAAAAAAAAATTGGAAGACAATACAGACTCAGTCCACAGAAGGATGCATGTTTCAGATGATGGAAAACCTAGCAACAATTAAAAAGCTCTCCAAGGAATGGGGAAGTAATCAGAGAAAATATGAACAAAAGGAGCTAAAGGAAATTGAACAGAAAATACAGGATCTCCATAGTTCAAACACACCAGGGGTTTTCTCTACAGATGATTTAAACCAGTTAAAGATGGAAGAGAAAAAACGCAGTATCCTTTTAGATAAGGAGGAAAAAATAAGCAGACTAAAGAGTAGAGCCTTATGGCTGGAAGCGGGGGACAAGAATATGAAATACTTCCACGGGTTTGCATCACATAGGAGAAATATCAATACCATCTTAGAAATTAAGGATGAGCCAGGGGGTAGAGCCCTTTTATTCGAAGAAAAGACGACAGCTGCAATAGATCACTTCCAGAAAAGGTTCACGGCTCCACCAAGGTGCCCTATCTATGAAATTCTAGAGGTATTGAATTTATTCCCTCAACTAGTCACTGAAGAGATGAAACAAGATCTGATGGAGGAAGTATCAGAGGAAGAGCTCAACAAAATCATCTTTTCATTTTAGAAAGGGAAGAGCCCAGGTCCTAATGGATTTACCCTAGATTTTTTTATAGGGTTCTATGACATACTGAAAGATGATTTACTAAAGGTAGACAGGGAATCATAGAGGACAAGAAAAGTATTGGGGGCCATGAATGCCACATTCATCACCCTCATTCCAAAAAAACAAAAAGGAGAAACCTTTGAATATTTTAGACCTGTCTCTTGTTGCAATATGATGTATAAAATAATTGCCAAGATCATTGCTCAGAGACTTAAGACAATCATGAGTCAGTTTATAACAGAGGAACAGTTTGGATTTTTGTTCAATAAGCAGATTCATGACGCAGTTTCACTAGCACATAAAGTGTTACACACAATCAAGAAGGAAAAGCAGTTGGCCTTTGCACTGAAAATAGATCTATCTAAAGCTTATGATAGGGTAAGTTGGGCTTTCATCCATTTGCTCTTAATCAAGATAGGAATGCCAATGGAGATTGTTGAGTGGATATTGGGATGTATAAAGTCTGCCTCCTTTGTTGTACTCATAAGTGGAGCCCCCTCCAAATTTTTTCACCCTTCTAGAGGTCTAAGAAAAGGTTTCCCCCTTTCTCCATTTTTATTTTCACTGATGGCAAAAGCATTGAGTAGATCACTCCACAATGCCAGAGAGGTAAGGACGATAAAAGGGGTAAAAGTTGCAAATCGAATTGAGATTACACGTGTTATTTGTGGATGATGTACTCATGTTTGGGGATGGAACGTTCAGCAACTTACAGAACCTTGTCAAGGTGCTTAAGAGCTATCAAAGGGCAACAGGGATGGAGATAAACTTGGAGAAATCAAAGCCATCTCATAACAATATAAATGAGGATGTCTTAACACGAGCGAAAGAGCTAATTCCAATCTCCATCTCACCCCTAAATGAGGGTTTCAAATACCTAGGTTTTCAACTAAAACCAAAAGCATACTCTACAGAAGACTGGGTATGGCTCTACAAGAAAATTAAGAGCGGAGTTTCAATGTGGACAAATAGGTTCCTATCAAGGGGAGGACGATTAGTCCTGTTGAAAGCATTTTTACAAAGCATCCCAGTCTACAGGGCCCCAATTTCTTACATACCAAAGGGTATCTTAGCAAAAATCAGGGAAAAATGCTTATCATTCTTATGGACAGCAAGTGCAAAATCAAAGGGTATCCCTCTAGTTAAGTGGACAAAGGTAGCTCTTCCAAAATCCAAAGGTGGCTGGGGAATTAAGAACCCAGATCTCTTTTGCAAAGCTCTGGCAGCAAAATCTTTGTGGAGAATGGTGGAAAATCATGATACTCTATGGGGAAGAACTATGAGGGAAAAACGTTGTTCAAACGTGTCCATAGAAGAATGGTTTAGGCAACCAACAAAATCACACAAAGGAGGATCGATGTGCTGGAAGGCCTTTGTGGTAACTTTCCCGTTAGTTGGAAATTGGGTTTCGTAGAATGGCAGGTGACGGGAGAAGAATCAGAATAGGCCAGGACCCGTGGGTAGGTTCGAGGGAGAGCTACAGATTGCTAGAAGTGCTCATCACGCAGCTTAAGGAAAAGGAAAGAGAGATCAGAGTTTTAGCATATGCAAGCTCTTACACGAATTTAAACCAAAGAGGAACGGTTTGGAAGTCAGCTCAGGATTTGGAGCTAGCTGGAAATGAAGCAACGCTTTGGAACTCATACTTAAAACAACTCAGGGAAAATTTCATACATCTCGGAGAAAAACGGGGCAAGTTAAGCTGGACATGGAACAATAAAGATGGCAAGTTATCTGTAAAGATGGGATATGAAGCAGCAATCCATTTAGAACATCCACAAACAGACTGTTGGTGGTGGTCATGAATTTGGAAAATCCATGCTCCTTTAAAAACAATTATAACACTCTGGTTGGATTTCAACAACAAATTGTTGACATGGGAAGCTCTAATGAGAAGAGGTTTCAATGGGCTCGATTATTGTGCATTGTGCAAGGCTGATAGTGAAACAATTTCTCATATTTTTCTTCATTGCACATATGCATGAACAATGTGGAAACAAGTCACCAATAAGTTGGATCCTGCCACAACCACAGTAGAAGATGAATCTCTGGAGCATAGAGTAAAAAAGTGGTGGAACAATGAAAGGGTATGTCAACATGAAGCATTGCCAACCCTTTTTGTTTACACTACATGGGAAACAAGAAATGGAGCAATTTTCAAAAACATTTAGACTTCCCCAGAAATAACTATTAACATGCTTTTTGAGAAAGTAATGGAATATCAGGTGGCACCCAAGCAAAAATCAAGAAGAAAGCTCAAAGCGCCAAACATAAACAAAAACGTGCCATGGGAATTCTTCGATGGAGCAAGCCAAGGGAAACCTCCTTTGGGAGGTGCTGGCGGCATCATTTTTCTTGATGAAGCAAGAAAGACAGAGATACCTTTGCACCAAGTCAAAGCACAAACAATAAGGCAGAATTGTCAGCATTATGGTCAATCCTCGAAGTGGCTTATGAGAAGCAAGTTTGAAGACTTCAAATTTATGGGGACTCCAAAATGACCATAGACTGGGCAAATGGTTAGCTGCAAATAAATGCCTCTCACCTTCAACATTTGCTGAGAGCAATCAGAGACCAAATGGAAATTTTCGAATCAATCTCCTTTCAGCATGTATACAGAGAATTAAATGTTGAATCTATCAAAACTAGCTTTAACACTCCCTCCAAGTTTAATGGAGGTGAAAGAATATGTAGATAACCAAGTGGTGAACCAATATGTTAGGTTGTAAAAAGCTAACAAGACTGTTTGTGACAAGATAGAGCCTACATTAAGAAAGGCATTTTGACAAACATTATGTAAGCCCCTAAAGGGATTTTTTGACGAACTTTGTGTAAACCCCTAGAGGGTAGTTCACATTTATTCAGTGTGAATAAAAAGATATTTTTCCTTGGAATATATATATATATATATATATATATATATATATATATATTACTTAAAACTATGTTCAACATTTATTTTACGAAACATAATTATTTTACTTACACATAATTATTTTACTTACAGCTATGTTCAACATTTTTTATTTAATATGAAATAAATTATTATTAAACTGAATTTCGTTAACTCTTATGCTTTACATTTTATTCCTAAATTCATAACCTTACATGAAATATACAATTCCTTTGTTTTTTTGGTATATATGATTTCTTCGTGAATTTGATTAGAATTATTGTTGGCATCGTTTCCACTAAGCTGGGTACATATTTCCCTATTTATCCAACAAAGCCCAAGATATCGACCCGACAGAGTGTAACTCTGTCGACAACACCGGGGACGCAAGTGAGGTCTCACCCGAGATATCTATGGGGACTATCGAAACTAGGTTTATGTAGTTATGGAAGGGGATTTCTTCATCTCAACGGTAATCAATCGTTCGAACGAAACAAAGGGATGGTTATCGTCGACACATCAAGAAAAGAGGTCAATCCTTCGACACATTCACAGCATATAAAAATACACAGAATCTTCGACACATGCAAGATATATAAAGCATACACATCTAACCCATAGTTATTGTCGACATTCCACAATATAAGTGCAACAAACTCAAAAAAAATCAAACACAAAACAGACAGATATTTAACATGGAAACCCATATGGGAAAAACTACAAAAGCGTTTATCATCTAGCATGAGTAATATTTGGAACGCTTTTGGTCTACGCAAACAACTTGTAGACTTCTCCCAAAATCTTCTTTACAATAAATGAGTTTTCTCTATCTTTCTCATGCTTTCATATCTTATTTCTTCTTTCTATCGAACTCCTTGTCATAATCATCCTTTTGTCGAGCTCTATCTCCAATTAGATTCGGAAAAAAATGGTAGTCCTGGATCGAGAGTCGTCCAACCGTCGTTTGCACTCAACATGGATTGACCTTATATACTTCTTACAAATCTTGTTTAAATAATCGACTAGTTCTCAACTGACAATAGACTGGTTGTTCTAACAACCCAAATAAATCTCATTACATTAATAAAGGCGCTAACGGCCCACGTTACAATCATGCACATTCCCAAAATAGACTGTTTAGTCTAACTTAACTCGTCATTACATTTGTTGTTTCCTCAAAACATGTCAAGTTCATGTTGGATTATCCAGCAATACTGAGAGAGGGGGGTGAATCAATATTTCTTTCTTTTTATTTAAATAACTTTAAGTACAAGATACACAATAAATCAACCAAGTTATGACACAGACATTTATCGTGGAAACCTCAAAGAGAAAACCACCAATTCAAACTCATTAATGATAATATGAATTTTACAAAATCGTTTATATGTTGCTACAAAAAGAATGTAGCAACACCTCAAAATTTGTGCCTACTACTATAGACAAGGATGCTATAACACCCCAGGTTTTCTGCCTGCTACCACAAACAAGGATGCACCAACACCCTGTTCTCCAGCCACTACAACTCCCTGTAGGCTTGTTTCCTACCCTAGCACCACCCTGCCACCCTGTTTTGTTTCATCAATCTTTCGTATCCTTTTTTTCTTCAACAATGTCACAGATAATTCTCCATGTCACTGGTATTTGCCTCTTCTAGCTCCTGCTACAATCTTGACTATAGAGACACTTTCCCTCCGAGTTTCAATTATGCATAAATATCATATCTTTACTTGAATTACCGTGTCTTTTCATTGAAGCATTGCAGGAATTCTTTGTGTCCTTTCTCAAATGTTGATCTTCATCATTAAGTTCAGTTTTAATAGAACTTGGATTTTTTAGAGTTAACTAAAGTTAACTTATCTCTAATTTTAGTTGTTCTACCAAATTATTCTCCTTCACCTAACAGATTAGCTTACGGTCATTGATCTTCTTGGCGATCGTTCTCGTCCGTTGATGAGAGATTATGGCACAAAGATTACTTTCAAATTTCGCGGCCCGATCTTACCACTATCTTCCGTGTATTTTCACGCAGCGAAATCCTCCTCGAACGTTGATCTGGCAACGATCATGATCCGATCGTCGATCTAATATCCGTAGTTATCTTTCCGCAAACAATATTTATGCTTCCGCAACGACCTTTCCGCATTTATCTTTCAGCAATTAACCTTCTGCAACGTTCTTTTCCACAATCGCCCTTTCTGCAATCTGCGAAAACTCCTTCCTTCTACAATTGCGGGTTGCATGTTGTAGGGCTACCTTTCAACTTTTTCAAAATTCTTCCACAATTAGTCTCCCGCAAAACTTCTTCCGCAATTGCAGATTGCAGATTGCAGGTCTACTTTTCATAAATTCTCAAAAATGACTTTCGCAATAGTCTTCCCGCAACTTTAACAAGCTTGCACCTTGGCATTGTGGAAACTACTCTAGACCATTGATCTCCGGACCGTCCAAATCTTCACTTCATAGACACTTAGTGTTATAATGCTTTCGACTCCGCTGAGCCAACTGTGTCATTTTGGCTCAATCTTTTTGGACTATTCAGCAATGTTGCCTTATGCTCTTATTTTGACAACAATGCCAATTTAATCAACAAATCATGAATTCGACTTACTCTTCTCCTTTCCGTCGCGACCTAACTCGCCTTGCGATCGGATTCTTCACAATTCCGACCAAAACTGGTTTGCTCTTTCCTAGGGCCAACAATTACGAATATGTTTCATTTGCTAGTGGTATATGATTTCTTAGTGTTGGGTTAAGAATGGGAATACTCTATTATTTACCTTTCTTGGTATATATAATTTCTTCGCATTTTCAAGTAAGAATACTTTATTCTTCAAATCCAATATTTTTTATAAATTCTAACAAGTTTGTGTGGTAGTTATAACTTATAACAAGGATACATAAGGGACATAAATAAATTGGTGTTAACTCTGTCTTTTCCTTTAATTTAGTAGCTCTCAAAGGCAAAGAGGTCTTCTTTCTTGCATTGAAACTACATCAAAGTCATGCTCTAAGCCATTACATTTCACAATAAAGGTTTTTGTGAAGTTAGGTGTGGACTAATACACAAGTTATACATAGCCACTTTAAATTTTTCAAAAGCTTTGGATGTTACTCAAGTCCAAATAAAATGTCTCAATTTTCAATAACCTTATTAGAGGTGTTATCATTTGACAATAATTATTGACAAATTTGCAGTAGTAGCATGTCAATCCTAAGAATCCTCTAAAATTCTTCAAAGTTATATAAAGTGGTCATTCCTTGATATCTTTAATTTTATTAAGGTCCACTTCGACGCAATTATGATATACAATATGACCCAAATATTCCACTTCCTAAACCCCAAAGGGCACACTTAAGAGGCTTGGCATATAGTTCGTGCTCCTCCAATATTTTTAAAACCATGTCAAACATGTTGTACATGTTCTTCTGAATATTTGCTCTATATTAGTATATCAACAAAAATTACTTACATAATTTCTTTAAGGTAGTGTTCAAAAATAGAATTCATCAAGCTTTGAAATGAGGAAGGTTAATGAAAATGCCCAATGGCATCACCAAAAATTCATAATGATATTCATGTGTTATGAAGGTATTTCCTCATTCTAATTTTGATGACATCCAAAACAAAGATCCAACTTGGCAAAAAAAATTGCTCCCTTTAATCCATCTAATAATTCATCAATAACACGAATAGGAAAATTATCTTTAATGGTCATCTTATTGAGCTCTATAATCTAGGCATATATGTGATGAACTTTCATCTTTGTGAACCATCACCGCTGGCACAAAGAAAGCACTTTGACTAGGTTGAATGATATCTACATCTAAAATTTCTTGAACCGTATTTTGAATCTCTTTTTTGCATATAGGTACCTCTAGCATATATTGTTAGGTGCTACACTTCTTGGTTGCAAGTGAATAGCATGGTCATAAACACAAATAGGCAGAAGACATTCAAGGCCTCCAAATACCTTTGAATGATTGGCAATAACTTCTTTGAGATCCAGTGGAATAGAAGGTATAGATGCTTGAACATCTAGTGAGCACAACTGTGCAATAACACTAGAGTCCCTTTTTTAGCATTTTTGTCATGTTGTTAGAGATGATCGCTTTAGAGAGTTCCTATAAGATACCTTTGATGTCAATTTCCTTTATTTTTTGGTAGCCTCCCATGAAAATTTTGTGAAAAGAGAAATTGTTTCCAATGATTATAGCCATGAGACCCCTAGTACAACATCCACCACCAACCATTTGGTTTGCAATCATTTGACTATCCAAGAAATCCTCCCCCATAGTAAGCTTAATACCATGGCACTTCCCTGAAACTCTAGTGCTAGATATATAAAGCAATTGAAAAGTTTGGTTGATTTACAATTAATGACATTATGGGTACTACCATAATCAATCAACACTGCTATTTATTTTTTTTTATATCCTTCTAACCCGAGAGTTTGAGTGCTAATGTTAGCCACTGGATGGGAAGATATAGTTGTAGAATCTTCTAGTTCTACCTCTTGAGACTTCCAATTCTAGATCTTCTTTCTCTTCATAATCTAATTAGAGTAATTTCTTCTCATTGCACTTATGCCCCCTATTGTACTTGCTATGACAATTGAAACATGGCCCCCTTGCTCTTCTTTCATCCACTTGTTAAGGAGTCAACCCTATAAGTTGAGTGAGGCAGGTGAGAAGGGGAAAGAGGGAAAAGGGGGTCATTTCCATCTCTATAGGTGATAACAACATCCCTTCTAGAAGCCATTTTTTGCTTTCAATTTTCTTTGCCAAACTAGAAGCATTCTCCAATTATTTAGGTGTAAAGAAGCAAACCTCGTGTCGAATTCTCTCCTTTAAAGTGCCCATAAAGAGATCCAACGAATTATCCTCTTCTTCACTCTAAGACAATCTTTCGAAGTTCTTAATGTGCTCTCTAATTGGACTTCTTTGACTAAGATTTATCAATTGACTCAATAAGGTATTGCTCTTAACATCGCCATAATGTGCTATCAATTCATCTCTAAATACTAAGCAAGAAACAATGGAACTCTTTTTCTGATCACAAAGCTATTGGTACCACAATTTTATTAGGTTGTAGTTACAAGGATGCAATAGTTACCTTTTATAAAGTCAACACTCAATGTAGATCAAATAATTTATCCATCTAAAATATCCATGGTATGGGATCATTACCATCAAACTACTTCATATCTATCTTGAGAATGAAATAGTTTCTTGGTCCCACGTTGATCCCACATTATGTAGATTTTGGAGTGATCAATGATCAAGTGTCTTGGACTCTAACCTCTTGTTCTCCAACTGTTTAATGTCCTCAATCGGTGACTAGGACAAGTCCCTCTTGTTCTCCTTATCCTCTTCTTGAAGAGATGAAATACAAGGAAAAAAATGTCTCATCTACACAATTACCCCCTTCATAGCTTTGAGATCCTCTTTACCAGCCATCTTTTCGAGAGCCTCTTTATTAATTATCTTTTGAATCATCTTTTTCAACTCACTTTCTATATTATTTATTGTGTGTACACATGTATCATTGACCTATCATTCATTTACATGACTGTGATCCAAATTGGATAATTGGTTAAAAGATTCTTCATTTTCTCCTTGAACCATGGTTGAACGCTCTAGAGGTTTAATTCCCAAAAAAGCATAAAAATAAAAAGAAAGAGTAATCCAACCTTGAGAACATAATAAAGAGATGAATAAGTCGTCTTTTCGAGGGTGCAAACTAACCTCATTATACAATATATAAAATGCACAAGCCAAGATGATCATAAAACTAGGTATCCTCTATAGAGAGAGAGAGAGACATGGTACAATTACAACTAAGGTCCTAGCCGACCATATAATTACAATATTAATATAATAATAAAAAGTAATGTCACAGTATATAGGGCTTAACGACCCAATGAAGAGAGCCAAAAACTTGAACATTGTGCATCTAATCATTCCTTGCTACAAAAAGTAGCACAAAGTATTTTCTCCTCATGGATGTTGTTTTCATTTTGACCTCCTTCAATTTTGTTTGTTGGAATTTAAAAGACCTAATTGAAGTAGAACTAATTCAGGACTCTATGTTAGCAAACCAGTTTATATAAAATGCATACAAAAAGGAGTCCAGGGGACTTGCTCTCTCTAAGGAACTTGAAAACCTCTCGGCTCAAATGAAGGACATAATTGCATGCAGCCACAAAGAGGCTAACAGAAAACAAAATGTCATCCTTAGGGATATAGTTGACACTCTTGCCTGGCAGCCCAAGAACCATGAGCAGTGTATAAACGGGGTTGATCAAAAAATAAAGCACCTGCATGAACTTATTGATGAACCAACGAGAGGGATCTGCAAGATTTTGGCCCAATCTCCAACAGGCAATATTTCCACAATAATTCTAGAGGAACAATATCCAGGTCCCAATAAAGAGGAGTCTGAGGAACTGAGCAGTAGCCAACCACAAAATATTCCATTGCTGTCATACCTATGTTATGCCATCAGCCAGTCAAAAATCAGGACCTCTCATGAAACAAGACTACAACTCTAGCACCAGCCCATCAGATAGACAAAATTGGTGGCTTTTTTATTCTGATATTTTCCTGTTTTGTCAAGTATTATTAGAATTGTTGTAGAGCTATCAGGAACTTCATGGGTAGGAAGATCAGGACCATGTGGGCACCCTAAGCGGATACGGTGGTTCACCAACTCTGATTTTGTTATTTTACTGGCCTGCAGGCAAAGCTAGGGCCCTGTAATTTTCAGTTTAATATAATTTGTTTCTATTTATAAAGAACTCACCAATTCTGAATTTCCTGAGGTTACAATTATGTCATTGTTTTTTATACACGTGCCCACATAATAGGTGTATTTCTTCATTGAAATGCTAGGTCTGCACTGCCTAGTTTTCATAATCATTTCATTCAAGTTTTGCTTTTAAAAATTAATACAGCTATAATTCTAACTAAGGACTCTGAGAATGATCTGGAAACCTTACCAAATAGCACATGTAAATGTTTTCTGTTGAAACAGAAAATTAAGCAAATACAAAATATTGAATTGTCAACAGAAAAGTAAGCACTGATCAGATACAAAATATTGAATTGTGCAAATAACAAACTGACAGATCCTTGAAAATCCTCATGACCATCACCAGATCATTCAGGCATGAACAAAATACAAAATCCATTTATTAAAATAAGTATGATTAACAGAAAAAATAGAGGTTTATAAATGCCCTTTATCAGAAAACTATGGTGTGACCATACTAATGTATGCACAATATCCCCCAGGCTCCAACTTTTACCCAAAAGATCTCGAGTTCTCACAGCTTTCAATAATTTCTTATTGTAGTTGAACTAATACCAGAAGCTCACCAAAATCATGAAAAGAAAATCCAGCTGTAACCAAGGAAGAGTCCTGGTATGAGTGATTAAAAAATACGACTCTGACAATTTAACTTGGTAACTGAAATTAGTACATTTTATATTCCACAACCTTACTTGCCCATCACCACAGCATATTTGTCAACCTTTATGTTCTGACTAGTTAAACTTGTTCCAAAATTATTCTGAAAAACCGAAGTAAAGACACAGTTCATGTGACATTTCAATCCTTGCTTACGTGCAAACAAATTTCTCTAATCTTATATATCCAGCAAAACATTCGGATTACATCAACAATATATCATACACAACAAATCATGTTTAATATTTTGATTTTCCAAACTTCAACGTTTCAAAAATATGAAACCGCAATGATGTGACAGCCTTGTTGCTCATTATGTGTGTATATGAAATTTGAATCAACCGAAGCATTTAGAACTAAAACTATTTTCAGATAGAGAGATACCACACAGGCTTCCCAAAGACTAATCATTTTCTGAAACTATCACCTCAATCTTAAGATATTGTTTTGAGTAAGCAATTTGATGTGGAAGACTGCCTTGGCCGAATTCTTTTACATGCAAAGAAACTTACACTTGATGCAGAAAGAATCTGCCTATAAAAGCAAAAGTAAATTACAGAAGAAACTCCAATGCTTTGGAACATCTGTACAAAGTATAAGAAACAAACAGGCAGATACTCCAAGCTTAATGTCAGAAAAGCTTGTTGAAGAATACGTGATGGCACTAGCAGGCCATGCTCCTCCAAGGACACACTTGGGATTTAGACATATTTAACAATCAGAAGCTGAACGGTTGCCCCCAACACAAAAACGTCTGCAACAATTCATGGGTTGAAGGCAGATAGCGAGTGCAAAATAAAGAGGACATGGCTATACTGTTCAAATAGAAGAACTTATCAAATAGGATAGTCTGCATTGATCCCAAGAATGCGAACTTTGTGCATGTTTGGAAACTTTGCAATAACCAGCACAAGTACAGCAATTGTGTTCAAAAAAAGCCAAGGATTTCTGTAGTCAGTCGTGTGAGATGCAATTAAGTACCTGGTACAAGAAATATGGCATTGTCAAGGTGACATATAAAACAATGACAAAACTCAGACCACGGCCCTTTTCCAACAAAATAAGCTTTATGAGTTCCATAGTGCAGATCAAAAATCATGAGAAAAAGAGGGACACATAAAATGCAGAAACAAAAATCATCAAAGATAATGCACCATATCACTTCCTTAATATTATGTCTAGACTTCAATAAGTAGGGTATAATTACTTGTATGGCTTACTTGAATCATTGATTAAAACAAACCTTGGAAAAAAATGCCCCCTTTCAGTACATAAATAAATGGATTGAAGTATTACAAAAACAGGGGAATCATGGAGACCATCATTGTAAAAGATGAGAAACCAAACTTTATATTAAGACTTCAATGCAAAGGGTAATTATGATTTGTCCAATCCTGATAAAACCTCTCAAAGAGAAAAGACCAGATATATTGCTGGGAAATGAGGAAGTGATGGTGTGAAGAATTCATTTCAGCCTAGGCATTTAGGCATTTGTGGGGTGGGGTAACACATCATCTAACTCTAAATACATGTTTAGCTCAAGACTACAAAGTGTCAAAATGAAATTTAGAGACACATAAGAGACAAAGTCTAGTACTAGCTATGGCACGGAGAGATCGTAACACGAAGAGAACAAAAGATACAGAGAAGTCCAACCTGGCCAGACAAGCTTTGTTTCATACCATTAGAAAAGAGCCTTGCAAAACTGCTTTATACTGACAAATAAGCACCTCTCTAAGTTTTAAAGCCATCAGAATAAAGATCTTCCAAATTAACAGACAATAACCATTAGTGGCTAATTGGGATATGAATTATTTTCAACACGGAGTAAGTATCTACTTGAGATAATTAAGTTATAGCCAAGTGAATTCCAGACTAGGCATATAGGCATTTTTGGGGAGGAAGCGGCAAGGGTTCACATCATCTAACTCTAAATACGTGCTGAACTCAAGACTACAAAGTGTGAAAATAAAATTTTGAGCCGCATAGCACTAGCTATGGCAGGGAGAGATCGTAACACGAAGAGAACAAAAGAGACAAAAAAATCCAAAATGTTCAGACAAGTTATCTTTCATACCATTAGAAAAAACTTAAAAGTATTGCAAAACTGCTTCAATACTGACAAATAAGCATCCATCCAAGTTTTAAAGCCATCCAAAAAAGGTGTTCCAACTTAACAGACAATAACCATCATTGGCTAATTGGGATATGAAGTATTTTCATCATGGAGTAGGTATCTACTTGAGCTACAAGTTATAACCAAGTGAATTCCAGACTAGGCATCTAGACATATGGGGGGCCCACAGGGATACACATCATCTAACTCTAAATACATGTTGAACTCAAAACTAAAAAGTGTGAAAACGAAATTTAGAGCCACATAAAATGCAAAGACTAGTACTAGCTATGGCAAGGAGAGATCGTAACACAAAGAGAACAAAAGATAAAGAGAAGTCCATCTATCTAAGTTTTAAAGCCATCAGAAAAAGCTGTTCCAACTTAACAGACAATAATCATTAGTGCCTAACTGGGATATTAAGTATACTGTATTTTCAATGCAGAGTAAGTATCTTCTTGAACTATAAGTTATAACCAATTGAATCCAGACTAGGCATCATATAGGCATTTTTGGCGAAGGGGGGATGAGGATACACATCATCTAACTCTAGATACATGTTGAACTCAAGATTACAGTGTGAAAATAAAATTTAGGGTCACTTAGTACTAGCTATGGCAGGGAGAAATCGTAACATGAAGACAACAAAAGATACAGAGAAGTCCAACATGGTCAGACAAGTTATGTTTCATACCATTAGAAAAATGCCTTGCAAAACTGCTTCAGTACTGACAAATAAGCATCTATCTAAGATTTAAAGCCATCAAAAAACGATGTTCCAACTTAACAGACAATAACCATTAGTGACTAATTGGGATATGAAGTATTTTCAACACAGAGTATCTACTTGAGCTATAAGTTATAACCAAGTGAATTCCATACTATGTATATAGGCATCAGGGGAGGCGGTACACATCTTCCAACACTAAATACCTGTTAAACTAAAGACTAAAAAATGTGAAAATTAATTTAGAGCCACATAATATGCAGAGTCTAGTACTAGCTATTGTAGGGAGAGATCACAACACGAAGAGAACAAAAGATACAGAGAAGTCCAACATGTTCAGACAAGTAATGTTTCATACCATTAGAAAAGAGTCAAGACCCTTGCAAAACTGCTTCAATACTGACAAATAAGCATATGTCTAAGTTTTAAAGCCATCAAAAATAGATGTTCCAACTTAACAGACAATAAACATTAGTGGTTAATTGGGATATGAAGTATTTTCATCACGGAGTAAGTATTTACTTGAGCTATAAGTTATAACCAAGTGAATTCTAGACTAGTCATATAGGAATTTGGGGGTAGAGGGGAGGGAGTACACATCATCTAACTCTAAATAGTAAATACATGTTGAACTCAAGACTACAAAGTGTGAAAATGAAATTTAGAGCCATATAGTACCAGTAACTAAACCATGGCAGAGAGAGATCGTAACACGAAGAGAACAAAAGATACAGAGAAGTCCAACATGGTCAGACAAGTTATGTTTCATACCATTACAAAAAAGCCTTGCAAGACAGCTTCAATGCTGTTAAGTTTTAAAGCTATCAAAAAAAGATGTTCCAACCTAATAGACACTAACCATTAGTGGCTAATTGGGAAATGAAGTATTTTCAACACGGAGTAAGTATCAAGCGAAGAAAACAAAAGATACAGAGAAGTCCAACATGGCCAGACAAGTTATGTTTCACACCATTACAAAAGAGCCTTGCAAAACTGCTTCAATGCTGACAAATAAGCATCTATCTAAGTTTTAAAGCTATCAAAAAATAATGTTCCAGCTTAACAGACACTAACCATTAGTGGCTAATTGGGATGTGAAGTTTTTAAACACGGAGTATCAACTTGAGCTGTAAGTTATAACCAAGTGAATTCCAGACTAGGCATATAGACATTTGGGGGAAGTACACATCCTCTAACACTAAATACATGTTGAACTCTAGACCACAAAGCGTGAAAATTAAATTTAGAGCCACATAAAATGCAAAGGCTGGTACTAGCTATGGCATGGAGAGATTGTAACACAAAGAGAACAAAAAGTACTGAGAAATCCAACATGGTTAGACAGATGTTTCATACCATCAGAAAAGAACCTTACAAAACTGCTTCAATAATGACAAATAAGCATCTATCTAAGTTTTAAAGCCATCAAAGAAAGATTTTCCAACTTAACAGACAATTACCATTAGTGGCTACTTGGGATATGAAAAGTTATAGCCAAGTATTAGGCATATAGCTGTTCACAAGATACCTTATAGCTGTTTAATGTATCAAGGCAACATCCCTACCTCAGTTATCGCCTATCTATTGTAATGTCATGAATATCAATATTAATGCAAGTGACCTTTAATAAAGAAGAGCATGTGAAGTCAAGCAACAAACACACAACAGATAAATAAAGAAGAACTCCTGAGTAGTTCTGGCATAGCAAGGATAATGCTATGTAAATAAGAGGAACAAGAAGAGGCTTCAAAAAAAGTCGGATATATTACAGGCAAGGCAGCACCATAGAACCATTTTTCAGAAACTCTTACCATTCAAGATAACCTACCAAAACCATATTTTTTCCATCTGCACATTTTCTTACCATTCCTTTTTCCCTCTGCCTAGCATTCACTTATATTCCCTATGTTGGTAAAGGTAAGAGCAAAAATACCAGACTAAAAACAGAAATATACTTACAGTACTACAGGAACGACAGTCAAAAATTTCCTGTTACGGGTAAGCTGTTTTCCATTATCCATCTGCTCCCACCATGTTAGCTTGTTGTACATTCCTTGGTCTTCTGAAAAAGGAGTGCCCTTCTTCCAGTGGAAAAAATGGTAGGTTACCTGCAAGATGTTATCAGAAAATATTAGGAAAAATATACGAAATAAAGATTCCAGAAGATTTCCCATATTATACTTTGAAGTCCAGAAAGCATGCAGCTCAAACATAATTCAAAAGAAACAATACAAGGACAAAACCAGTTAGGGTTAGCGGTCATCAATGCTGATATGAAAGGCAAAGCTGGGGGAACACTATTGCAATTTGCAACCTGGTCAGCTATGTGAGTAATTACCAAGGTTGCCTAGCTGCCCTTGTACTTGTATATTCATTGTTGATGCACTTAACTTCCTCTTGGCCAAAAGCACTTTTTTAGGCAAAATAAATGGCATTATGCTTTCTACAAAGAAATGATAATTCATTCTCGACATAAGCCATCAGGAAGCTATTCTCTATATCAATGTTACAAATATCGTGTCGGCGAATATATCGCCAAGGGTCCAAAAAGAAATTATCGGATTTATCGGCAAAAATGTCGGCAAACATCGGCAATATATNAGTGATAAAATCGGCAAATATCGCGAGAAAATAGGGAAAAATCGCCAAAAAAATCGGGAAAATATCGGGGCGATATATTGCCGATATATCGCCAATGAGTTAACATCACGATATATCGCGATGTTGCCAATACATCGGAGATATTTGTAACACTGCTCTATATTGAAACTTCTAATAAAACCTCTGGATCAAAAATATAATGGAAAACAGAGTTCCATAGACAAGGCAATGACCCAATATTTGGTTATTTGAAACAATAAGATTGGATCTTTAACTTAACATTAATATGACTTCAACCTCCTAGCGGTCCAGTTTGTCTTCCAAGCGATCTTAGAAAATACATGGCAATATGTGGTGGACAACATAAATTAGTTACCAAAGTAATCTTACTAGCACCCATGTATAGTATCCTCCCCGTTAGATCCCATGCAAGGCAGCCTAAGCTTTAAGACCATACCTTTGGGTCAATGAAGAAGGGAGATAAGGCTTCAATACGTTCTGTGTCCTGTTTGTTTTTACTCCAAAGATGGGTTGTAGGCAAGGTTACAAGAACCGTGGGTGCGCTTGAAATCAACTGAAAAATCTGGTGTGGGTGTGGCACTCATCCTAAAATTAGGAATTAGGGATTCAGAACCCTAGCCCTAACTTTTTTAAATATATATTTAAATTTTTAATTTCATAATGAAAATTTAACATTGAAAAAGAAAAACTCAAAATGAAATGAATTTAATAAGATATTCATATAACATCAAAGATTCTAAACTCTAAATTTTCAATGCTCACTGTCAAATGTCAAATGATTCATAACATCAATGATCATAGTGATAACAGATATGAATATCAGATACATCATACATACATCCTATAATCATAGATCGTGATTCATAACATCAAAGATTCAAACTTAAATTCTCGTCAAATTAAAATTCTAATTCAAATAGCATAAATTCATATAATATATATCAATATGTCTGTGTCAACATGGAAATGAATAATATTAAAGAGTCAAGAGTCGAGACTAAAGCTCTCCAAAATAACAAAAACTGAGATTATCTGGAAAGATCCAGGAGTCTGAAATGAAAAACTGGAAATATGAAAATCTGGAGTGTGATAGCCTGATAGGCTAATCTAATAGATAAGTCATCTCCCTCCACATCCTCCAATGGAACAGCACGTAACTCCGTATATTGAATATATGATGCAGAATGGGCAGAAGTTGCAATAAAGCTACCACTTTGCCCACCAACAACAAAGGTAGAAGAACCTGCCACAGCCCAGCTATACCCAGGCATAGATGCCTCATCTAAATCCCCAACACCGCAAGGATCTAGATTCTATAGAAGAACTAGACAAAGGGAGGTTAGCCATCAAGCAAGCAGGGCTATCATTATAATCTGGCTTCAATCGAGTGATGAGGTGAAGATTTGAGTGAATGAACACAAGATCTTCTAAGTTCTACCTTTGTTGATTGAAGTTTGTTTCTCTTGACTGGATGGATGAACCCATAAGTGCTCCAGTTTCTCTCTGCTACTAAATAGCTACAAACCTATGAAAGAACTCTAGATGCAAGGATTTGTAACACTAGAGTTTGGCCATCATAATATCCCCACCATGCAATAGGTGTAATAATTCCCTTGTTAGCTAGTGCAATTACATTTCCAGATGCACCACTCTCTGTGATGAATGAAGTAAATTGGTTCTTTAGCTCTGCAAGCTCCATTGAATGAGAGAAAATCTTTACAATAATTATTCTAAATATATTGGCCACCTCACTGTCTTTGTTTAAGGCGTTTCTCTTACCCCGAAATTTAGCCAACTATGCCTCATCATAGTACTTTGGATTTAAGACATAGGCTAAAGCATGTAGAGGAGCATTGTATTTGTTCCAGCTGTTAATGATTATGTCCTTCATGGTGCCAAACAAAAGAGGGCCCTCTTCAAGAAGTAAATGAAATTTGAATCATTTCTGACATATTGGCCAATGCCCTCATAGATGTTACCCAACGTAGGCACATCCAAAACAAAAAGCTGCAACAAATCAACAAGTGTCTCCGTTATGGAAACAAAAAATCTCAGCTTGAACCCACCAAGCTTCATCAAGAATGGTACCTCTAACCCACATTGCTTTTTTGATGTTGCTTTGTTTCCAGGTCTGCCACCATGGAGGACAAAGCTTTCCTCATGTCTACTAACTGCCTGATCATTTTATAATGTGATTGAAATCTAGTTTCTCCAACCTTCATAAGTTGGAGTCTAGCAAATTCCTTATACATAGTTTTTTCCTCCATTCAACTTCAGCAACAATGTGATAAAAATCTAGTTTCTCCAACCTTCATAAGTTGGCATCTAGCAAATTCCTTATATATGTTGATTTTTGTACCTAGGCAGATGTTCCCTAGGTGACTTTAATTTTTGCCTAAAGTCACTTTAAGAGGGAAAAAGGTGACCCTCACATTAAAAGTCACTTAATGAGACTTTATAACAATAAAGTCACTTTTTGATAAATTTAAGTGGGTGAGTGATTTTATTTATGGGAAATAAATAAAAGTGATTTTCACTCTCAATCAATCTCATCCATTGATTTGGTTCTTTCTCCACCATTGGATTAAGAAACTCACTTAGGGTAAACAAAAAGGCATGAGGGAGGCAAAAGGGTTTTACTTTTCATTTTTTTCAGGAGAAGAGAAGAGCTGAAGGAGAGGAGGTCGAGTTTGCTTGAAGAGGCCACGATTTTTCCAGATTGATTGCTGAAGAGATTTTTCAGTGAGCAAGGAGGTCGAGACTGGTTCAGTATTTTGCTGGCACGAATCCCAAGAAGGAGTACGGACTGCTGTACGGTCTGCTGTACGGCTGCTTCATTTTTGCACAGTTTTCGAGGGTGTACAGCCGAGTTTACCTCTGCTGTACGGTGCATTAAATTTGGCACAGTTTTCGAGGGATGTACGGACTGGTGGTTCTTGCTGTACGGTGCATTTAATTCCTGCACAGATTTCGAGGAAGGTACAGGGTTATTTAATGCTGGTACGGGCTGCTGGTATGGACTGCTGTACGGTCTGTTGTACGGCCTGATTTTTGGCACTGTTTTCGAGGGAGGTGTACGGCCTGCTGGTGCTGTACATTTGCATCTGTTTTGCACAGAAAACGAAAAAGGGTGTTGGCTGGTTTGCTGAGCACAAATTTTCCAGACTTTGTGAAGAAGTTTGCCGGTGGAGATAAGTTGTATTTTCACTATTTTTCTGTCCTGTACATTGCTGAAGAAATTAATTAAAACTCTCCTCTCTGACTGGTTTTCCCCGTGGGGGTTTTTACAGGGCTGATTAGCCAAAAATCTCTGAGTAAATTTTTTATGGTGTGCATGCATTTGTTTTCAGCCTGTTAGTAATTTTTACTGTGTGTTTAAAAGTGTTCGGCAAAATTTTAAGTAACTTCAAGCCTATGCAAAACCGGCTGAAGTGAAAAACACAAATTGTTCATTTAAACCAGCAAACAGTAAATCTCAGTTTTTTCAACAATATATAGCTTGTACATGTTGGTGGTTAGTGATAAAAATCTAAACTTCTCTTGCTTCTTCACATAGTTTTTTCCTCCATTCAACTTCAGCAACAATGTGTTTAAAAGCCAGATTTAAACTATGCACCACAAAATTTGTCCAAAAAATATGGTCATACACTCGCTCAATAATTGCCCAACCTGCTTTCCGTGAACGTGCATTATCTGTGATGACTTGCACAACATTTGAAGGGCCCACAATTTCCATTGCTTCTGACATTTGTTCAGCATTCCTCTTTGCCCCTAAAGCATCAATTACCCTCAAAAAGTATGGGCCTTAAGAAGATATTACAATATTGTTTACAAATGACCTATTGGCCACGTCAGTCAAATCATCTGAGATAATAGAGACACCATCACCACTCCAAATGGAACGAACCAATTCCAACACTTTTTGCACAATAAATTCCACCTTCTGTAGAAGGGTAGTGTGCACTTTCTCAAAGTTTGACCCCTAGTAACCCCTAGGGGCCTCATTAATTGCCCTAAGCATGCCCTTGACAATAAGGAAGCCACACTATACTAAAGGTTATTCCACATGCAAATATGGTTGTTGCAGTTGCAACCCTAATATATGTCTCATCCCTCCCTCGCATGTCAAACATTTTGGCCAAGGTTCCATGGTTTTATCTCTTGCAAGCTTCCTCAACAATTAAGGGAACTTCATTTATCCTTCTTGAGAATGGTTGCTGCCTGCAACTCCTCCTTTCTGCCTTGGCTAAATCTGTGGCATCTTGCTCTATTGAAAACTATCCACATCCTTCTAACAAATATTTTTGAAATGATGAACTCCATTATCACCTTCAAGCCAAAGAAAATGGGCCTTAACCCTCAAGTATGAACCTGTAAAATTTCTTTTGCACTTGCTACAATTCCACAAGTAGATGTCACCATTGTTCTGCTCCTTCTTCCCAATCTTGGTCACATACTTCCACAGAGGAGAATCAATACAGTATGTTGGTTGTACAGGTACTTCTTGTTGTTCATTGCCTTGAGTCTTAACAATCATTGCCTTCTCTCCCAACACCACTCCTCCTACCACAAACTCCATGCCCAGACTAAACTGATTAACGAGAGGCCATTGGTAGTGTTTAGTTAAACATTGAACACTGAAAAAAGGTCAAACTGCTAGCACGGTGACAATTTATTTGTTTTATGAGGATTCTTCACAGGTTTTAAACTTTGAATCAGAATTATGATATTTTATTTTATAATTTTTAAAGATTCAAGCATGTGTGATTGTTAGCATACATAGGAAGTCTATATATGCCAACTCCATTTAAATTATTTTTTGTTAAAACCTACATATGCTTGTTGGCATACACAGGTTTGCTTGTTGTGAACCTACATACACAGGCCAGCAATGTTGTGTATGCTTGTCAGCATACACAACAAACAATCTAAGGTTTAGGTTAGTTCTTAGTTCACATTTTGAGGTTTCCGTTTGCTAGTTTGGGTAGCGGCTGTGTTGTTTGTTGTGTATGGTGACAAGCATACACAACACATCCACTACCCAAAATAGCAAACGGAAACCTCAAAATGTGAACTAAGAACTAACCTAAACCTTAGTTGACTGCAACTCCAAGAGATCTGCTCCAAACCTCTGCTCACTGAAAACCCTTTCTTGATGGCTGCTCCAAGATGTCTTGCTCATCGCCCTATGGTGCAAATGGTAGCCTCAATGGTTGCTAAAATCTATTTTGTGTCAAGCGTTTCTCCCAAAACTAGGTGTGCCTCGTAAAAACCCCTTCCCGTGGGTTTATGGTTTGTAAAATGTGTCTTTTTTTAAATTGCAAAGGAATCAATTTCAGTTAAGGAACCAATTCCCCAACTGGCTCCTTCAACTGGAACCTATTGCCCACCTATTTTGACTAGGTGGCAACCTCATATACATTGGAGATGTACATTCTTGTTCAGTTGTTCCATGGAAAAATTGGAGATGTACATGCTTGTTCAGTTGTTATGATTTTTCACCTTGCAGGGCAATTTGCCCCTTTGTACTCGAAATATCCGCTCCCATGCGTGGGATAATTATTGTAATTTTATGTTCTAAGTATGGATCATATGATATGGATGCAATGTCATGGACTTTATTATTAGGGAAGTCCCCTCATCGAGTGTTTTTCCCCTTCCAATAAATTTTGTTCTTGAACGATTTTTATTGGTTGGGTTTTAACTTTTCACTCAAAAAATCCTCCAAAGTGGTGATGGGCGTTCTAGTAATCGAATCCATGAGATGGTTAAGGGTTCAAAGTGTTATTCTTGATCATACTAGACATATCCTAGAGTCTTGTGGAATTTCGTTGAGTCTAGTCAGTCTTTTTTTAATTTTTTAACCTCGCCGTGAGGGGTTAGCTAATTAAAGTTTTGATGTAATAAGGTCGTCACTTGGTCCTTGGCATTTTGTAATAGGGGTATGAGTGCAAAAAAGAAATGCCATATCAACCCCTAAGCCACAGGATCAATTCCCATGTCATTCAGACATGTGGTTAAGATTTTAGCCCACTTTTGGTCCCACTCAAGCAAAAACCAGGATTAATTAATTTAATTGCCTAGAGTGAAAAATGCAAAATTCTTATTTTTGGGCCAAAAGTCAAAGTTAGGGGCTCTAATTTTTCCTAAAGTTCATTCCTATCAAGGTTAAGGAGAAAGAAACCCAAATGAGGCCCACTCAAAGTGGAAAAATGAATTATTTAAAAGAGGGGACGTTTTTTGCCTTATGTGGGTTTTTTCCATCTTAATATGGAGCCCCTCCCCCTCTTGGAAGCTTCCAAAAGGCCCCCTCTTGGATGGGTGACACTTGGCCATCATCCAAAGGCCTTCTCTTTAGGTTTTTAGCTATAAATAAGAGGCTTCTCCTCTCATTTTAGCATGAAGGTTCTTGGTAGCATGGTTATGCTGCCACAATCTTTACTTCTCTTCTCTTCTCTCTTTATTATAGCATTTTGCTCAAGCCATTCTTGGCCCATCTTTGTATTGAATCTTGCCCTAGTTGGGCCTATAATAGAAGAAATTATTTGGAGTAAATCTCTTCGATGGTGTGTTGGCTTCCCTCTTCAAGCATTGAGGTATTGTTGTTCCATTTGTGAGTATTTACTTTCATTTTGTTAAGCATAGATGCCCTTTGCAAAGGTCTTTGCAAAGGGATTGAATGGTAAATGGTTATTTGCTTTTCATTGTGAGTAGATTAACTTACTCTACAAAGTTTTTGTAGAGATATTTATTTTGCTCAACTCCTTGCTTGCATTGTGTAGTCTTGCTCACCCATTTCTTGCAAATCCAAAGGCTTGAAGGAGGGCCTCCAAAGCCAAGCTCCTAATCTCTTTGTGTTTGTCAATCTACTTCTTTTACTATTTACATTTTCGCTCATAGAGTTACGGGTCTAATAAAACTTGGTTATATTCATTGGTTAATGAATAAAACCCTTGTTTTAGGGCCTTAACTCATTATATATTAGTATAGTAGCTTAAATATATTGTTTTTACATCATTTAGATTTCTGTTTTCAATCATTTGCAAATCTGAAATGTTCTGTAAATATTTGTATTTTTATACTAACTTTAATAACATTGTTTTTTCTGAGTTTACTGTAAATTCCAGAAAGCAAAAGCTTGCTGGCTTTTGACAGGTTTTAACAGGTATTAAGGGGGGGTGCTGCCAAAAACTTATCAAAAAACACCCCTCTTGTACCCGCTTCAGAGAGGGTCCATTTCTAAGCTTTCTCCCTCATTTTTCATAGTGTTTTGAGGCTTGAAAAGTCTACTTTCTGTAGGTGTTTAGTTGCTGGTTTTTATTTCATTGTAAATCATAACATAGCATAACATAACGTAACAATCTAATCTAGCTTAGCTTTTACTTTTCAAATTCACCCACCTCCCCCTTTGGGGATTGTTGTGAGGTTAGAGTAGTACTTGTTTATTAGCTTGCTTTACTTTCTCAAAGTTTTTATATATTTCAAGCATAAGCATTTGTTTTAATTGTATAAGAGTAATCATACAACTCAAGTCTTTCGGTGTATCCTCGGCCCTCCGTTATCTCCCTTTGAGAACTCAGACCAAAGGGTATGAAAAGCAGAAGGATTTGGGGGCTTAGTTTAACTAGATAACTTACTTTCTGCTACAAATCTTTCACACATTTACTTTTTTCAGTCCGGGTTCAAATACCAACATCTCCCATAAGGGATGCCGCTTGGTTGACCCTGTTGATCGTTCTAAAATAAACCTTGCATGCTCAACAATAACAAGATCTAAAAGAAACCCTCTAAAATAAACCAACAACTTCTCTGGCCCCTGATCCTCTACTCGGTTATCACTCTGCGAAGTACTCACGAGATACGACAGGGAGTGGAAGAGGTTTTAGTAATAGGCATCCACCATAATATTGTCTGAACCAATTAAAAATCGGTGACTGTTGGATGCTACAGGGGGTGAGAGACCGAGGGGGGTCTCACGGCGTTCGCATCCCACCTAATGAGCACCTCGGCACCGGGGGTTTGATCTGCGAGCTACAGGTGGACTGGTTTCCACTGTTTTGAGCACAACAGCACTCCATCTTTGGTTTAAGAGGATATGTGGTCGGGGTAGACACATCCCTTGGTTCCAATACATTAATCGAATATTTAAGGCACCCCTTAAAATCTATTAAAATCCACCAAGAGACATTGCAAAACGTTTCACCAACAGGATACTCCAGCAGGGATTGTTTCACTCTAACATTTCACTTTGATTTCAAGTATTTAATTCCAACTCTTGCAATCTCATGTGTTGAATGTTTAAGAAATTGTAAATCTTGCATATCTGAATATCTCATCTTGGTATTTACATTGTGGTTTGTATTAAGGCATTAAGTGAATATCTTGTGGTGTGGTGTATACATTTCCCTTTGCTTTATACGTATATATTGTATATCTTTCTTTAGAAATTGTATATCTTTTGTAAGTAATTATAGTCTTGTGGATCTTGCTTAGATAACTATGGCTAATCTTAGCTTGTAATATATCGACTCCATTCTTTATCTAAGGAACTGGTCTAATAATTTAATAAACCTTAATAATTAATCCTTTTAACTAATTTGTTAATAAATCTAGGAACTTAGCATTCCTTAAGGACTACCCCCCTTGACTCTATTGGGATTAAGCCTAAACGGAGGAGTTGTGGACTGTGGTTACAGTGGTCCCCAGATCTCACTTGCCCCCAAGGACGCACACAATCGTTGGAGACTTTCCATGTTCTAAAGTGCGTATTAGGCGGCAACAGAACCTATTCTTCAAACCATAAAAACGTTTCCTAAAATCGGTAACAAATCCGCTCACACTGGATCTGTTTCCTGAAAAAAGCCGGAATCAGCTTCTAAGAAAAATATCCTAAATCTTGAGGAATCAGATATGGATCACAGATTTCAAGTTTCTTCCATGATTCTAGAACAAAAACTAAGCTAGAAGGATTGATTCCGGTATCACTAGTTGTAGGCATTAAAAATACGATATGTCCATGGGGAAACTGTGTGCCAAGGGATCCTTAAAGTAAAGCAGGGTGGAAGAAACCCACAAGATTATGATTAGACTTGCTATTCTCTTTGGGGATACCCATGGAAAATAGGCATAAGAGGGTTTGGACTAAACTATTTAATTTGTACACATGCAACATTCAAAGTTGGAGGAATCAACATCTACTGGAGCATGTGAAAAATGGGGAAAGCATGCAAGCCTTCTCTCATATCATATGGAGAAGAGCCAAGAAAGGGACTCTTGTTCAACGGGCATTCTTGTTGGTAGCCACCTATTCTTACACAAAATGGCAAGCCTCTAAGAAACAACCCCTGGTTTAATGCCCTAATAGACAATAGAAAGGGCACTAAGCGTGTCCATGTCCAATTCTACCAAAAAATGGTGGTAGTTGATTGATATCAAACCGTATACTCAACCTCAACAGCATTGGAATAATCATCATTCAGAAAGTTATTCTTATTGGACACTTGACTTCAACATTCTGTACAGCAAGAGCAAAGACCCTAGGCTATGTGGGCTATACAAATTCAGATTGGGCAGGTTGTATGGATGATAGAAAATAAATTTCTGGATATGTTCTCAACATTGGCATGGGTGGT
Organism: Pseudotsuga menziesii; assembly: GCA_001517045.1. NCBI lineage: Eukaryota > Viridiplantae > Streptophyta > Pinopsida > Pinales > Pinaceae > Pseudotsuga > Pseudotsuga menziesii. The sequence goes on from LPNX010518448.1 coordinate 76,220, forward strand.
GTAGTCACATGGACCAGCAAGAAGCAGTGTGCAATAGCCCTTTTATGACAAAAACATAATATCCAATATTAGTTAAAGGAGTGTGTACAGTAATTTGGCTCAAGAGGATGCTTTCAAACATGAATATGCAGCAGACAGAGCCAACAAGCCAAGAATCCATCCTTCCACAAGCGTACCAAGCATGTTGAGATACATTGCCACTTCATCAGGTAGCTTGTAAAGGATGGATCTACTGAGTTGCAATCATGTCCAACGGAGAACATAACTTCTAGCATTTTCACCAAGTCTTTGGGTATTAAAAAATATGTAAAATTGCAAGATAAGCTTGGTGTAGTTAGTAGATTGACCATTAAGGCAAGGTTTAAAGTAAATAAGATTATAACAATCAATTAGATATTAGATATAGGCATTTATAAAGTCATTTCGACTTTAGTTTATATTATGCTTTTATGCTTTATTTCATTTTAGTGTGTTTCTTGGTCTATCCCACATTCATAAAGTAGATTGACTCAACTAACTTGAAAGTTGATGTAACCCTTTATAAGAAAGCTTTTGTTTCAATAAAGAGAACTTTCTCGTGTATCTTAATTTCTTTATGTATTTGATTTTCGTGATATAATGGGACTTAGCATTCTTGCTTCCAACTTGGCAAGCTCATAGGTAGGTGAGCCAATTGTATTAACAACAGGCCTAAGCAGAAAGCCCTCATGGATTTTTGGTAAAAAAGATTCAGAGGCTTATTGGACAACATGGGGAAAGACGATTTTGACATCCTCATGCAACCGAATCGGAATCCTTGATGACCCACTTTAGTTCCTTAGTAACCTTATTGAGCGGGTTCCTACTTAGCTTCCTCTAACAACCACTTAAGAAGAGATGCTCACTTAGTTTTGTGATCCAATCGACCTTATTCATCACAATGATCGCCCCACCCTTATCTGCCTTTAAGATGACAGTTCTAGGATTATTTCTCGGTGATTTTAAGGCATCAAACTCATTCTTGTTCAAGTTATTTTTTGGTGGTTTTGATTGTCTCAAAACTACAGTGCAACCTTGCATCAATTCTTCCTTAGCAGCATCCAGCAATGTTTTTAGCTTGTGCTACTACAAAACCTATGAGTTATTGGAACTCATAAATGTTCCAATCGACATTGGGAATGTTTTAAAAAGCAACTAGATTGGAAGGAATCTAATTTACAATTTATTTAAAGAAAATGAGTTTATCATCCAAATTCCATATAAAAAGGTAAATCATATTGTCAAAAGCTATGTTGCACAAGTTTTTAGAATACAGGAACATCTGGAACAAGGGTAGGGCCTACAAAACAAGTAGAGGTTTCATTCAAATTTGAAGGAAATGACAGGTTGGGAATGTCAGACATTGAATTCAGCGCTCCCCGTGAGTTTCGTGACATGAACTAACCGCCTCCCAAGATCCTAACACTGGCGATTGTGGCGGAGATTAACACTTGCAGGTTTTGGTCTAACGACAATCGTGAGTCCAACAATTGGTATCAAAGCAACAGGTCACGGGTTCGAAACTCACCCAGCTCGCACTGAGGGTGAGATTGTTAGACATTGGGTTCAGCGCTCCCCGTGAGTTTCGTGACATGGACTAACCACCTCCCAAGATCCTAACTCTAGCGATTGTGGCGGAAATTAACACCTGCAGGTTTTGGTCTAACGGCAATCGTGAGGCCAACAGGGAACGACAATAATATATATATATATAAGGGAAAAGCCATGCACATCAAGGAGCTCTCTGATGCTCTTTAAAATATGTGACTATTAATGCCTACTAATATTAATAAGGGCCTAACTTAATACACATAAAATTATTATTTATGTAAGTGCCTTATTTAGATTTTCCCTTTGCGTGTAATAGTTGTTAATGTATTTAATTATGAAAGGGTTTAGACTTTGCCTAGATAAACAAGGTAAGGCCCACTTAACCCAATGCTTAAACAAATTTCAAAATCACACTTGACTCCTCGAAAATGTAAACCAACATCAAGGAGCTCTCTGATGCTCTTTAAAATCTGTGACTATTAATGCCTACTAATATTAAGAAGGGCCTAAATTAATACACATAAAATTATTATTTCTGTAAGTGCCTTATTTAGATTTTCCCTTTACTTGTAATAGCTGTTAATGTATTAATTATGAAAGGGTTTAGACTTTGCCTAGATAAACAAGGTAAGGCCCACTTAACCCAATGCTTAAACGAATTTCAAAATCACACTTGAGTCTTCGAAAATGTAAACCAACATCAAGGAGCTCTCTGATGCTCTTCAAAATCTGTGACTATTAATGCCTACTAATATTAATAAGGGCCTAAATTAATACACATAAAATTATTGTTTATGTAGGTGCCTTATTTAGATTATCCCTTTACTTGTAATAGTTGTTACTGTATTGAATCATGAAAAATTTAGACTTTGCCTAGATAAACAAGGTAAGGCGCACTTAACCCAATGCTTAAACGAATTTCAAAATCTCACTTGACTCTTTGAAAATGTAAACCAACATAGGGCCATTGACAATAAATAAAAATAAATGATGAATCATGAAGGTAGTCAACAGACTTGAAACACAACAAACAATAAAACGAAGGACTTCATACAGCTGTCTTTAAAGCTGGAAATCAATGGCCCAGCTAGGACTCAATGAGTGGAAACAATGCAAATTCATAAGGGTGAATCCTTCATAGTCAGCAGTTTGTAAGCCCAGCTGAGCTAATGTGGCATTGTAAGCAAGAAGAAAAACTCACCAAGACATAGGTAGTTTGGGCCCCACATGCTGAGGAACACGTGGAACATCACAGGAAAGGCATTGGGAGTGGCACACCCCTCACCCAAAAGATCCCAGAGCTTCTGGAACTGTTCCCCATGCTTTTGGAATGTTCCGACAAATTCCAATGCTCATGGAACTTAGGAAACGACAAGAATGAACTTCACAACTCATTGGAAATTTGAAACTTAGGAAATGAAAATAATGGATTTCCCAACTCCCAGGAGCAGTTCCCATGCATCTAGGATACAAAGTGATTTACTTACGAGTTGGCATCTACAGAGGTGCTTTCTTAAAGACTGAGTGAAAAGTAGAAAATTAAAAGAATGAAAAGATCGATTTTTTCAGATTTGCAACTCTAACTAGGATACAAGATGGTTTAGTTATGAGTTAGGATCTACAGGAGCAATTATTTTAAGACCAAGTGAGAAGTAGAATTATCAAGGAGTGAAAAGATGGATTTTATTGGTATCCCACATGGAACAAAGGAAAAAAATTTGGAACAACAACCAAGGGTTAATTAAAATCGTCTTTCAGGAAAACAATGATCACATCTGAAAAGTTCTTTGAGGTTTTGGGTAGTAACACACCATGATAGATTTGTTAAAGTGTGAACCTAAAATACGCAGGGCTACAAGATCAAAGCTAATCTCCCATAATATCTTATATGTGGTTTCCAAAATCAGAATTTAAACAAGTACATAATGCAAAGTTCAGAGTCAGCCACAAACTCCAATGTTTATGGTTGTTGCTATATTAGTTCTGGATCTGCATAACATGTAATAGCAGAAATTGAAAATTCTGAAGACAATACATGCAGTGACAAACCACAGGGACAAAATTAAAGGCCTTAAACCAGTCTAAATTTGGCCATTGCCATATAATGTATGTCACTTCCTTGATGTGAAATGCACACATGATACAATCTGACAATCTGCTTGAATTGGAAAACCTTCATGCTAAAGCATCAAAAACAATAAGAAACACAACAGAGTTCAAGATTGTAATACATGGATTTCAACCTAGGTACAACAAACAGAGTAACAGTTTGAAGGACATAGTAACCTTAAAACTAGTGCTTCTCAAGTCAAACAAAGAAATGTAGGAGGTAGGACAAAAAAATATGGAAATCTGAGAGGTAAGAAAAGTCTCAGGAAAATTCTTTCAAGCTACAACCTGCAGGTAAGTCCATATAGATCAAAGAGAACATAATGTGTTGATTTTGGACCAGTACTTTTGCATAGGCCAAGTGTCTGGCATGTAGGAGTCATCCAGAAGACCTCTCAAACTTAGGAGTTTCCCTTTAATTAAGTGAACTATTAAAGTGAAAGTATTTTTGTAATTACTTTATGTAAAGTAAGGGCCCATGGTATTTGGTGACCCATGGTATTGGCCCAAGGTATTTGCATATTGTAATGTTATAAAAGGCAGCCTAGGTGAGAGGAGCGAGACACATCAGTCAGCCACACATAGTGAGAAAGGGATATCTCATTGATTAGTTGACGAAGGACTGTCAGCTAAGTGTGCAGGTGCAGGGGCAGAGGTCAAAGGAGCGGAGCAAGGGGCTAATGAGGGGTAACAGCCAACAAAATCAAAGGACTGGTCTTGAGGCGTGATTGCTAGTTGTCTGTCATTGTATTTTCCTTGGTGGACTATTATCCCAGGACCAGAGTGTTGGAGTTTGTGCAACTTCAGAAGCTATTCTTATTGTTCTTGTATTGTACCTCCTACAGGAGATGAACTTATTGTAATCAATCATACAAACCCTAGAAGAACAATGTATACCTTGGGGAGAAAAGCAAGCAAACGAAAAGATAAAATAAATTATAAAATATAAAATATATTGCTCCCCCAAGAGAAATCGGCCCCAGTTAAATTATTAGTGGAAAATCTGTATAAATAGGAGGCGCCCCTCAATATTTCACACAGCAACACAGTGAAGTTCGCAATTTTCTGGGAGAGAGAAGTTTGCATATACTGCAAAAGAAGATTGTTTTCAGGGTTTCTATATTTGGAAAGCATTTTCATATTTCCTCTTTCTTATTCATTGTACACGGTTCTCAGAATTATCACCTCTAGACGAAGGTTGTTGGGTTTTCTCCCATTTGGGTTTCCCAGGATAAAATACTCATGTTATTGTTCTGTACTTTCTCTAACTTCTAGTGATCCTATTGATAAATACAATTAAGATATACTGCTATAATCTTATGAAAATCTAACACAGAGCCCAAGGTTTTCATCTTAACAAAAATCAATATGTTGTTGCTTTTACCCTAGTTGGGGTTTTAAAGGGTAAATCTGAAGTGTCAAATGTGTGTGATTTCCGCTGCATTATTTAGTTGAGACCTAGCGTATTTTTCAATAATAATGGCATTAATTATTAGAAGCATTAAATCGGTTCTGGATCACCAAAAACAAGTGTTCTAGGGGGACGCATCCTGCAGAGTCGAGGATGCACTCCTCACGCTCCCCACGTTTCGGGGAACTCCTTATAAAACGTTCCCCCTGCAAAATTTATGAGTTTCCCAATCCCTGTTTCAAGTTTAATTTCAAACCATAAGTTAAATGCCCAACCCCGTTATTGTTCTCTACTGTAAATAGAATTTATACTCGTAAACAAGTCTGAAGCTTGAAACACTAAGAAAATTTTACAAATATGAATGAACAGAATTAAAAACTCAGCCAACCATGAAATTTTCAGACACAAGAATTTTTGGCAAACTACCTAAGAAAAACTTACAAGGAGAAAATCTATTTGAAAGAGAGTAATTTTTATTTCTTTCAAAACGAAATGTATAGCAGTCTTAAACAGGATCTAATGACAAACTTATCTCGTAACCCATGCCATATTCCAACTTAGAAATTCAAGCCTCTACCTTGGGCATTACAGTACAGCCTCAACCTCGAATTTTGTACAAGACAGACTACAGTTTGCCTCGGTTTCTGTGTAAATCAGTCTGGAAATTCGTGCCACGGCACTATTATATTATGTCCTCGAATTCAGTGCAATGCAATGCCCAGAAATTCGTGTCCCTGTACAGATTGTTTTCTGTACGGACCTGAGTAACCGGACACGTCATTTTTGGGTTGTGTCCCGTGGGGACGTGTCAGACACGAACATGGCCCCAGTTTGTGCCGGACACGATTTTTTTTGTGCCCTAATTTTCAAACACAAAAAAAATCATGTCTGACACGAATTGCAGTTATATCCCTTAATTGTCAATTCGTGTCCCGATTCCAGGACACCTTTTTCAGGGAAAAGAAGCGAGCGACTCCTTTATAGTCCGCTTTTGCTCATTTCTTTTTCATTTGCAAGCTAAGGGAGAGGTTGAAGTGTTTTTTTTGTAAGTATAAGGAGATTTGAAGCATTTGCAAGGGTTTCGAAGTGCATTTGAGGGAGGAATTTGTTGAGAGTCAAGCTCACTAGCAAGCTTATCTCGTAACCCATGCCATATTCCAACTTATAAATTCAAGCCTCTACCTTGGACACTATAGCACAGCCTCAACCTCGAATTTGTGCAAGACAGACTATAGCTTGCCTCGATTTTTGTGTAAATCACAGTCTGAAAATTCGTGCCACTCCACTATTAAAACCCATCCTCAAATTATGTGCAATGCAATGCCTAGAAATTCGTGTCACTATACAGACTACTTTCTGTACAGACCTAAGTAATCGAACACGTCCTTTTTGGGTTGTGTATCCCGTGGGGACGTGTCAGACACAAACATGGCCTCGATTCGTGCCTAACACGATTTTTCTGTGTCTTGGTTAACAGACACAAAAAAAATCGTGTCTGACACAAACTGCAATTGTATCTGTTGACTGTCAGTTTGTGTCCTGAATCCAGGACACGTTTTTCAAGGAAAAGAGGCATGCAGCTCCTTTAAAGTCTGGTTTTGCTCATTTTTTTCATTTGCAAGCCAAGAGAGAGGTTGAAATGTTTTTTTTGCAAGTACAATGAGATTTGAAGCATTTGCAAGGGTTTCCAAGTGCATTTTGAGGGAGGAATTTGTTGAGAGGAGTCAAGCTCACCATCAAGCAAGAAGAATAATGTCTCAATCAGCTAGCGCAGCAACTAAAGGGAAAAGGAAAGGGAGAAATGCCCCATCTAGAGCATCTCCTCCTCTTCCTCCTCCAAGCATATCCTCTTCTACTCCTGCTAGTGCTCCAGTTGCTTCTAGTGGAGCTTGTGGTTAGTTTAACGTTGTTTTAGCAAGACAACAAGGCCAAGAGAGTAAATACCCTTTGTGGAAGTATGTGACAAGGAAAGAAGGGTGTGGAGCAAAGCTTGGTGGGGGAGGCAATGTGTGTTGGATTTGCAATTTCTGCAATAATGAGTTCAAGAGCACATATTACCGGGTTAAGGGGCATTTGTTAACCCTTCCTTCTGGGTTTTCTTCATGTAAAGCAGTGAGTAACACTCAAAGGAGGGAGATGGAGAAAGAGGAACATGTTGGCCAAGGGAAGGTGGCAACAGCAAGCAAAACACAACAGAATGGTGATCCTCTTTCATTCTCAAGGAAACCCTCTAGCATTAGGCCTCCACCTAGCCGATATGGGAGTGAGGTTGAAACTTATCCAACAAGAAAGACAAAGAGGCCAACTACAAGTGGTTCAATGGACAGGATTTTTCAACAAGAGGTGGACCTTACCATTGCATTATTTTTCTACCTCAACTTCATTTCATTCAATGTTGCACTATCACCATTGTTCATAGAGATGTGTCGAAGTCTAATTGAACAAGCTCCAACTAGTTATGTGCCTCCTGGTTCAAAGAAGCTTAGAACCACATTGTTGGTCAAGGCAAAAAAGAGGTGGATAAAATTCTTGAGCCAATTAGATCAGAATGGCCAGCAGTCGGTGTTAGCATCATTTATGATGGATGGACAAATATAGCATGCCATCCACTCATCAATTTAATGGTGCCTTCCCCAAATGAACAGGTGTTCTTGAAAGCGGTGGATGCTCTTGGGAAATACAAGGATGCACAGTATATGGGTGAGTTGTTCATCAAAGTCATTGAAGATGTAGGTGTTGAGTCTTGTGTATAGATCATCACAGATAATGCACATGTTTGCAAGGCTACTGGCATGATTGTGGAAGCTAAATATCCACAGGTATTTAGATTTTCATAGATATTTATTTGAATTGTTAGTTGAAGTCTTGTAGAGTCTAGAGTCTAGACTCGTTTATACTTTCTTTTATTGATCTTACAAGTATTTTGGACACCTTGAATTGTCCATTTTTTGAATTTAGCACTGAAAACTATTGCTTCAAATGTGACATGGATTGGCAAACTTATTGAGGATGCATGCCATATCCGTAACTTTGTACAAAACCACACCAATGCCCTCACAATCTACAAAGAGTACACACATCTTTCATTGTTGAAGGTTGCAGATACATGGTTTCCTTCCTCATTCATCATGCTCAAGAGGTTGAGGGAGGTCAAAACCACTCTTGGGTCCATGGTTATTTAACAGTTTTGGTCCTTTTGGAGAAAAGTGGATCAGATAGATTCAAAAAAGGTAAAGGACACAGTGTTAGATGATGGTTAGTGGGAGAGGGTAGATCTTACCATTAAGATCATGGACTTGATCATTTCTTTGTTATAGTTTGCAGACACGAACAAACCCATCCTAGTAGAGATGTTTATGAGGGATGGGATTCCATGAATGAGTCCGTGAGGACCATCGTTATGGAGTACGAGACATCGACAGAGAACTTATGGTACATCATACAAGATATTCTTATCTCCAGGTGGGATAAGAATTGTGTGCCTTTGCATTGCTTGTCCCACTCATTGAACCCCAAGTACTACAGTCATGATTGTCTCAATAGTGGGTCGGGGCCCTAATGCAGAGTCCCTCCTCACATGGATGGAGAGATTTCAAAGGGGAGGAAGACAACATTTAGACAGCTACTTCAAGATAAAGACATGCTTGAGGAGGTGGAGGAAGGCTTTGCATAGTTTCCCACTGTCACTAGGAGATTTGGAGGCTATGAGGTACTTAGAGACAAGGAGTAAGAAACCATATGTTTGTGTTGATTTTTCCTAAGCAGCATCGAGAGCCATTCTCTTAGGAGAATGGAGACATATGGTCTGTGACCAAGAAGAGGAACCAGTCCAGCACTGGGGACTCAACCTTGAGTTGAGTAGTCATTCTGTTGAATGGAGACATCTGGTCAATGACCAGGATGTGGAACCATTCTAGCACTGGGGGACTAAGCTTAGAGTTGAGTGACCATTTTGTTGAATGGAGAAATCTGATCAAGATGTGGAACCAGTCCAGCACTGGCAGACTCAGCCTAGAGTTGAGTGGCCATTCTTTGAATAGAGGCACCTGGTCAATTACCAAGAATTTAACCTAGTCCAAGACTAGGTACTTAGCCTGGGCCTGAGGGCCATTTTCTGGGAAAATGGAGGTGCTTGGTTTGTTACCAAGTATTTAACCTTGGGTCAAAATATGCAGCCTATGGCTGAGGCACCTGGTCTGTTACCACGATATCACTATAAGCCCTAGACCAGGTCTGCGCATGTGAGACACTTTGACCCTCGATCTATGGGATTTGTGATCTTCTCCAAGGCTTAACTACCCTTGGTTGAGACACCTAGTACCCGATCTTGGTGTCACACAGACTGTGAGATAAAAGAATTGGTAATTCTCTTTGTTTATGATCATGTACTTTGAGTGGGGATGAAGGACCACCTTGACAACTTGTTTTGACCACAGGGCACTTAAAGAAGGCTAAAGTAAAAGTCAAAAATACATAAGGACCGTCAGTACCACTAAGGAGTCAAAGTGAAAGTGCGAAAAGACCTTTAGTACCACTAAAGGTAAAAGTCAAAGTAATAAAAGAATAAATAATATTATTTTGTTCTTTTAAGTTTTGGTCCTCTTATAGGTGACTCAAAGGATATAAAAGAAGATCAATCCATTTCATTTTGTCACACACTTGCTCATGATCTTACAACTACTCAAAGAAGTTTTCGCTGGTTTTTGAAGAGAAGGCTATTTTGTGGTTATGCCCTAGCATGGAGAATTCTAGTTAGGGCACCCACACTTATTGAAGTCAAATCCTAACCTAGGGTTTCACTCATGAAGAACAGCAACAACAACACCTTCCCCTTCTTCACGTGCTAGGGTTTCACCCTAGCCCTCTTCACCTCCACGGGCAACTTCATACATTCACGGGCAGTCTTGGATTTTCCACGGGTAGGCTCTCATCTTCACGAACAACCAATAACTCTTCACAGGCTGCCTCTTCATACACTCACTGGCAGTCTTGGATTCTCCACGGGCAGGCTCTCATCTTCACGGAAAGCCTGTAACTCTTCATGTGTTGCCTCTCTTCCACCTTTGGCAACTCTCCTCTACCTGTGATCACTTACAGCAAGCCCTATCAAGGCTTGGGCAGCCGCTATAAACCCTCGAGCAGGCAACAAACAGCCCAAGAAGGGTTCTAAGCTGGCAACAGACCCTCGGGTAGCTTGGACAAGGTTCTGGGCAGGCAGCAGGGTTTTGGGCAGGCTCAGGTAGTGTTTTGGGCAACAAACAGAGTTCCAGGCAACTCGGGCAAGGTGTGTTGGGCAACAAAATCAGGCTCGAGCAACAGCTAGGTTGTTCAGGCAGGCAGATAGAAATCCAGGCAGCTTCTCTAAGATTCTGGGCAGCAAAAAAGGATTAAGGCAAAAAGCCCTAATTGGTCTTGTTGTAAAATTTATCTTTTGTGAATTTTTATCATTGATGTTTTGGAAAAAAAATTATCAGGCTCGAGCAACAGCTAGGTTGTTCAGGCAGGCAGATCGAAATCCAGGCAGCTTCTCTAAGATTCCAGCAGCAAAAAAGGATTAGGGCAGAAATCCCTAATTGGTCTTGTTGTAAAAATTATCTTTTGTGAATTTTTATCAGTGATGTTTTGGAAGAATTATTGAAGAAAACATTCATCTCAGAATTCTGAGATTGAAGAACTCAATCATCTCATTTACGAGATGAATTACTAATGCTTTTAAGGTTTTTGTCCTTTAAAGGTTTCCCCAGTGAATAACTCTTGTGTTTAGTGTTTTGATGTGTTGATGTTGCTACTGCACTTATCTATTGTTATTTGATAGTCTACAGGATTTTAAAGTATTCATGCTAATGCTAAAATTCAACATGGTATCAGAGTTTAGCATGTGAAGACCCAGTAAGAGGCAGATTGTTGCTGTCTTCCTAGACCTTGGGATATTTTGCAGACTTGACAATTAACTAGTAACAAAGATGGCTACCAACATTTTCAGGTCGACAGAGAAACTTCAAGGTTCAGCCAACTACAATTCCTGGAAAGTTAGGCTTATAGCCATACTAGAGGAAAATGACCTTGATGACATGGTGTTCAACATCATAGAAGAGCCAACATCTAATGCTGGCAGAATTGCTAACAAGAAGCAAGCTAAGGCTAGAAGGATCATCTATGATTCTGTCAAAGAAACTTTGATGCCCAACATCACAACATTGAAGACTGCCAAAGAATGCTTTCACACCTTGACCAACCTGTATGAGAAGAAGGCTCCTAGTCGTAAGAGAGTTTTGAAGAAAAGGCTTCGAACATTGAAGATGAACAAGGATGAAGGGGTTGGACCCTTCTTCACAAATGTTGCACAGGTAAGAGATCAACTTACTGCTATTGGTATTGATGTAGATGACGATGATCTTGTGCAGGTTGTAGTCGATGGTCTCCCAAACTCTTGGGAAACATTCCTGGCATCTGTCAGTGGACGTGAGAATCAGCCAAACTTTGAAAGACTTTGGCATGATTGCTTGGAAGAAGAAGGAAGGACTTCAGGCAAGGCAACTAAGGAAGGAAACCTTGCACTTACAACAAAGACAGAAGTTCAAGAAGCCCTCCCCTCAATAAAAGACAGGAAAGAAACTTCAAGGTAAGCACTCTAATGTTTCAAAAGTGGAATGCTATAATTGTCATAAGTTTGGGCACTTTGCTAGGGATTGCAGGCCGCCCAAGAGGAAAATCAAGAGAAGATTCCAAGCTTCTGCTGCAAAAGAAGAAGAAGAGGAACCTAAGAAAAAGAAGAACACCAGCGCTACTAAAGAAGACGAACCTAGAAGAGAGTACTACCTAATCTCTGCTCTTTTTGTATCCATCACCGACAGTGCTAACTCTTGGTTAGTGTATAGTGGTGCCTCCAAACATGTGACAGGAAATCGTGGAGCAGTCACCAGTTACAGAAAGAAGAAGTTCACTACACAAGTGGAACTTGGAGATGACTCCAGTTACAAGATTGAAGGAGTTGGCTTGACTTCACTTCAACTTGATTTAGGTACGGTTTTACATATTGATGATGTCTTATATGTTCCTGGTTTGAAAAAGAACCTTCTCTCTGACACTGGCTTAGAGGACAACGGCTATAGAGTCCTCTTCATGGACAAGAAGGTCTTACTATGGGCAAAGAATGAAAAGTTAAGTTCAGCTGTACAGATTGGGGTTCGACGGGGAGGTCTTTATAAGGCTTCCAAAAATTCCACTCATGCTTTGGTTCATCACACAGTTGATCCATGTGAGTTGTGGCATCGGAGGTTTGGACACCTTCACTATACAGCTCTTCCAGGCTTACAGAAGATGGTCACAGGTATGCCAGAGGTCTCTCCCAAACATGATGGAATTTGCTAAGGATGTGCTCTAGGTAAGAACACTAAGAAATCCTTTTCCAGAAGTAAGAATAGATCTAAAGTTATATTGGATTTGATTCACTCTGACATTTGTGAACCTATGTCTTCACCCTCCTTAAGTGGGTGCCTGCATTATGTCTTGTTCATCAATGATCATTCTCGAAAGTCATGGATTTACTTCCTCAAGGCCAAAAGTGAAACTTTTGACAGTTCAAGGCTCTGATTGAAAATCTGACAGACAAACACATATGTATCTTAAGATCAGATAAAGAAGGTGAGTATGAGTCGAATGAGTTTGATGATTTTTGCCGAGAAGCAAGAATCAAGAAAAAACTGACAGTACCGTACAACCCTCAGCAGAATGGGGTTGCAGAAAGGAAGAACAGAATTATCTATGAAGTTGTTAAAGCCATGCTTCCTGATCTAGATCTTCCTTTACCCATGTGGGTTGAAGCTGCATGTACTGTTGTGTACATCCAAAATAGAATCCCTCATGCTATCTTAAGGGAGAAGACTCTAGAAGAAGTCTTCACCAACAAGAAACCTACAATTGACCACATGTGGATATTTGGCACTCCGGTTTACAATCATGTGCCAAAAGAAAAGAGGGCTAAGCTAGAGCCTTCTGGTAAGAAAAGCATATTTGTCAGTTACAGTGACAGCTCGAAGGCCTACCACATCTATGTACCTGGACAGAGGTACATTAAAATCAGTAGAGATGTGATCTTCCATGAGGAAGCTGTGTTTCATCAAACACAAGAGCTTTCAAAGGAAGATGAAGTACCTCCTCCTGAGATTCCAGATTTAGAAGTTGAGAGGGAGGAAGAGGAATTTGAGGATCAAACTCCTGATGCACCTGGGGAAACTGAAAGTCCACCAGAAGAACTACTTGGAGTTCCTCCTTCCAAAAGGAGACCTGCCTGGTACTGAGAAACAGTACAAGAAGCTGAGAAGCATAAAGCTCCTCCCGAGACTTTCGGAGAAAGCATAAGGCCACAGAAGTACTTCGGTCTTATGAGCCAGCTCATCGGTGTTGAACCTTCCACGTACAAAGAAGCAACAAGTCAACAAGCATGGGTTGATGCCATGATTGAAGAGTGCAATTCAATCATGAAGAATGATGTGTGGGAAGTTGTCCCCAGACCGACAGGAAAGGCAATGGTAACATCCATATGGATTTACAAAATCAAGCATGCGATTGATGGCAGTGTGGAGAAGTACAAAGCCAGATTCGTAGCTCGTGGATTCACTCAAAAAGAAGGCATTGACTATGATGAGACATGTGCTCCTGTTGCCAAGTATACTACCATCAGAACCATCATTTCTCTTGCAGCAGTATTCGGATGGAAGTTACATCAGATGGATGTAAAGACAGCCTTCCTTAATGGCAAGATTGATGAGGAAGTCTATACTAAAAAGCCTGAAGGCTTTGTGACTCATGGGAATAAGACTCATGTGTGTGAACTGAAGAAAGACTTGTATGGACTCAAACAGGCTCCGAGAGTCTGGTATGCGAAGATGGACGGATTCCTCCACGGCTTAGGGTTTTCCAAGAGTACTGCCGACTCCGATCTGTATTTTAAGATTGTCCATAATCATATCTTGATCCTTGTCGTATATGTGGATGACTTGTTCCTTACAGGTAAGAAACAGTTGATAGATCCATGTAAGAGGGAGCTTACCTCTGAATTTGAAATGAAGGATCTCGGTTTGATACATTATTTTCTAGGCTTAGAGGTCTGCAAAATCCAGGCGAGATCTTCCTAAAACAAGGGAAGTATGCAGTGGATATCTTGCAGAGATTTGGGATGCAGGACTGCAAGTCCATGAGCGTGCCCATGATTACCAACTTGACAAAGTTGCGAGACTCAGCCACCTGTTCACAAGGTGTGGACTCTACTCTGTACAAACAACTCATTGGATCCTTGATGTATCTCATACACACGAGACCAGATATATGTTACACAGTGAATGCCCTGAGTCAGTTCATGTCCGATTCGAAGCACATAAACTGGTTAGCTTCCAAACATGTACTCAGATATGTGCGTGGTACTATCACTTATGGGCTCAGGTATACTTCCAATAGTGGAGTATTGTTAGCAAGATATGTTGATTCAGATTGGGCTAGCAATGCAGTAGACCGAAAAAGCAGCTCTGGCTATTGTTTCAGTATGGGATCTGCAATGATCTCTTGGTCCAAGAGGAAACATGGTTCCATAGCTCAGAGTACAGTTGAGGCAGAATATATTGCTGCGAGTGATGCTTGCAAAGAAGCAGTTTGGCTCAAGAAACTTCTATCTGATCTGTTCAATGGAAAGCTTCACTCAACAATCATCCATTGCGATAACCATAGTTGCATTAAGCTTTCAAAGACCCCGATGTTTCATGACAGATCAAAACACATTGAAATGAAGAATCATTTCATCAGTGACCTAGTACAGAGAGGCACTCTGAAGTTGCAGCACATTCGTACAGATGAACAGATCGCAGATATCCTGACCAAGCAATTACCAGGAATTTAACCTAGTTCGAGGCAAGGGACTGTGCGTGGTACTATCACTTATGGGCTCAGGTATACTTCCAATAGTGGAGTATTGTTAGCAAGATATGTTGATTCAGATTGGGTTGGCAGTGCAGTAGACCGAAAAAGCACCTCTGGCTATTGTTTCAGTATGGGATCTGCAATGATCTCTTGGTCCAAGAGGAAACATGGTTCAATAGCTCAGAGTACAGTTGAGGCAGAATATATTGCTGCGAGTGATGCTTGCAAGGAAGCAGTTTGGCTCAGGAAACTTCTATCTGATCTGTTCAATGGAAAGCTTCACTCAACGATCATCCATTGCGATAACCATAGTTGCATTAAGCTTTCAGAGACCTCGATGTTTCATGACAGATCGAAACACATTGAAATGAAGTATCATTTCATCAGTGACCTAGTACAGAGAGGCACTCTGAAGTTGCAACACATTCATACAGATGAACAGATCGCAGATATCCTGACCAAGCCCCTAACATCAACAAAGTTCGTGTACTTTCGTGACAAGCTTAGCAAGGTAGAGAATACCTTTCTTGTTGAGAGGAAGTGTTGATTTTTCCTGAGCAACATCGAGAACCATTCTCTTAGGAGAAGGGGGACATCTGGTCCGGGGCAAGAATGAAAAACCAGTCCAACACTAGGGGACTCAACCTTGAGTTGAGTAGTCATTCTGTTGAATGGAAACATCTGGTCAGGGACCAGGATGTGGAACCAGCCCAGCACTGGGAAACTCAGCCTAGAGCTGAGTGACCATTATGTTGAATGGAGACCTCTGGTCAAGGACCAGGATGTGGAACCAGTCCAGCACTAGGGGACTCGGCCTAGAGCTGAGTGGCCATTTTTTGAATGGAGGCACCTGGTCAATTACCAGGAATTTAACCTAGTCTGGGACAAGGGACTCAGCCCGGGGCTGAGGGCCATTCTCCCGGAGAATGGAGGCGTTTGGTCTATTACCAAGTATTTGACCTTGGGTCAAATTATGCAGCCTATGGATGAGGCACCTGGTATGTTACCTGGATATAACTATAAGCCCTAGACCAGGTCTGGGCATGTGAGACACTCTGACCCTCGATTTGTGGGCTTTGTGATCTTCTTGAAGGCTTAGCTACCCTTGGTTAAGACACCTAATACCCGATCTTGGTGTCACACAGAGTGTGAGATAAAAGCATTAGTAATTTTCTTTGTTTATGATGATGTACTTTGAGTGGGGATGAAGGACCCCCTTGACAACTTGTTTTGACCACGGGACACTTAAAGAAGGCTAAAGTAAAAGTGCAAAAGACCTTTAGTACCACTAAAGGTAAAAGTCAAAGTAATAAAAGAATAAAATAATATTATTTTGTTCTTTTAAGCTTTGGTCCACTTAGATGTGACTCAAAGAATATAAAAGAAGACAGAAATCAGGCTTGGGCAGGGTGTGCTGGGCAGCAAAATCAGGCTCGGGCATCACCTTGGTTGTTCGGGCAGGCAAACAGAAATCCAGGCAGCCTCTCTAAGATTCTGTGCAGCAGAGAAGGGTTAGGGCGGAAAGCCCTAATTTGGTCTTGTTGTAAAATTTATCTTTTGTGAATTTTTATCAGTGATGTTCTGGAATAATTATTGAAGAAAACATTCATCTCGAAATTCTAAGATTGAAGAACTCAGCCATCTCATTTACGAGATGAATTAATAATGCTTTTGGGGTTTTTGTCCTTTAGAGGTTTCCCCTGTGAAAAACTCTTGTGTTCGATGTTTTGATGTGTTGATGTTGCCACTACACTTGTTTATTGTTATTTGATAGTCTATGATGTGCTTAGAGATAGGGGGGGTAAGAAACCCTATGCTTGGTGGGCAACTCATGGGGCAACATCCCCTATTCTACAGAAGTTAGCCTTGAGGGTCATCTCTCAAGTTACATCATCCTCTTGTTGTGAGAGGAATTGGAGCACATATGGGAACTTGTACAGTGTGAAGAAGAGCAGGCTTGAGCAGTCCAGGGCAGAGTCAATGGTGTATGTGCACTCCAACCTTCGTCTTATTTACAGGAAGAGGGAGGAGTGGGTGAAGGGAAAGACAAAGATGTGGGATGCCTTTCCTGATGATATGGATTTAGACAACACTACTGAGTTGGCATTAGCCAACATGGATCTTAATGATCCAGTGCTAGAGCTAGTCACTTTTGATGATGGTGATCCTATGGAGGGGTCATCCTCCACACTAGCAAATGCAAATCGTCAAATGGGCAGAGAGGAGGAGGAGGAGGGTAGTGTCAGTGATGAGTTTGTTGATTCAAGCATGGAGGAGGACTATTAACATATGAGATTCTTCCATCTTCATCTTATCTATTATCTACGGTCTACCCCTTTTGTATTTACTATTTACTACTACTAGTTGCCATTGGCATTCTGACATCTATGTAATACATTTTGATTTTGATGACTTAATTAGAAATATGGTTTCGAGATCTTGAGCTATATGAGTGTCCTATCATATTTGTGTCTCATTGTGATTTGTGAATGACAAAATGTGTATTGTGTATTGATTCCTATTAGTAATTTGACAATTTCTATTGAATATTTGTAAATGTTCTAGTTTCCAAAAAAAATTGGATCTATATGCCTAAATTTTTTATTTTATATAATTTTAAAATATATATATATATATAGAAAGTGTCCTCCATCTCCTGATTCCGGGGGTCACCGTGTCTGTATTGGACACTCGTATTTTCGTGTCCTCGTGTCAGGTGACTTAGGTACGAACTGCTTCAAAAAATAATGGTATGGCTGCGACAAATGTTCAAAACAGTACCTCAAAAAACATGGCAGTCACCTCGAGATATGTGCTCAATCCTCCTTGGAATGTGTGCCTCCTATCTAATTTTCCGTGCTAATGAACAGTGTTGTAGGTTGCATTGGAATGTGTGCCCACAATGTTCTCTCTCTGTTGCTCCTCCTCTCAAGAAGACGACCTCCTCTCCAACTCTCTTGGTTGAGTGAATAAATGAGGGAGGAATTGCCTTTTTATTATTTTAACTTGTCTTTTCATTTCATCTTCTAGGGTAGTTGAACGGTCACTAGATCAAGGGCCCACTTTTAATCTAGTGATTTCTCATCAAAGGATTAAAAAGATCACTTTTCTCTCCATTAAATATTTTCTCTCTCAACTCCCACTTAAATTAATTGAAAGGCCACTTTATAACTCTAAAGTAGCATTAATTAATTTTCTCAAGCAATTAATGGAAGGGTCATGTAACTTGTCCTCTTTCAGTGACTTAGGCAAAAATCACTGGGGGAACACACTTTCCTGGGTACAAAATTCAACACCCACCCACCATGCCCTAAGATTTTTTTTATGTTTCTCCATTATTTTTCCTTTTTACAATCTCTACTTGGTACAAATTAGAAAATAAATCAATATAATTAGTATTTTACATTGCACAATCATGAATATACATCAAATTTATTATTATTTTTGGTATTTTATTTTATTTTTATAATTTTAGAGACATGCCCCGTTCCCCATGAATTTCCTCAAATTTTGGGAGGTGTATCCACACGTCCCCGATGTGATTTCCTCGCTCCCACGTACCAAAAACTAGTTAGTGTTTGCACTTTAAATCAAATATGTTAGAACTTTAATCGAATGCAATAGGATCACTGAAAGATAGATAAGCACAACATAAAAGAAACACAGATTTTATCCTGGGAAAACCTCTCTTGGGAAAAACCCAGCAACTTCTTCTGTATAGATTTGTCATTAAGTACAATGTTAAACCAAAATAGAAGAACAAGAGATAAGATATCCTTCGCAGTTTCTTCTCTTCTACCCTGACGAACTTGTCTTTCTTTTCCTTGGAGTGAACTTGCTTGAGCTTGTTGTTGTGTCCAAATGAGAGAAGGCGCCTATCTATTTATACTCTTCAAGTGGGTGACCTAAAACCCCAACAAGGTCGACTTCTTAACCTAACTGGGTTGACTTCCTCTTGGGAGACTCAAAAATACATTTTACAATAATTCTTTTGGGGATTATTGCCCCGACTTACAATGAAGGTTTTACCTCAATATTATTACATAACCAAGTACAACAAAGACATCTCTGAATGGAGCAAAAACATCTTAGAAATGAGGTACAATAATAATACAAATATATAAGAATATCTTCCGTGTTTACATTTTCAACAACACTCCCTCTTAACAAGGAAGATATTCTTCTGACACGGTTATCACTACAACTGGACACAATCCATGGACATCATCATCATCACTGCTATGAAAACTCTCATCTAGTCAACCATTGACTAGTGACATCTCTCGAATCTATACGCCATAAGAAGTTCTATAGAGCCAGCGCTTTTTCATGATGGACGTTGGATGTAGGCCTAGATCCCATCTAGGAATTCATCATCTCTACGAGCAAGCCATCAAGTATGTACAGCCCAGGAACACATATTACATTGCCAGACCAATCACTTGCATCTCCTACTGTCATCTCGTCGTATCTAGATCATCTCATCATCTCATGTGGAGAGCAACCCATATGCCTACATTACATCCCTTGGACAACCTGCATCTTCGACTCCGTGGAGAGCAGCCTAGGAGCATACACGTCTTCCACCATGTGGAGAGCAGCCCGAGTGCATTCACTATCCCTTAGACAACCTACGTCTTCCACCCAGTACAGATCATCCCAAGAACATCTACGTCTTCCACACAGTGGAGAGTAGCCCAGATGTATTATGTCTCTCTCTTGGTCAACTGCATCTTCCACCCAGTGGATACCAGCCCAGGAACATTTGTGTCTTCCACCCAGTGGAGACCAGCCAAGATATATTACGACCATTGTACCACCTATGTCTTGTTGACATGTGGAGAGCAGCCCAGGAGCAGCTCTGTCTTCCAACAAGTGGAGAGCAACCCAGACCTCATACGTCTCCCTAACATGTAGAGAGCAACCCAGGTGCACCTACGTCTTCCGAACATGCCTCATCACTCCCTCTTTCGAGGAACATCGATCTGGATAACTCCAAGCTTCTCCCTGAAGTACTATAACTTCACTCTTGCAAGCAGCAGGGTCAACACATCGATTGTCTACTCGTCTGTCACCACATATTAGAGCTTCACTACTCCCCTCTTCACCATATCCAATATATAATGATACTTGATCTGAATATGCTTCAAATTATCGTGGAATACTAGATTCTCTAACAACTTCACACAACTCTGGTTGTCACAAAAGATACAAGTCACCTCTAACTCGAGATCAAACAAATCTGACAGTAGCTTCTAAAGCCATACTACCTCACGATTAGCCGAACAAGTTGCAATATACTCTGCTTCAGTTGTACTCAGTGCCACGCTTGACTGCTTCTTGCTAAACCAAGAGATCATTTCGGATACCAAACTAAAGCAACATCCTGAAGTGCTCTTCCTATCTACGACACTACCTGGCCAATCTGAATCAACATAACCATGCAAGTTAATCTTATGATATGTCGCATACTTGAGCCTATACTCAATTGTACCCTTCAGGTACCTCAATACATGCTTTGCAGCAACCAAGTGAACACGTCTAGAATATGTCAAAAACTAGCTCAATGTGTTCACGACGAAGCATATGTCTAGCCTCGTGTTCGTCAAGTACATCAACGAACCAATCAACTGTCTATCGTGGCATCACCTGTCTCTTAAGAAGCATCACACAGCAACTTCATGATTAATGGCATGGGTTTGGCAATGGCATTGCATTCCATCATTCCAAACCTCTTCAAAATCTCTACTGCATACTTTCTTTGACTAAGAAATTCAAATACCCCATCTTGATTCTGCCATAACTCAAGACCTAAGAAGTAGTGCATCATCCCCAAGTCCTTCATCTCGAACTATGTGACAAAGTTACTTTTCGTTTCTGCAACGAGCTCATCCTCACCTGTTAAGAACAGGTCATCTATGTATAGTAGTAGTATCACTGTCTCTGAAGAAGCATCACACAACAACTTCAAGTTTAATGTCATGGGTGTGGAAATGGCCTTGCAATCCACCATTCTGAACCTCTTCAGAATCTCTACTGCATATTTTCCTTAACTAAGAAATATCCCATTTGGATTTTGCCACACCTCGAGACCTAAGTAGTGCATCATCCGCAGGTCCTTCATCTCAAACTCTGCAACAAGCTTACTTTCGTTTCTGCAATGAGCACACCCTCACCTGTTTTAAGAACAAGTTATCTACGTATAGTAATGGTATCATTGGTTTTCCACCCTCAACTTTGAAGTAGAGGTTGGAATCCGCTTTACTCTTGGTAAAGCCTAAACTCATCAAAAAATTGTCCATCCTTCCATACCATGTCATGGTTGCCTGTTTCAAACCGTACAAGGCCTTCTTTAACTTGCACACATGAAAAAGTTTTTCATGTGTCTCAAATCCCAGTGGTTGCCCCACGTACACTTCCTCTTCAACTACACTATTCAAGAATCTTGACGACCATCAGGTGTATCTTCCATTTCATTACTGCGGTTAAGGCAAGTACAGATCCGATGGAAGTGTATCTTACTACATGAGCAAAAGTCTCCTCGTAATCTATGCCTTCTTTCTGGAAGAAACCACGTGCCACAAATCTTGCCTTGTATTTTTCAATGCTTCCATCTCCATCAGGCTTGATCTTGTAGATCCATTTTGAAGACACTACGGACTTTCCTTCTGGTCTAGGGACCACCTCCCAGACATCATTCTTCAATCATATCATCCTTCCATGCTTTCTTTTCTATTGTTTCCTCATAGTTGGAAGGTTTTCATCAATGATGTCACCCAGAAGTGTTACATAGCTGGAGTATGGTCTCAGCCTTCTTGCTTTCTCTGGAAGTCCCATTTGGAGCACCGTACCTCTTTGCACCTTGGATAGCTTCACGTGCCCATGTTGGTCTTCTCTTATAAGAGTTCTTCTCACGAGGTGGATCTATATGTCTCTGTGGTTTTGTCATGTCATGTTCTTCATGATCTTCTTGGATCATCTCTTCCATAATTGTATCTCTAGCTTTGGGAACTTCAGTTTCTTCAATTTCTTTGTTTTGGGGTTGTCTTGATCTGTTGTAGGTCGAGTCTTCATCAAAAGTACCGTCTCTACTGGTCTCGATCTTCTTGAATCCTAGAAAGTATATTTTATATGCTTTTGATGTGTCACTGTATCCAACGAATATATCCTCCTTCCCTGAAAGATCTAGTTTTGTTCTCTTTTCTTTGGAAACATGTATGTACACAGGGCATCCAAATATTCTGAGTTGGCTGACTTCTGGTATTTTTTTTTCTCCCGAGAATGCTTCTTTTGGAGTCTTGTTTTCCAAGACACGGTGGGGTGTTCTTTTTTGTACATATACAGCAGTTCTTGTTACTTCCGCCCATAAGTGCATTGGAAGGTCTTGGTCATGAAGCATTGCCTTCGTTGCTTCCATTAATGTTCTGTTCTTTCTTTCTGCAATGCCATTTTGTTGAGGATTGTAGAGTGTTCATCACTCCACAAATCAGGCAGGATGAGGTTTACGGGTCTTCATGTATGAGAAGATCCATGCTTTTTCTTGGATATTTAATTTTATGTTACTGGTGTTTACTGATTCCCTCATGCCCCGTTGACTAACATTCTGCCCCCCAGTTTGTCCTGTTATAGATCTTTTACTGTCTTTGATAAGGGTATTCAGCATTCTGTTGTTTGAATTTTCTGACATGTGAAAACAAGTTATAGCTGCTATTCCCATAGTAAATGGTATCAAAGCCTGAGAGATCTGACCCCTTTTGTCAACAATCTGGCCCTTTGTTCATAGAAATCTCTGTTTATATTCTTGAAGGATTGACTATTGCTTAATTATTTTACACCCTCTTTGGGTTCCATGCCTTCATTGTAGTTCCAACTGTATTGATATTTTATTATTTACCAAAAACATGTGTGCCCTATGTACATCCAAGTTGTTTCTACAGTTCACAACTACTATTTTGTTGACAAATCAGAGTAACAAATTGCAGTTAAGGACTTTTAATTTCCTTTTGATCGTGAATCAAGATACCAAGCCTGTCCTTTATTAACAATATAATTGCACTAACAGTGAAGTTGCTGCCTGAATCGAAACTCTGAAATGACATTGGCATCCTGTTGTCACTCCAGTCTCCAATCACTGTTGATGATTGTATACTTCTATATGAAAAATGTTTAGAAGTGCAGCAACATGTCTAAGGGCCTGTTACCAGCAGCCAATGCAAAATCTAATTTGCATTCTTTCAGCACCATTGTACAGGCAATATGTATGTTGGCAGCTTGGATTTGTCTTTTACTTCACATGATCGGGACACGCTCATGTCTTTCGAGGGATGTTTGAGTGTTGAGGTCACACATTCAGTGGCAACTTTACAAATGTGTTAGTGATTCATTGGGGGCATCTTCTAGATCTTTTTATGCATATTTTTTCATTAAGGATACTTTGATGCATTTTCACACTGGCCGAGGCAAAAGTTGAATATTTTGAGGCATGAAGAGGACATACTAGCACATGAGCACATGGTTCAAGGTCAAGGAGCCCATTCCATGAAGAGCAGTCTCAATGGAAGAGTCTAGAAGAGCCTAGTACCTTTGGCATTTCTACTGTTATTTTATGAAGTTGCTAGAAGATCCCTGATGAAGAACACCTTACCTTGAAGATAATTCTAGAACTTATTTCATGATGGATCCATAACCTTCTGGAGTAATCTTTATCATATTTTATTACAGAATCACCCCTTAAAGATGTCTCTACAACACAGTTTTCTTCACATAAAGGGAGGGTGCCCCACATAGAAGTATCTAGAAGTGTGTCTATATTTAGAAGTCTATAGAAAAGGGTTCATTCAAAGTTTCTAGGATTTCTATGGGATATAAATGGAACTATATAAGGGGGTCATAATAATATCTTCATTTGCAAGATGTGTTTTCAGAGTGGGGAAAATCCTAGACCATTGGGCTACAAGTGGTGATATCTTGTGAAGGTTTGGAGCATCATTAAAAAATATCCCAGGCTGCGAATATCTCTCCTAAGGTTACTAATGTATCTTGTCTTCCTCTCTTCTTGGCTGGAAATGTTGTTGTTCTAGTGTTATTTTCCTCTGTCATGGGATCCCTCCAGTCCTTGGACTGGATCACCAGATCAGGTACGGATTCCAATCCGCCTAGATTCCACTGCACATGCATTTCATGTATTCATGAAATTACATCGCATAAGGTTTAAATTTATGTATTCGATGTACTCGTGAATGAGGACGTTGTATAAGGTTTGAAATTTAAGAAATATGAAATGACGACATTGTATAAGGTTTAAATTTATGTATTCCTTGTACTGGTGAAATGGCAATGTTGTTTAAGATTTGAAATTTAAGAAAAATTAATGTGTTAAACTTTAATGTATAACCATTAAGTCATGTAAAATGTCAACAGATGACCTTTGAAATTTTTGATGTATAAAATTTTCAAAAATATTGATGTATTAAAGTTTAATGAATGGATATTATCATATTACATAACTTTAAAATATTAAAGTAACTTTCACTACTACGTGGGATAATTCTTCTGTGGTAAGACATGTAAGCATAACTTAAGACTTCTATGGTAATGGTAACACAAGTTTAATTTACTAAGAGAGTTTAATACCACACCATAGTATTTTTACCATATACCCAGTTATGGTAAGACATAACTTTAAAATATTCAAAAGTAATGTTTAAAAACCCCACTTAGAATATTAATAAAGCTTGCTTCTCAATATAACTTAAATTAAAATTTAATAAAGCTATATTACAAATAAATATATTAAAATTTAATAAAGCTATATTACAAATAAATATAAGTAATATTGATAAAGTTATATATTTAAAAGTTCATGTATTTTAAATTTTTATATAAATTTTATTTTTTAAATTATAAGGAAAAAAATTATATTTTGTGTACTTTGTACTTGCCATTTCCCCACAGTATCCAGATCCTAGGTTTTCCAACAAACGGTGAATCCATATCCATATCCGTATCCTGGTAACTTAGTTTTTCTCCAGCATAATGAGGTCTGAACCATGAAATTTTTGTCCTATCTAAGACCCATAATTTCAGATCTGTTCATGTTATGTACCAGAAGTCCAAGACTGTTTTATCTTAATAGAAGGCTGTCTTTTACTATATCTCAGATTCTGATTTATGTGATGAAGCAAGAATATAACAAGGGTATTAATGTAACTTTATGAGCATAATATATTGGCTGGAAATCGAATCTGCAGTGCTGTTATAATTGAGGAAGACTGCTGTTCATTCATCTTCATTAATTCAATATTGTCCATTGTTAAACTCTCCAATTCTTAAGTGTTTTGACTCCATTGCCCAAGGATAAGGCACTGATCTACTTGAATCCACCATCTAATATATATTGCATATCATACTCTTTGATTGCTAAATCTGATTTTATATCAAGGGTTAATAATGGCTGATTTAGCAATCTCATCTAGGGAAATCCCTTTGTGCTGAAGAAGAGCCGTCCTTAGGTGAGAGAAGTGGACCCTAAGGTGACAGTGAGTGGCACTTCTAAGTTGCCCTAGGATTTGTGCTTGGACAATTTGAATGTAACTTGTCTGCAGGCCTGGGAGGTAACAAATTGGCACCATTGCCAAGGATACAATTCAGTAGACAAGGCTACAATGATGTGATGAGATGGACTTAATTGAAGATCTCATTTTATCATTCAATGACTGGAATAGTATGAAAAGGTATGAATGTTATAAATTTTTCAGATCTTATGTCGCATTTCAAATTGAAGATTTAGAAAATAAAAATATGGCATCATTCCGCGAGAGGTGGTATGTCGAAGTGTATGCCCCTTTAAAGTTCTCAGGTATTCCTAGAAACCCAAATAAGAACCCTAATGATAGGTTGAGCATCTTCCAAGGTTTTGTGAGGACACTTATCTATATTCTAGAGGCACATCATGTTGTACCTTTTATGGATTATATCTCAAAGCTTAATGTAGAACATGAACATGTTATGATGAGAATGTTTTCACATAGCTAGGTGGGAATTGCAAATGAATGGTTCCATGGTTTTGGCAAAGGGGAAATAAATTAATTTGCAGGGTTCATCAAAGAATTTCGCGAGTGTTGGCATAGCATGATAGCAGCTATCAAGAAGAAGAGCTAAAACTCGTTCAACATCTTTGTTGCAGGAAACGCCACACAGAGGGTTGTACCAGTACCAAAAATGGGGAAACTGGTATGAAACTGCATGGAAACGTCATCGGTCGTACCGTACAACATTTCATAATTTGGAAACGTCATATGGTATGGCCAATGGCGTTTTCGTGCCATTCCAGCCAAATTTGGCCACGTTTCTAATGAGTTTTAGCTAAGATGTGGGGTCGCAGATGCTAATGTGAGGGCTATGCATTCTCCTTTATCTTACCTTTCCATCATTTTACTTAAATTTAAAAAATTACCATTAATTGTTTCAAGATCTTTGAGAGTGGTTCTAACCTCATCGAACTTCATATGTAAAAAGTAGAATTTCATTTCCCATATATAATTCAACAGACTTAACAGTTTTCGCTTTTCACGATTTCTAGGTTGGTAGGATTGGAGCATTTCCATTGGATTTTATCATGTATGAGGATACAGGATTTCCATATCCCATATATAATTCAACAGACTTAACAGTTTTTGCTTTTCACGATTTCTAGGTTGGTAGGATTGGAGCATTTCCATCGGATTTTATCATGTATGAGGATACAGGACTTCCATTAGTTAAGATCATCAAGCTATAGGATTTTGTATCATGTAATCATCTATGACAATTAATATAGGCATGGGTTTCCTTTTAAATGTTATTTGTGTATCATTCTTATTTTCTTGCAAGATATATATATATTTCAATGTTGATATCGAGAAAAATAAACTTACACTTGAAGAATGATGAAAATATCGGACAAATCAGCAACACAAAAAAATCGAGAGAAATGAACGATATTTGTAACACTAATATATATATATATATATATCATGTTTCACCTAATGCACCCATTTTGGGGGGGTCACGTTTCCAGATATTTCCGTTTCGGAAACTTGGAAATGCGTCCACGTTTCGTGCAACCTAGTTGAGCATCCATACATCTTCAGCAAAGAGAAAAGTTTGTTGCACAAGGAGAACATTCATCATGAATTAATGGCTCAACAAAAAAATTGCCAGCCTTCTACATCTTCAACTTGTATTTCTTTTATGCACATGAAACCAACAAGGGAATGTATTTTTGCAGCTGCCACAGACTTGGAAAAGCAGCTTGGACAAGTGATGTGTGGCAACATTTTTCAGACATCTAGGAGGGGGCAGGAAGCCATAGAATCTAATCTAACTTATTTTTTCAGTTCTTATACCATTTTCTCTATGACATGTGGAGGATCAATTCAAGGCAACAATGAATGGAAGCCAAGTTATTACAAATTTATGTCGGGGCACCTTCTAATCCTTTGTTCCTTGATGCTATGATACATGATCTAGAAAGGCTTGTCGTAAGGCATGAATATGGTGTTTATATCACCCCTATTCAACAGTTGATTGATAGTGCATGCAATAGTGGAGAGTCGTGGCCTATGTTTGACATTCCATTATGTAGTCAACACTCATCTTCCTTTGATACATTCGCAGAGTTTGTAGCATATACATGAGGTAGTCTCACAATTTCCTTGTTTTGGTTTATTACATGACACAAGGAAAGATGTTTCATGATGTATGAGCTCATTGCATAGTAACAATGGCTCCTTGAATATAGTTAGCATTTCAACTTCCTTTTGTTGAGTAGAGTAGGAAGAATAAGCTCCATACTGCCAACCTTAGGTTTTCATTTATGCTATGTTTCCCTTTGGCATCTTGGCATGTACCTTATTTGTAGAGCCTCTTCAGAGTGATTAGTTAGATAGGAACACCTTCAAGTTTTATTTTAATAAATCTGAAGTGGACAAGATTGTTTTGGATTGTATGTTGGGGGTGATGGAGAAGTGAAGATCACATCACGTGTTTCCCGCATTTCTTTATCTTCTTGGCAAGTACATCATGCACAACAACATCCCATAGAGATTATGGAGTTGTCTTGCAACCTACAAGAGTGTACAGTCCCCATATGGAGATTTTGGCACCAAGATCTTCTTTCTAAGATGTTGCTTCAAACTCTTCACCCTTCAAATCTACAACAAAATCTTCATTCATGAAAATCAATTCATCAAGTAGATCTTCAATTTGTTCTTCTTCATATCTATTATCCCAATATTTGTATAATTCTCTAATGAACCCTACAAATGAATTTATTTCCCCATTGCCAAAAACATGAAACCAATGCTTTGCCACTCCCACCAAGCTATGTGAAAATATTCTCAACATAAAATCTTCATGTTCTACCTCAAGATCTGAAATATAATCCAATAAATATCCGACATTAGTGCAACCACAAAACCATGGATGGCATTTAACCCATCCTCGTGGGTTCTCATTTGGATACCCAAGAATATAGAGAAATCTAAAAGGACATACACTTCGGCATACCACCTCTCCCAAAATGATGCCATATTGATTTCCTTCCAAATATTCAAAATGAAATGTGTATATGAAATTTAAAAACTGTCACATTCATACCTTTTCATACCAATGGAATCGCTAGATAAGAAAACTAGATCTTCAACCAAGTCCATATCATCTCATCATTGTAGCCAAGTCCACTAAATCTGACAAAGGGGCCTTATCCTTGACAATGGTGCCAATTCATTACCTCCTAGATCTGAACACAAGATAAGTCCAAAAAGTCCAAAAGTACAAACCCTAGGGAAACATAAAAGTGCCACCAACTATCACCTCAGTGGCTACTTCTCTCACTTTACACTAGCTCTCCTCCATCACAAGGGGGGTTTCCCCAGATGAGATTGTTGAATCAGCCTTTATTAACCCTTGATATAAAATCAGATTTAACAATCAACGACTTATGATATGCAATAAATATTAGATGGTGGATTCAAGTAGATCAATGCCTCATCCTTGCAAGTCCCATGTTGGCATCAATGACAATTTAATCAACAATCTCCCCCTTTGTCATTGATGACAACAACTCATGCTCCCCCTGTGAGCATGCTCCCCTTTTGTCTTCATCTCTCCCCCTTTGGCATCAATGGCAAAGGGTGACCACATATCTGCATCTGAAGGTACTAATCACTGCTCCCCCTGTAAATATGCACGATCCTAGGACCTGTCTGTATGCTTGGAGTAGCCATCCTTTCTCCTTTGAGTTCATCCTCCAGACTTATGAACTCAGGGTGTGCTAAGGTCTTTGAGAGACCTTAAGCTTGGCTTTCCATATGGCAACCATCCTCCTTGCACTAATCAACCTCTCCTATATGTAACTGCTCGGTCTTCTTCATCAATACTTTCTTCTTGGCATTTGTCCTTTCAACATTTGTTCCTTCATATGTATTGGCTTTCCTTGTTGAGCTGTATGAGAAACTTCTCATGGATTGTTTCCATGTATTCCAACAGTCTTGAGCTTTGTGCCCAAGGCCACTGTAACTATAACACCTCATAGTACGACAATATACAGCTGCCAGCAATGTGACCAACATGGTTGCATGTCCAACACCTAATAGAGTTGTTGGAGCTTCCAACACTTCTTTGATCAACTTCATTCCTCTGTATCTAAGAGTATCCTTGACTGCGGACCTTTGTCTTCTCATCTTCAAATCTTTTTGCATTGGTTCTTCCTGATGTGTATGAAGGACTCCTCCTTGGTTGACTTCTCTGACTTGCACAATCTTGGGCTTTGTGACCAAACCCACTACAGGTATAGCATCTCAATGTGAAACAAGTAGCAGCAATATGTCCAGCTCGGTTACATGTCCAGCATCTAACTTTGTCATTGGGGCTTCCAACACTTCTTCTTCCGTAGAGTCTACAATCCATAGCCTTATGACCAAAGTTAGAACAAGAAAAACAATAACCATTAAAGCCATCTTCATAACTAGAACTTTGGTTCCATCTTGTAGTTGTTTATTTTCAAAGCTTGATTGGAGGAATAGGCCTAACTTCTTGATGCATTCTTGAACTTCCAAAGTCTTTGTTGTCATGTGCATGGGGAGCAGCTTTGGATGTTGATGGACCTGCTTCTGGAGACTTGGGAGACCAAGTGCTATCTTAATATTTTATTTCCTCCTCCTTGTAACCAAGACCAGTCTTGTCACAAGGAGATCTTTGGCAATCCAAGATCTTATCTAGGACAACTGAACTGTCCTTGAACTTGACAAAGACATCCATCTTTTCACCTTTCTTCCTGAGACCAACTACCTCCATCTCCAATTTTTGGATTGTCTGCTCCTTTTCTTCCAACTAATTCTTCAAGATTTCTTCTATCCTCTTGGCTTCCTCCAGCTGAGTCTTCAAATCATGATGGGCCTGTCTACTTTCTTCAAGCTCTTATGAGTCTTCAACCAAGCTCTTCTTCTTCTTCCTTTTGACTGATCAATTCAGTTTTTAGTCGTTCAATTTCAACAACCTTGTCTTTCAACTAATCCTGCAACTCTTCATCCTTGTGTTTGAGCTTTGGAAGCAATACTCTCGTTGCCATGGTCTTCTGTTGATATTCATTCAAAGAATCCAAGATTTTCTTTTTGAACCTTGTGAATTCACTATGGTTCAGATTTACTATGTTCAAGACCCAATTTGCTCTAAGATCAATATTTATCGAAGTGAGATGTATCTCATGTGCAGCTTTTGACAGTTCTTCATCATTTGCTACAAGAACCTTCTCAATTTCATCACACATGCTATAATTACAATCAAAAGAATCCATACCTTTACTGGAGTCCACTTCTTGCTTTTCTTCTTCTTGATTGACCTCTTCCGAAGGCTTGTCTTTTGATTCCTGATCTGTCATTCAGTGTCTGATCTTCCCTTCTAATACTCGCTTTGTAACTTGAACCATAGGTCTTTAGTTGAAGTGTACTCCCTTACACTTTCTTTCAATGAGCTAGGAACTCCATCCACGAGAAACTTCAAGTCTGTAGCATTGTCCTTCTTTACTTCTTTCTGTGCGGCTGCCTTGCCCTTCTTATTAGATGGAGTGGGTGGATTGATCACAATCTCTCAAACACCAAACTTCTTCAGATATGCCTTCATCTTGCTCCTCCACCCGAAGTAATCCGTCACATCAAGTATGAGCGTATCATTGCTTGATGACTTTGCTTTTGCTTCCATTGTGTGTCCACGGATCTCCTTCAAGCTTGCAAGGCTTGTGACGAAGGCCTGCTCTGGTACTAATTGTTCGACACAATGGCCACACTAAGATGGGGGGGTGAATTAGTGTGTGAGCAATTTATACTTGTTTCACCTTCTTTTAATCAATTGGAGTTTATCAAGCTATATTATCAATATCATGATCAACTAAATCATATATACAATAATCACATCATAAAAAGACACAAGAATATATGTAAGGTTAACTTTATTTATTTGTAATGGAACACTTCAATCTTCGCGATTACAATCAGCACCAACTGATGAAAAGAGCACCAACTCTCAATACAAGACCCAACCTGGTTTTCTTAGCTCCAACTAAGAAAGGGTTGAGAATTCCAATCCTTAAGAGCAATACTCAGCTTGCAAACACTTTCATGATCAATCAATCATCTGTTGCATCCCTCTTTGCGTGTCAATCTGCTCATCACTCTTTGCTTGTCAATTTGTTCATCAATACGGTTTGGTCAATCTTTGCTCATCTACATCATAGTTACCGTTGCTCTCATTGATCATCAGGTATGCATCATCAAAGCATCATCATAATGTACAAGGCATTATCAATGCATCACTAGTAGTGTACAAGGCATCATCAACATCATCATGGAGTATCAAGTATACACCAATATGTATCATCATCATCAAGTATACAAGTGATCATAGTATGCATCATGTATGCATCATCATCATAGAATATAAATCACAATGGATGTACTTCACACATCGTTGTACATATAAATATACCGCTGTATACATCACTGTACATACACTATCATGCCTGAGTATAGCATACCTTAATCAGTGCATGTCAAAGATCTCATACCTTGATTGTATATGTCTGTTGTGGATGACCCAAACAAGGTCAACCAAAGACTGTATATGCTGAGGAAGATCTCAATCTTTGTCAACTTCGGGACTGTTTATAGACCTCAAAATTCAGGACTATTTGTATACTGGAGATGAGCCAAAATCGGGACCGTGTATGATGGTTAAACTTCACCTTCTACTCCTGCAAAAATTCAAACTATACATACCATAGTGGAAAAATTCGCGATTTTTTCTGGCTGCCGATTTTTCGGCCCCAAAAAATCGCGATTTTTTCAAAAAATCAGACATTGCGAAAAATCGAGAAAATCGGGAAAAAATTTGACCCTATTGAAGTACAAAATTTGCATTTTTAATGCTTGCCGCGGTTTGTCGATTTTTGCCGATTTTTTCGCCAATGTTGCCGAGAAGATGTTTTCTGGACCCTCGCCGATTTTTTGCCGATGCCGATTTTTTCCACTATGGTACATACCCTTACTGTGTATTTTCTTGCAGACTTGAAGCTTAAGCTTAGGACCACAAGATAAAGGTTTAGTTCTGTCATCAAATAGGCAACAGTGACCACAACACAAACCACTGTAAAGCACATCAATTCAGACTATAAGAGGGGCGCAGTAACATCATTCAAAAGCTCTGGCAAACATCCCAACCATAGACTGTACAAGCACAAAAACTCAGACTGTTATGCTGAGTAAGACCTTTAAAATTCGGGACTATTTAGCTTCAACCTCTGCTCAAATTCGGGACTAGGGGTACTCAACAATTGTTAAATTTAGGATTGTTTATGAGTTTCAAAATGAGGATTGTTTGTATGCTGAGATTAAAGCCCTACACCATGTCAGATTGGGATTGTTTGTTGACTATGGAATAGCCTCCAAAACCAGTCACAAGTTCAATAAGAATGTTTCCTGTGACCTCAAACCACTTCACCTCAAAGTTGTTACACAATTTGGCTTGTTTTTGTATTTTAAAGACTCCAAGACAAGTCACAACATTGGACTGTCATAAACTACCCAAAAAATTTGGGATTGTTTCCACCTTGATTGCTACTATCCTAATTCCTCAGTCTCCACAAGTTTTTCCTCAGTCCAAGCTATAATATCCCAAATACTGATATTCTCCAATGTTCTGTGATAGTGTTGACTCGCACACTCAATCTCATACAAATTTGCAAAATAATTGTGCATGCAAACCCGCCATGCAAAAATGCCCTAAAATATAGTTGAATTAGGGTTAGGGTTTTGCAGAGAGAAATTAGCACTTACCACTGATATTTTGGCTGATAATGACTCCAAAGATAGCTGCATGCATAAGGATCCGGATGGGTGGTCTAATAATGCTCTTTTCCTCCGGTGTTACCGCACCGCAGTACCGTAAAAACCCTCCAAACTGAAGGTGACGTTTTTGTAGGAGGAGAGGTTCGTTTGGGCTGAAGCTTTTTGAGCTTGTCCGTTTGTTGAAGCCAGAGAGATGGCCTGGCACATGAGGAGGTTTGGCTACCTCTAAGTGCTCTAGCGAATTGATTAACAGTTCTGCTGCTCACGCCCCCAACTGATCTGTTTGGTTGATAGTTGTTCCAAGTGAGCAAACTAATGGCTAATAATCACTACATACCGTACGATAGGCCTGCTGAGAAAGAAGAAGCTGACATGTGGAGGAAAGACTGGGTTTTGTGGTCCTAGCGAATCCTTATGTGTTTTCCCTACTACTTCCGGTTGCAAACGTGGATCTGCTAATAACCCTTCAGAATGTGCTAGATCTCTGAATACTGTAGTATATGATGGATGCAATGGATAAACCTGGATGATCTATCCCAATAACAGACTAGGGCAGATATCTCACTGTTGAACCCTCGCTAGCTGAAGACACAGTCTCCAACCCCAACTGTCGCAGCTACACGCTGTGCTGCTGCTCGAAACTCCAAAATCAATCAACAATAACAATAGATATTCTCTTTGGTCCAATAACCCTTTTTAAATAAAATAGCATGTACTTTTAGGGTTTTCATGTCACTTTTAGGGTTTATGCTTCACTTTTGCATGCATTCAATTCTAATTTCATGTTGACTAAAATAAGGCCTGCATGCTTTATGATATGAACTCTTATGGCCTTCTTACTACACTGATGATTTAATAATACTGAATTGATGTACCTTTCTGCTCCTAGTGCTATTAGTCTCAGTTATTTCCTTTTTATAAAAACAGAACATTACAGTCCTCCCTCACCAAAGATTGCTTGTCCTCCAGCAATGCCAATGCAAATCCACAATCAATCAACTGAACCAACTGAATCCGGGGATGATCCCAAGGTCCCAAATTATCCTTAGGAGATTTGTAGCACCCTCTGCTCAAAACACTGCACTGTACGGTACCATCACCAGAGACCTCATGAAAGCATCCTCTAGCAATCACTAAATTGTCAGTGACTGTAATCCCAAGGTCCCAAATCAATCTGAGAATTGCAGAGGTCAAAATTCATCCACCGCTACCCTGCGTAGTATCGACACAAGGAGCATCATGTAGACCCCCAAGTAACACCATCAATAAACACTGTATCCATCCCTCATAAGGTCCTCCACCTGGATCCCAATACAAACTTGTGCATATTTCATCCCAAATATTTGAAGGCTCTTGTGGGACTATACCCTTGGCTAGGAATGTCTTCCCAAGAATCGCCCACTCAATAGGACACCAACTCTTAATCTCTCTCCAATCCAATCCCCAAAAAGGACCTTGTCCATAAGCACCATTACAAAGAATAATCCTACCCATTACCTTGAATTTTGTGCCAACGGTACTGTATGATCTATTGTACCTTCACACATGCGAGTAGGGACTGTACGGACTGTACTTTTATGATGCCTCGAAAATCGTTCCCAACCTCCAATAAATGATGTATGGCCATGTCAGACTATTGTACGGTGTTGCCTCGATTTATGTGTCGCACGTGTTGTACGAATTTTGACAGGCTGTAATTAATGCAGTTGTACTTTTGCAATTAATGTTGTTGCTTGTATTGGGAATTGTGCCCAAGGTTTTCTCTCTCTCTCCTTTAGTCTGAATCTCTCCTGTCTCTCCTCATTGATGGATCTCTAATTTGTCCTTTAACCCTAGTTTTATACTTTAAATTTTGTAACTACCTCGTCTAGCCAACTTAATCTTATGGTTGAGATGTTTTTTACAAAATCTAGGGTTCTCAGTCTCACTTAATGCACTCTTATTTTATATTAACGCACTTTAATTATTAAATATCTTTTAAGTGAGACCCAATACAATAAAGTACAAAACATCATTTATTTATATATAAGTCACTTTATACATAAATGTACATAATGGACAAATCACATGTCTTCTTTATCACACAACACCCAAAACTATAAAGAGGACCTTCAGAATTAACTTTTCAACATAGTTCAATATTGATTTACATCTCCTTTTAGTGAGGGTTTCTTCTTATTCAACAAGGCAAGTACCCCATCGAAATGACTAAGTGATTCACCATCTTCAAGGACTTCTTCAATGTTTCAAGGATTGCTTCAATTGTGGGCTTCCATGTGGGTTGCATCACCTAACACCAACAAGTGCATCAAGCCACAATAAGAATGGGTTCCACGACACAAGCTTCCAAACGTAAGAGAACCATCATGCCATCTAAGGAAAGGGTTCCAAATCAAGTGCAAGAAAGTGTGTCCAAGTGTCCAAGTGCAATCACACCACCATATAAGTGGGTGCCAAGCCTTTCTCATGCCCTAGGGCCATCTCCAAGAGTTCTAGGACTCCATCAAGCCATCAACAACCATGCAAACCACAAATGACCACAAAATGGGTCATTTGGCCCATTTGGTGTTCCAAAGGCTTCTTTAACATGCCAAGGGGCTTCATGGGCTTCTTCAACCATACAAGAGGACCTCCAAGGGTCAAGATCCATCATGCTACCTCATGTGGGGTTGCCAAGCCTTCTCCTAGGGTACCATGACCCTATCAAGGCATGAATGACCATAGAATGGGTCATTAATGCTTCTTCAACCCATCAAGGGCTTCTCCAGTGTCTATAAGGGCTTCAGCACAATCTCCACGGTCTTCAACATCATTAGCAAGGTCTTCAGAATGGTCAACAAGGTGGTGGCTCCAAGATCCAACCTTGTGGGTACAAGGACCTTGTCAGGCTCCACAAGGTCCTTCAAAGAGCGACTCATCTCTATAAGGGCTCCAAGGCACTGGATGTGAGGGTACTGGGTCATCCATAACTGTGCACTGCAAGAGGGACTTGGTGGCATCAATGACTGCCTATGGGGCCACTGCAAGTCCCATGTTGGCATCAATGACAATTTAATCAACACACATTGCTCTGTGTGGATTTATGGGCCTTTCTTTGTTTGCATTTTGATTTTACCTGGCCACCCTCCTTCTGCACTCCTTCAATCCTTGAATCAATGTGCAGCAATCAATCCTCTTAGCCTACTCTTACAAAAGTGAATATTGGCTCCCATGCAACCGAATGAATAGTTGCTGCTTTTGTTTCTGGCAGATTTTGGAGTGTAGGGTTCAGGTCAAGATCATAGTAGCGTGTGGCCTCTATCACACAGATCCAAACGTAAGGTTTATTTAGTGCAGAGATCTTATTTGGTGAAGTGCACAAAAATACCCCAAATCTATGAGATTGTCAGCCTTCTGACCTGTGATCTAGACTTTGAGGCAGAAGGTGTCTTTCTCAAGGCCAAGGCAGTTATTTTAAAATGTTGTTGTATCAAAATTTGCAGTTTTGTCATAAAAAGTTAGTCTCACTCATCATTTCAGGAACTTCAAGATATCATAATTTGCCCATATTAAATCAGTTTTGAACAAATATTTATAAAATTTTAGAGTTGCCTAATTTTTCACACAGAACCCATATTTGCAGTCAGAATTTTGAATTCTTCTATCAGATTTCTTGTATAGAATATATGGGGGATTGTTAATGGTGACATCAAAATGTTAAAAGGTGACAAAATCTCAGACTCCGACTGTGTGCATGCATGCACAGTCATTAACAGCATTTGTCCAACACTTTAATATGTACTGATATTAAAGCTTAAACAGTCTAAATATACCACCATACACCCAGGAATAAATTTCAGACCTTAAGAAGTTAATACACAGCATTAAGTGTCTCAATGCAGCAGAAAAATTCATGAACAGGAGGCTGTAAGTAATTTCAAACACATAACAAAATGGTCAAACTTTACCCATTCAAGAGGTCCTTTCTTTAACAGGCAGTGAAAACTCAGATTTACACCCGCAGTCTCTTTCGGCCATTAAATACAATGCATATCAGTGACTATTCTTGAAAACTGAGCCTAACATTCACCTCAACATCTGAGCTGTAGGTGACACTGGAAAATGTGGTTTCAGGCATCCAAAAACTGTTCACTAACAGCAAAAAACACTACAGCAGATTTTACCTTGAAATTTGTGCCAAGCTTTTCCAGCAGTACAGCCCTCAACATCCAACAACAGACTGCCTAGGAAATTGTGTCCTCTCAACCACCTCGATTTCTGTGCCACAGTAAGCTGTACAGCCTTCACCTCTCCACTGTATGGACTGTCTGAATAATGGCTGAATCAGCCTTGGGAATCATGCCCACCACCTAGGGAATCATGTCCACCTTTTGCTACTGCTGCAAAAACCCTTTCAGCTCTCTTGAACTGTGTGCCTACTCTCTCAGCTCTCTCTTGGAAGGTGTGTCAACAATGAAGTCTCTATGTCTTTTATTTTCGATTTAGGTTAACCGCCGGTGACTCTTCATCTTCTATGGCTGAGATTGAATCTTAGCCGCAAGATCCACTATAGAAGTTCACTTAAATTACCAAAGTGAACTATATAAAACAACATTGGAATTCGAAAAGTCATTTTAATTTTTACCCCAAATAACTAAAAAATCACTATGACATAAAGTCACTTTATAAAGTGAAAGTTACTTTAATAAAGTACAACTCACTTTAAAAACATAAACTCACATCAAAAAGCACTTTAATAAATACACATTAATAAAGTCACTTTAATGACCATTATTGAGACTACATTATTCCACCCTTCTACACCCACGCACAAGGTGCAAAGTACCTCCCAAGCTATTAAAAGCTAACACAAAATCGACAGATGCAAAGGAGTTGGCTGATGAAAAGAGTGTTGTGAAGAAGCCACAGGGTTTACTGGTCAAAATGTATCATAGCCTTCAGGGACACAACGAAACTAAGTAATCCTGTAGAGGTATGGAAGAATCTATCATCAAATATGACAAAACCGATAACAATTTTGCTTACCATATAGATAATAATAAGATAATTTTGTTAATGACCAACAAATTACCACAAAAAGTAGATTAATGGGAATGTGTAGTACCCTGATGCCAATACAAAGTGGAAGCACTAAGGTGGATCCTCTAGAAAGAGGTAAGAATCTAACCTAAAAAACAAAAAGAGCTAACTCCAAAGATGGAGAGTGGATCCAAAGGAGAGTTGTACAAAGAGAGTTTGTTCTACGCTCCCCCTTGCAGCAGCATCACCCCTCGCATCAGCTACAGACTTCTCTGATCATAGCCGTGTCCCGATAGCAGAGAACCCCTCACAGACGCAGCAACAGCCGCAGCAGGTCCCAACATGGTATGGGTCTGATGATGGAAGAGGGTTATGAGTCAGGTGTGTCGATGTCGGTTCGTGTTTGATTGATGAATGGGAATCTCACCTTGTCACAGCGCATCTGGCCATGGGCAAAGGTGGCCGCAAAATTAACCATTTTTGGCTAATTAAAAATATGATGGGCACTCTCATGGAAGATATGTTGAGCAATTGGAGCTCTGCCCGTAGTGCTATGCTCTCGGCCAAGGCCAAATTGACGGAGTTGGACAACCAGCTCAATGGGTTGGATGCCACCTTTGCTTGGAAGCGACTTGCTAGCGGGCAGTGCAAAGTTAGCAATACGGAGGTCGAGAGTGGTAGCGCCACGAGAGGACTGTCGAAGGATAGGAGCTCTACTCCAGCTCAAATAGCAACAATGAGCGCTATGTTTCCAATGCCTTCTACCATCGCGCCTCTGCTCAACAAACGGATTCGCGACAGTGAGGAGCTCTTCCGTAAGTCTTCTCCCCTACTAGTAAAATTGCATGTTTCGACCTGAGCTGACAACTTCCATGGTGGTTGACCCATCTTGGAGGAGGTACCCCCTCAGTAAAATGCAAACGAAGGCCTTGAAGATGGCTCTGCTGTTAAATTATTGTAACTTTGAAGTGTATTTACTTATTATCCCCGATGATCCTATCAGGAGAATCATTTGTATTCATTATACCCCGATGTTCCTATCGGGAGAATTACTAAGAGTCATGAGGAAATTCCCTCCATTGTAAGTCGGGTCATTAGCACCCTAATTAATATAATATTAAGTTGTTTGTGTCCTCCTAGAGAAGTCGGCCCAGTCAATTTTAGTGGGGCCGACTTGGTGGAGTAAATTGTCAAGTGAACGAAAAAATATAAATAGAAGTGAGGCCCTCCTCATTTCCACACACTCACACTCACTTGTGTAACGCATAACAGAGAGAGATAGTTGTAGTTGCAAGGAGGAGAAAGATCAGTCTGAGGTTTTATCTTTTATCTTTTGATCATCTATATTGAAGAAGCTTTTGCTGGGTTTTTCCCATTAGGGTTTTCCCAGGGTAAATCTGTGTTGATCTTGTGATACTGTTTCTTTCAGTGATCCTATCTATATGCTTTTGTTATGAAATTGAAATTGAATGCTGATAATCTAGCTTAACATATGGAATCTTAACATGGTATCAGAGCTAACCTGGATAGGACAGCTTTCACAAGGTGAAAAAGCCCTCTCTCTCTCCCTGACAAGAAATTAGGGTTTCGAAAAAAAATTGAGTTTTGAAGAACCGATTGCATGGAAAGCTGTGCCCTCCTAGAGCGCATCTTTTGAGCACAGGATCAAAGTTTTTGGAGGAGCAGATCTCCTAGAAAGTCAAACCCTAGTTTGACACTGCACTAGAAAACTACAGAAATCCAGTGACCCAAAAAACTGCTAGAAGCTGCAGTGCTGAATCTCGCAAGTCAGATTTGAAAGGTGAAGACTTGAGAACTCCAGAAACCAAGCACACCAATCAACTCGCCTCAGTCAAGCGCATCTCCTGGTAAGATCAGTTTCTCATTTTCTAGATTTTCAATTTTTTGTAATCTCCTGTCAAGATGGCCCCAAGCACCAAGCTTAAGGACAAGCTAGAAGGCATAGAGAATTACAAAGCATGGAAATACAGAATTGGTCTCATTCTCAAGGAGAATGATCTCGAGAAATATATCAAGGATGAAGTTGCAGAACCTGAAAAGGCTGAAGCTAAGGAGAAGCACAGAAAGGATCTGATTAGGGCACAAAGAATTATTGTTGAGTCCATCAATGATCACTTGATCTCTCAAGTGTCATCCAAGAAAACTCCGAAAGAAATGTATGATGCCCTAGCAAGAATGTACGGAGGAAGAAACATCAAGAGAAAGATGAATCTAAGAGCTCAGTAGAAGAGCACCAAGATGAGTCATGGAGAATCCATCCAGGACTACTTCACAAGGGTCTCCCAGTTCAACGAACAACTAGAAGCCATTGGAGACAAACTTGATGAAGATGAATTGGTTATGACTGCTCTCAATGGTCTCACTAGACCCTGGGAGTCATTCATCTAGATGATGTGTGCCAGGAAGGAGAGCATGAAGTTTGATGTTGTATGGGAAGATTGTATTCAAGAGGAGACTAGAGTGGCAAATAGAGAAGCTCTACTGAAGGAGGATGATCACGCCCTAGCCACCCATACCAAGAGAAGAAGAAGTCAACCCACTTCAAGAAGGGAAACCACAGGGAGTCTCAACCTCCCAGAAGGTTCCAGAGAACAAGAGAAAGTTTCCCCAATAAGGACTACTCCAACTTTCAATGTTTTCATTGTGATAAGATAGGACACATTGCTAGAAATTATCCTTTGAAGAGACAAGAATACAAGAAGAGGAACAACAACAACAAAAGATATCATGCACATCTAGCTGAAGATAAGGATGAAGAAGAAGAAGAGGAAGGACCTCGAAGAAAGCAAGCAAGAAAAGAAGATGCAGAAGAGTATGTACTATAGTAGGAGATGACTATCAAAATCCAATCAAAGGAATCGGTGAAGCAAGCTCCAAGCTTGATTAAGGAAATCCCCTGAAGATGATGGAAGTTTTATATGTACCAGGTCTAAAGAAGAATTTACTTTCTATCTCAGCTCTAGATAAGAAAGGATTCAGAGTTGCATTCATAGATGGCCAAGTACTCATGTGGACCAAAGGAAAGACAATTGAAGATGCAGTTGTCATCGGTGAAGAAGAAGGAGGCCTGTATAAACTCAAGGGACATTTAGAAACAGCCCTTGTTCATGAGTCCACTCACCCTAGTGAACTGTGGCATAGAAGGCTTGCCCACATCAATTACAAAGCACTACCTCATGTGAAAAAAGTAGTAACGGGATTACCAGACTTGAAGATCAACCATGAAGACATTTGCAAAGGATGTGCAAAAGGGAAGAATATCAAGAATCCATTTCCGAAGAGTGAAACAAAAACTAAAGGTACATTGGAATTGATTCATTCATATGTGTGTGGTCCAATGTCCTCCACATCTTTGAGTGGTTTTGAGTATTATATTACATTTATTGATGACTATTCAAGAAAGACATGGATATACTTATTGAAAGCAAAGAGCGAGGTGTTTGAGAAATTCAAGGAATTCAAAGCCTTGATAGAGAATCTTTCAGACAAGAGAATAAAGACACTCCGATCAGACAATGGCAGAAAGTATACTTCAAAAGAATTTGAAGCCTTTTGCAAAGATGTTCGAATCAAGAGGGAACTAACTACTTTCTACAATCCTCAACAAAATGGTGTTGCGGAAAGAAAGAACAGAACCATCATGGAGGCAGTGAAGACAATGATATATGATCAAGATCTTCCAATGCATCTATGGATTCAAGACTCCGGAAGAGATGTTCACGGGAAAGAAGCCTGAGGTAAGTCACCTCAAGATATTTGGTTGTCCAGTATATGTTCATATACCGAAAGAGAAAAGAACCAAGTTGGACCCTTCCGAAAAGAAGGGAATATTTGTTGGATACTGTGAAGTATCCAAAGCATTCAGAATTTACATTCCTGGATTCCATCAAATGGAAATCAGTAGAGATGTAACATTCGATGAAGAAGCAGCTCTCAAGAGATCCAGAAAATGTCAACATGAAGAAGTTAATGAGGAAGATGCACCTCCCAGAAATGTAGAGGCTACATTCCTCCCCGACGATAAAGCACCTGAAGATCATGATATGACAGAACCACAAGGACCCCCTACGATGGAAATATCACGGAAGAAAAAGACTGCTTGGGCAAGAGAAATTATACAAGAAGCAGAAAGATATGGAGCTCCTGAAGGCTCCACAAGGATAAGCAAGAAGCCCAAGACATTTTCCAACTATGTAGCCTTGATGTGTGATCTTGTAGATCAAGAACCTACAAACTATGAAGAAGTTGTACAGAAGAAAGAATGGGTAGAAGCAATGACGGAAGAATACCAATCAATCATGAAGAATGATGTTTAGGATATAGTTCCCAAACCAGAAGGCAAGAGTGTGGTATCCTCCAAATGGATCTACAAAATAAAACATCCAGCTGACGAAAGTATAGAGAAGTACAAGGCAAGATTTGTGGCTAGAGGTTTCTCTCAAAAAAAGGGAATTGATTATGAAGAAACATTTGCACCAGTAACACGGTATACTTCGATTAGAGCTATCATGGCACATGCATCCATGATGAAGTGGGACTTACACCAGATGGATGTGAAGACAGCCTTCCTGAATGGTGTGATTGAAGAAGAAGTATACATAGAACAGCCACAAGGATTTGAAGTTGAAGACAGACAGACTCACGTATGCAAGTTGAAGAAGGCCCTGTATGGCCTGAAGCAAGCTCCTAAAGCTTGGTATGGAAGGATAGATAGTTTCCTGACAAGCTTGGACTTTACCAAGAATAAAGTCAATCCTAACCTTTACTTCAAGGTTATAGAAGATAAACCTGTCATACTATTACTGTATGTGGATGATCTATTTCTGACAGGGAATGAGAAACAGATTGTGGAATGCAAGAAGAAGCTCGCTGAAGAATTTGAGATGAAAGACCTTGGGTTAATGCATTATTTCCTAGGTCTAGAGGTATGGCAGAACTCAGAAGGAATCTTTCTCAATCAGAGAAAGTACGCAGTGGAAATATTGAAAAGATTTGATGTGTTGGAATGTATAGCCATGGCCACACCCATGGATACCAACCTAAAGTTGTTGGCTGATGAATCATCAGAACTAGTGAATGTGACTCAATACGGACAGATTATTGGGTCATTGATGTATCTAA
The DNA here is from genome assembly GCA_001517045.1 of Pseudotsuga menziesii. Taxonomy (NCBI): domain Eukaryota; kingdom Viridiplantae; phylum Streptophyta; class Pinopsida; order Pinales; family Pinaceae; genus Pseudotsuga; species Pseudotsuga menziesii. Next base: position 119,762 of record LPNX010518448.1, read on the forward strand.
CAAATACCAAACTAGACATTTGTTTTGTTGTGAACACCCTAAGTCAGTATCTAGTTCAACCTAGACTTGTTCACCTTATAGCTGCAAAACATGTGATGAGATATCTGAAAGAGACTATAGACTTTGGTCTATACTATGATGGAAACCATGATTACAGATTGTATGGCTATACAGATGCAGATTGGGCTGGAAGTGTCTCAGAGAGAAGTACATCAAGAGGATGTTATAGTCTGGGGTCTGCTATGATTTCATGGTTTAGCAAGAAACAGTCCAGTGTCGCTCTTAGCACGGCTGAAGCAGAATATATAGCAGCTTGCTCTACTAGTTGTGAAGCCATATGGCTTCGAAAGCTGATGTCAGGTTTATTCAACCTGGAGTTAAATACCACCGTGATTCTATGCGATAACCAAAGTTGTACAAAGATGACGGAGAACCCAGTGTTCCATGATAAGTCAAAGCACGTAGAAATCCGGTATTTCTACATTCGAGATATGATGCATAAGGGAGCAATGAAGCTCCAGTATGTGAGTACCAATGAACAAGTTGTTGATGTGTTGACGGAGCCTCTGTCTCGAGTAAAGTTCGAATACTTTCGAGACAAGCTTGGTGTTGTTCAGAAAGACCTTCCCCGAAAGGAGGAGTAGTGATGTTGCAGTGGGAGTGTATCATCCCTGGACATTTGTCCTAAAGTGATCCATAGACTTATGTCTCCGAGAAAGACGAAGGATTGTATCATCCCTGAACTTTTCTTCAGAATGGATCCGGTGACTTCGGTCCTCGAGAATGTGGTGGGATTGTACCATCCCTGAACTTTTGTTCAGAATGGATCTGATGATCGAGAATGAGGTGGGGTTGTATCATCCCTGGACATTTGTCCTAAACTGTATATGGTGGCTTCGGTCCTCAAGAATGTGTTGGGGTTGTATCATCCCTGGACATTTGTCCTAAACAGTATCCAGTGGCTTCGGTCCTCGAGAATGTGGTGGGGTTGTATCATCCCTGGACATTTGTCCTAAACTATGTCTAGTGGCTTCGGTCCTCAAGAATGTGGTGGGGTTGTATCATCCCTAGACATTTGTCCTAAACTGTATCCAGTGGCTTTGGTCCTCGAGAATGTGGTAGGATTGCATCATCCTTGGACTTAGTCCTAAAGTGATAGGGAGTGATTATCCTGTAATTGTATCCGGTGACTTCGGTCGTCGAGAATGTGGTAGGATTGTATCATCCCTAGACTTAAGTCCAAAAGTGATCCGAAGACATTTGTCTTCGTATTATGAATTGCAGGTTGTTGCTGATGATGATGATATTACTGATCGAAAGATCAGAGTATGATGATGATGATGTTACTGATCGAAAGATCAGGGTATAATGATGATGATGATGTTGCTCAAAGTATTGATGATGACGATGATGATGATGTTGCTCAAAGTATTGATGATGACAATGATGATGTTGTTGATCGAAAGATCAGAGTGTGATGATGATGTTGCTCAGAGAATTGTTGTTGATGATGATGATGATCGAAAGGTCAAAGTATTATTGATGATGATGCTGTTGATTGATGAAGACCAAAGTGTTGATGAAGATGTTGTCGATCAAAGTGTTGCTGCTGCTGAAATTGAAGATGAAGACTATATGTCAAAGATGTTGAAAAAGCTTCCTATGATTTATAGATGTATCACCCTGATGATGTTGAAGATGATCTCTCTCCTTCTCCTGTTGTTGTGGTTGATGTTTTTGTAGAATACCCTTCTCGTTAATGGGGAGTATTGAATTATTGTAACTTTGAAATGTATTTACTTATTATCCTCGATGATCCTATCGGGAGAATCATTTGTATTTCATTATACCCCAATGTTCCTATTGGGAGAATTACGAAGAGTCATGAGGAAATTCCCTCCGTTGTAAGTCGGGTCATTAGCACCCTAATTAATATAATATTAAGTTGTTTGTGTCCTCCTAGAGAAGTCGGCCTAGTCAATTTTAGTGGGGCCGACTTGGTGGAGTGAATTGTCAAGTGAACGAAAGAATATAAATAGAAGTGAGGCTCTCCTCATTTCTACACACTCACACTCACTTGTGTAGCGCATAAGAGAGAGAGAGAGCTGCAGCTGCAAGGAGGAGAAAGATCAATCTAGGGTTTTATCTTTTATCTTTTGATCATCTATATTGAAGAAGCTTTTGCTGGGTTTTCCCAGGGTAAATCTGTGTTGATTTTGTGATATTGTTTCTTTCAGTGATCCTATCTATGCTTTTGTTATGAAATTGAAATTGAATGCTGATAATCTAGCTTAGGATATGGAATCTTAACATCTGCCATCTACTGGTTCTACTTGTTATTTCCAGCCTTTTTGTCTTAGTTTGTTTACTAGTCTTTTGTTTAAAGTCTCCATGAACAGTAGAATTGTCTCATCCGTAGATGGATTTTTTTGTGATGTAAATCTCATACTTGTGTCCAGTTTTTACTAGTTGGGATGGTGGTTCCATTGTCTCAGACCACCCAGATGCCTCTCTATGATGTATTTTTTTATTCCTCAGTTTAGTAGAATTTGCAGACTTACAAAAAAAATATATTGGCAAAAGTTAAATAAAGACATTGTAAGATTTATATGGATAAAATTCATATACATGCTATTCCAAAGTAAAAAGGGGCAATCCCAAAAGCATCTAGGCTCAATATATCTAAAAGAATTATATATGAATCAAAAGGATAACAAGGAATGAGATGTTCCTTGTAAAATAAACATGAGTCGATGGTTCCATTGTCTCAGACCACCTCAGGTGCCTCTTTATGATGTATTTTTTTATTCCTCGGTTTAATAGAATTTGCAGACTTACAAAAAAAATATATTGGCAAAAGTTAAATAAAAACATTGTAAGATTTATATGGATAAAATTTATATACATGTTATTCCAAAGTAAAAAGGGGCAATCCCAAAAGCATCTAGGCTCAATATATATAAAAGAATTCTATATGAATCAAAAGGATAATAAGGAATGAGATGTTCCTTGTAAAATAAACATGAGCTGATGAATGATGTTCTTTGCATAATGAATTTCTACGTTGATTAGTTACAAATAAAGGTAAATCAATTGTTGGAGGAAACATGGGCTCCAACCCCATTTCGAAACTCGGAAACGCATACCGTACGGCCCGGAAACGCGTTTCCGTACGAACGAAATATGTTTTCGAGATGGAAATGTGTTTTGTCCATACAGAAACGCGTTTCCGATACGGCTGCAGCCAATTAGGTCACGTTTCCAAAAAAAATGTTGCCATGGAGCAGTAGTTTTTGGTGATATTAAATTCTTAGAGTAAAAGTGACATTCTCCTTATTTTTTATTTTCCATCATTTTACTTAAATTTTTAACATTACCATTAATTGTTTCAGGATGTTTTTAGAGTGGTTCCAACCTCATCAGACTTCATATGCAAAAAGTAGAATTTATATCCCATTCAAAATTCAGTAGACTTAATAGTTTTCAGGACTTCAAGATTGCAAAGTTTCCACTAGATTCTATCATGTATGAGGGTATGGAATTGGCATTTAATCAAGCAGATCAACCCCTATATGTATCTTGATGTTGGTGGTATTGATTCTTGAACTCCTCTGTGATGACATTAATAAAAATATACTCTTCACTCAAACAAAATCACTTATTAAGCATGGGAAGTTTTTTCTACCTTATTTTAACGATTGGCTTAGGAAGTTTCATCAAAATTGTAGGGTGTTGAGCTGTTGACTAATACCCTTGGAGGATCAAGTTTAAAATTCAAGTTAGAGACAAAGGCTAGAGCCTAGAGGAGGGAGGCATAAGGTGTTATTGATGAATAGGATCTCAATATAGGCAATGATTTGTCGACATGTATGATTTATGATTTATATTTCACATTTATTTTGTAAAATAAAAAATGTTCTTGCTCATATATATATATATTGCATTTCCCCGTCTCCAAAATTTTGGGGGGCCACATTTCCACCATTTCATCCCTGTTTCATGCAAATTAGAGGTAAATGCCTTATACCGTGTAGGCATCACGTATCCTATAGGAGGTTCCAATTTTTCTAAAACCTCAAGACTTACAAAAATAAATTCATACCCCATTTCCCAAAATAGCACCGAGGAAATCAGATACATTACACTTACATATCCTTCATCAACTTCTCAATGGAATGAGGGATCAAATGGACCTTCACAGAATCAAAGATAATTTTCTTCGCTTTGTCCACTTCATTGTTGTGTTCCACAAACTATGCGGGATCAGTAGGGACTGCAACCTTCTTATCAACAAAACACCAAAGGTTAACCTCCTCCAACAACATCTGATGTCTACACTTCCAAGGAGCGAAGATTGTGGCACCTTCCAACAGATCACACTCTCTAATACTAGATTGGCCATCCCTAGAACTCATAGAAAACATCTCAACCAAAGATGTCAGGGTGAAAACAAATCGATAAGCAAAACCTATCACAAATGTAGAACGCCTCTCTCATGCATAAACAACACTCCAATACCTAGGGAAACTAGAGCATCAAACCCAACAACCTATCACATGTCTTGATGCTTAAGCCTTATTTCAGGGATAAATCAGCTTCAATCACTAAAGCTAAGGTATAACACCCAGTGAAATCCTCTGACAGCTCCCTCCCACTGGGAGAATCCCACTCCATACACAGCTCCTAGAAGATGTTCGATAACATGCTATGATACCATGTTAATTTTCAGCACACGATACACAGATCTGCACTCAGAAACTAAACCCTAACAATTAGGAAACTAAAAACTACTAGCATCTCTCAAAACAGCAAAGACTGAACACTAAACCTGCATACACAGACAATCTAAAAATACAAACAGCAAGTAAAAATCTGAACTCTCAATCACATCTGCTTATATTGACTCAGAAATAAGAAATTCAATGCACTAGCTCACAACTGAAGTCTCACAAGCTCCTATTATCATCTCTACATAGCAAGCCCTGCCTTTCTTTTATAGACTAAGAAATGCTAAGGTTAAAATGAATTGCAATCATCCCTATGGTGTTCCCTAGGCTAGGAGAAAACCCTAACCCTAACTTTGCCTAGAGTCTACATGTATCACTCTGCCAAGAGTAGAATGCCCATTAAGAGAAAATTGAATGCATGAAAGCATATGCCTCCCTCCTAAGTAACTGCGACCTATCCCAGATCTGGCCCACTCCCTTGATGCATGCACTTTCATAATTTAAGAGCTGACCTTAACAAAATAAAAAAATACCTTTAACTAATGAGGATGCATGTGTTGTCCTAAATCTAGAACAACACTTCTACAATAAGAAAAAGCTAATGTTGGCTCTTGAATGCATGCATCCTCAACCACACCTAGATGACTGCTATGCTTTATAGAGGCCTAATTAGTGCTGCACCTCATCCCTGCCACCACTGCTTTACCCTCATCCAACATGCCTCCTGCTGTGCACAGAAACCTAGGAGATGTTAAATTTTCATATGCTAAGCTAGATCATTAGTATTTCATTTCGATTTCATAACAAAAGCATATAAACAGGATCACTGAAAGATAGACAAGCACAACCATACAAAAGGAGAACACAAAGATTTATCCTAGGAAAAACCCAGCAAAAGCTTCCTCAATATAGATGCCCCAAAAGATAAAAGATAAAACCAACAAGAAGATCAAAGCCTGATCCTCCTCCTTCTCCAGCTACTTCTCTTCTCCACTAATGCGCTACACAAGTGAGAGTGTGTGTCTCAAATGAGGAGCACCACACCTCTATTTATATTCAGCCGTTCACTTGAATTAACTCATCCGACATGTAGGCTCAAGTTAATCATGTAGGCTAGAGTTACACATGTAGGCTCAAGTAACCACACTGGGGTGCTAGTGACCCACCTTTACAAATAGAAAGGACAACCTCATGACTCTTATTAGTTCTTCCGATTAGAAGCATCGGGGTACAAGATAATACAAGTGGTTCTCCCGGTAGGACCATCGGGGACCACAAAAGATACATATAGAATATTCTTCGACGTTACAATATTTCAACACTCCCCCTTAACGAGAAGGGTATTCTACAACAACATCAACAACAACAATAGTAGGAGAGGACATCATCAACATCATCAGGGTAACACATCTATAAATCATTGGAAGCTTTTCAACATCATATAGTCTTCGTCTTCAATATTTGACGACAGCAACTCTTTAATCAACATCAGCATCTTTTGACCTTTTGATCAGCAACATCTTCAACACTTTGATCTTTCGATCAGCAACATCTTCAGCACTTAAACCTTTCGATCAGCAGCAACATCTTCAGCTCTTTGACCTTTCGATCAGCAACATCTTCGGCACTTTGACCTTTCGATCAGCAACATCTTCAACACTTTGACCTTTCGATCAGCAGCAACATCTTCAGCACTTTGACCTTTCGATCATCACCAATATCTTCAGCATTTTGATCAACAATATCTTCAGCACTTTGATCTTTCGATCAGCAAAGACATCTTCAGCATTTTGACCTTTCGATCAACAACATCATCACATTCTGATTAGTAACATCGTGATCAGCACCATCATCATACTTCAACTCTCGAACAGAATCATCATCATCATATTCTGATCTTTTGATCAGTATGTCGTCATCATCACATACTGATCATCATCATCGTCACACTCTGATCTTTCGATCAGTACATCATCATCATCATACTCTTGATCGTTCGATCAGTACATCATCATCATCCTCTGATATTTTGATCAATACATCATCATCATCATAAAAACATCATCATCATGAAAACATCAACATCATCAAACCATCAACATCATCATCATCAAAACATCAACATGATCCTTCCTTTCGAAATTATGGGATCAACATGTCTGTGGTACTCAGACGATCCTTCCTGTCGGAATTACGAGATTTAGGTCTTTACGGAGTTACTAACGATCATTCCTTTCGGAATTACGGGATCAACACATTTGTGGAGCTCAGACAATCCTTCCTTTCAGAATTACGGGATCAAGTCTTTACGGAGCTACTAACGATCCTTCCTTTCGGAATTACGGGATTTTGGTCTTTACGAAGTTGCTAACGATCCTTCCTTTCGGAATTACGGGATCAACACATTTGTGGAACTCAGACAATCCTTCCTATTAGAATTACGGCATCAACACATCTGTGGAACTCAGACAATCCTTCCTGTTGGAATTACGGGATCAAGTCTTTACGGAGCTACCAACGATCCTTCCTTTCGGAATTACGGGAGTTAGGTCTTTACGGAGTTACTAACGATCCTTCCTTTCGGAATTACGGGATCAACACATCTGTGAAACTCAGACAATCCTTCCTATTGGAATTACGGGATCAATTCAATGATCCTTCTTTTCGGAATTACAGGATTTAGGTCTTTACGGAGTTACTAACGATCCTTCCTTTCGGAATTACGGGATCAACACAGATGTGGAACTCAGACAATCCTTCCTATTGGAATTACGGGATCAATTCAATGATCCTTCCTTTCGGAATTACGGGATCAACACAGATGTGGAACTCAGACAATCCTTCCTCTAGGAATTACGGGATCAACACACGTTCTCGAGTACCGACGTCACCGGATCCGTTCTGAACCAAAGTCCAAGGATGATACAATCCTGCCACCTTCTCGATGACCGAAGTTCACCGGATCCGTTCTGAACCAAAGCCCAAGGATGATACAATCCTGCCACCTTCTTGATGACCGAAGTTCACCGGATTCGTTCTGAACCGAAGCCCAAGGATGATACAATCCTGCCACCTTCTCGATGACCGAAGTTCACCGGATCCGTTCTGAACCGAAGTCCAAGGATGATACAATCCTGCCACCTTCTCGATGACCGAAGTTCACCGGATCCGTTCTGAACCGAAGTCCAAGGATGATACAATCCTGCCACATTCTCGATGACCAAAGTTCACCGGATCACTTCTGGACATATGTCCCGGGATGATACAATCCCTCTTCATTCTCGAAGACCGAGGTCTCCGGATCACTTTAGGGCAAGTGCCCAGGGATGATACAATCCCACTGCATTCTCGAGGACCGAGGTCACCGGATCACTTTAGGGCAAGTGCCCAGGGATGATACAATCCCACCACATTCTCGAGGACCAAAGTCACCGGATCTATCATGGACATATGTCCCGGGATGATACAATCCTTCTTCATTCTCGAGGACCGAGGTCACCGGCTCACTTTAGGGCAAGTGCCCAGGGATGATATAATCCCACTGCAACATCACTACTCCCCCTTTCGGGGAAGGTCTTTTCAAACCACACCAAGCTTGTCTCGAAAGTGTTCGAACTTTACTCGGGACATAGGTTTCGTCAGCACATCACCATCTAAACCATCATCATCTACATCTTCAGTATGTGAATATTGAACTATCACCATCTGTATCTCCAGTATGTGAATACTGAAAGCA
>LPNX010518448.1:136712-239416 GCA_001517045.1 Pseudotsuga menziesii
TCTACAAAACTAACATTGCAATGACCAAATTCAAACAATGAGCAAATTAGAAATGAAAGAATGAACATACCTGTGGATATTTAGCTTCCACAATCATGCCAGCAGCCTTGCAAACAGGTGCATTGTCCGTGATGATTTGTACACACGAATCAACACCTACTTCTTCAATGGTTTTGATGAATAAATCACCCATAAATTGTGCATCCTTGTATTTCCCAAGAGCATCCACCGCTTTCAAGAACAACGGTCCATTTTGGGAAGATACCATGAAATTGATGAGTGGATGGCGTGCGGGATCCGTCCATCCATCAGAAACAATACTCACTCCAGATGAGGGCCATGTTGCTCTAATTGGCTCAAGGATTTTATCTACCTCCTTCTTTGCTTTAACCAACAATGTTCTAAGCTTCTCTGAACCAGGAGGCACATAACCACTTGGAACTCGTTCCAAGATAGTTCGAACCATCTCAAAATACAATGGTGACCGTGCAACATTGAATGAGATGAAGTTGAGGTAGAAGAAAAATGCAATGGTAAGGTCTACCTCTTCTCGCGCCTCTTGTTGGAAAATCCTATCCATTGGACCACTTGTAGATTGCCTCTTTCTTGTTTGATAAGTATCCCCACGCCCATGAATGCTAGGTGGAAATGGAGTCTTGGTGCTAGAGGACTTCCTCAAAAATGGAAGAGGATCATCCTCTTTTTTCTTGCTTGCTGCTGCCACCTTCCCTAAGCCAACATGATCCTCTCTTTCCATATCCCTCCTTTGGTTAACACTCACCACTTTGCATGAAGAAATCCCACAAGAAGGAAGGGCCAACAAATGGCCCTTAACCAGGAAATATGTGCTCATGAATTCATGCTTGCAAAAATTGCATCTCCAAGACACATTGCCTCCCCCACCAAACTTTGCCCCGAGCCCATCTTTCCTTGTCACATACTTCCACAAAGGGTATTTTTTTCTTGGGCTTGTTGTCTTGCTAAAACAGGGTTAAATGGAGCCATAGAATGAGCTCCACTAGCATGCGATGGAGCACTTGACGGAGGAGGAGAACCGATTGTGCTTGGTGGAATAGGAGGGGAGACCCTAGATGGTGCATTTCTCCCTTTCCTTTGCCCCCTACCTCCTGCCCTAGCTGATTGAGACATTCCTTTTCTTGTGTGATGGTTGAGCTTGCAATCCTCTCCACAAATCCACCAGAATGCACTTGGAATCGCTTGGAAACAATGGATAGCCTTCAAATCTCCTTCAAAACTCCTTCACCTGCACATACAACTCACTCTCAACCAATTGCTTCCTTGCAAGCTACAAAAAGAAAGCCAAAAAATTGTTTTAAAGCAAACCCGGATGCCTTTTTCCGTGTGTTATGTGTCCTATTTTCGGGATTCGTGTCCTGTTTTCGGGACACGCTCTCATTTTGTGTCTGATTCGTTTTTTTTCGTGTACCAAATTCGAATTCGAATCGAACACGAATTCAAATCGAATCGTGTCCGATTCGATCCCCACTGGACACGAGGGGCCTCTAGGAGGAATCCGGTTTCTTAACTTTGGACAAATGTTGACAATACTTGCACAGTGCACCCTATAAATTATGTCATACTTTCAAAATGTCATACTGCACTTGGAAAGAAGCTGCCAAAGAGGCCATTAGCACTAAGAACTAAACCATGTCTGGTGCACCAAAGCAATATTTAAGGATTCTCCATGAAAGTGCAAGAGCAATAAACAATTAGATTGCACATATTCATAATGTTGTGAAGGAGTAGTAGAAGATGTGGTCAACTGCTATACAATCACCATGCAGACAAAATCCCGCCCCCCTTCAACCACCATAATAAAGCCTGTTAAAAGCTGTCTAGACTCTAAAGATATCATCATAAAAAAACCTTGAACCATTGTGAGTGTTCTGCACAAGGAAGACACTGTTGAGCATAGTTTGTCATTGATGACACCCATTAGTGACAAAGGAGTTATAAACATCAATGAAATGGCATGAAGGAGTGACAAGGGTTGATGGCATGGCAAGAAGGACATGCTAGTTTGGCAAAAAGGACCAAATGACCCATTTTGTGGTCATTTTTGTATGATGTGGCTCATAGGTATATGGCGGGACCTTGAGAATATGCCCTTGGCATGCCTCTTGGTGTGGCATGATGATGCTCTTGCATATGGTACCATAGACCTTGAACTTTGAAGACTTAAAGACTTCTTTCTGATGATGATAACCTTGAAGAAGCCCTCACACTCATATCACCTTGAGTGTGAAACACTCTTGCATGATGGTTTGACAGCCCTTGAACATGGTATATGAACCTTACATGAAACCCTTGCTGCTGAAGTGTTTAAACATGAAGATGTGGAGTATCACAAAAGGAATGAGGAAGGCCGAAGTTCCCAACGTGTCTCTTTACAAAACTTTGTTGAGTAAGGTTAAGCAATGACCCTTCTAGCTCAGCCTTGAAGTGAATGTGGTTTGGTAATGATGTCCAAGTAACACAAAAAACAATTTAAAAATGTAAATAACAGCCCTAAAATTATCATTTGCAAGGTCAGCTCCAAAAATATAGGGAAAAACCAGTATAAATAACCAAGTCACGACCTCACTTGAGGGATGAAAAATTCGGTGGTTTTCTCTCTGAAATTCGGATGAGTAGGGAGCAGTCCACTGTGGAAAACGCAGGAGCAGCCTGATTTTTTTGACAGCCACAGTCAGCATTTAAACCTCTGAATTTCAAGCATGCAACAGACTGAGGCAGCAGCAATGTTTCGGTGGTATTTTTTTGTGATACTCTGAGATCTTTTGGATGAGGTAGCAGGAGAATATAAAAAAAGCAGCAGTTAGTTCTTGGAGCAGCAGACACAAGTTTTTTTAAGTCTGATATTCTTTCTGAGTTTTTATCTCTGCATTTTTGGGAGAGAACTGATCTGAGGCAGCCACAAACTATGATCATCTTTTAGCTCTGAAATTCATGTAAGTAGTCTGAGGCAGCAGGCAGTTAATGAAGAAAAATTTGTGGTGAATTAGAGCTCTGATTTCGGGTGAGCGGACTGTGGTAGCCAAGGTAGAAGACAAGTTTTCTTCTTTCTTATCTTTCTCAATCTAGGGCATCACTGAGGCAGCAGCTTGAAGACTTGGGCGGACACTCTGTTGTATATATGGAGGACTGAAATTTGGATACTGAGGCAGCTAGAAGATATTGCAGGCAATAGTAACATGATATGGCTTGATGATTGGAGAGACTGGGTATAATCTGAGCAGAGCTCTGTGTAAACCTTTGATAACTTGAATGCACCCAGCAGACTCTTGTACAAGCAGCTATGGCATGGGCATGAAAAGAATCAGTGATGATTTGGCAGAGATGATTAGACAAACATAACAAAGTGACATGAAGACATGAAACAATAAGAGACAAGTTGAAGACTGTTGTTGGAAGAGTGACAGGCTGATAGGCAGAAGAAGATTTGGCAGAGATGATTAGCTGATGTGACAGAAATTTATATGTACTTGCAAGCTGGGTCTTGCACACCTTTTTCTTAGTTGGAGCTAAGAAAAACAAAGCAGGGTCTTGGCATAGAAGTTGGTGCTTCTCAGTCAGTTAAAGCTAATGCAAACCCGAAGGTTGTGGTCTCCGTTGTAACTCATATCAAGCTAGACATAATAAAGTTTACAAAATTTATCTTATGAAGTGTCTCTTATGATCTGTGTGAATGATGCGATTGATTATTGTTGATATACTTGGTAGTTTGCAATTGATGTTCTCAGTTTAAGTTTTAAGAAGTTGAAATTGGTTAAGAGTCCTTACACACTGATTCACCCCCCCCCCTCTCAGTGTGCCATTGCGTCTAACAGACACATCTCTTCCTATCCATGGCCAATTGAAAAAACCATAATGAAGACTAAATTAGGGCTTACAATATGACTGTTGGTGTGTATTTTCATAGATCATCACAATTTACTATGAATCGAGACAATTAGCTATAATCAAAGGGTAATGTTTCATATGTCTACAATAAGCATCACTAAGGTTTAAGCTGCACGTCTCTCCACAAATGTCCGTATACAGATGGAAAAAGGAAGTAATATCATGGAATTTGGTCATCCGCTGTAATCTGTATACAGTTCAACAAACATTAATGTGCATAACCAGCTTCCAGGTAAATGGGGTTATCAACAATTGTTCCTCATGTGCCCCAGGTGGGTGCGGAGTCTGGACAAGGTCATGTGCAAATCTTAGGTGATTTTGAAAGCACAGAAATGCCCCTTATAGCATGGCCACTTAGACAAGAATAGTGGTAAGCAGTATTCCCCAAAAAATTGCACAGCTGATCAACAGAGATGGAGATACCACACAAAAGACAATATGAGAAAGCCTCCACTCATGATGATAACCCTAATTTAAGTTTACCAGCATTGAGATCTTTGACAGAGTAACTAGAACTTGAAGAAGATTTCATGTATTTGCCAGTGTTGACCATTGTCCTGATTAGTAACTAGAAGAAGATGATAACCCTAATTTAAGTTTACCAGCATTGAGATCTTTGACAGAGTAACTAGAAGAAGATTTCATGTATTTGCCCGTGTTGACCATTGTCCTGATTAGTGAGTTCATGACCTGCATTGAGATCTTTGACAGAGCTTCAGGATCCAAGTGTAATTGGAAAAGGACTCAATGATTTTGCCAGATTATTGACCATTTTCCTGATTGCCTGTAGGCCTGTAAATGGTCCTGGAACGAGTTCAAATTTTTAAGACCCTTTGAATTCTCTTTGAGTTTCGGTCTTCAGTGAGAGGACTTTAGAATACCCTATAGACAAATTAGAAAGAAACTTTAGTGCTGTGTTGACAAATCAGTGACTTGAACAGAAAATTGCCAAATCCACATTAAGGGATTTAGCAGACTGCAGAACTCACATTTATTATTCATCTTGTTGGCTCCCGCAAAACGAGCACAAAACAAGCTCGTCCAACTGCTCAGAAAGATTTTATGGGCCAACTCTCAAAGGGTAGGAATGGCTTCTATCAAGTCGATTTGAAGTTGAATACTTGTTGCACTAGAAATCTGAGGGAATGGGTATCATAGATGTTAAAATTCAGGAAGGAAACCTCTATGCCAAGGGAATTATAAGAGCCATCAAATAGGAGTTAGAATATCTTGATCACAGCCAGTATCTTAGAGAGTCACTGCTGCTTGGCAAACCAGGCTAGAGGGATCTCCACTGGCCAAACCTGTTAACAATGCCAACCTCAATTAGTGTAAAGGTTCGTTTTATTAGAGTATTTGGAAAGATTGTGAAAGCTATAAACCCCATTAAAGATCTAATGCAGACAAATTCAGATCCAAATGTTTTCTAAATCCCTTCTGCAAAAGAAACTGGATTCAGTCACCCTAATTAGAGAATGAATTCTGTCTCGGAAATCCAGAGAAAGTGGTTTTAGATAATATGATTATTTTATTAATGTTCAACAAATGACCACTGAAGTAGATCAAATTGACTGTCAGGTACAAAAAGATCACACCAGCTCCGATTGAGGACAAATGGAAATTGAATAGTATGCTCACTCTAAGTTGTCTATTTATATTGTTAGACTAAGTAAAATCTGGAAGGCATCAATAGAATCTCTGATTTTTCAGGGCCTAGCTCAGCCCTGGTCTTGTTGAAACTTGAAATCAACATTGTCGTAGTGAATGGAAAACTTCCCTCCAGTTGATTTGGTATTTGCCCAAGACCCCAAGTGATATGGCACTCGATGGCAGATCTACGCTTTTCCTCCATCTGTTAGTCAGAGGTTATTTCAAGCGCTACTATGGCTTATTTTCTGAGTCTTAGCTTGCATTATAGCTTTTAAGAAATTATCGCCTTCTTTTTCTTTTTTCACAAAGAGAATCCCATCATGCTATAAACAGTCACTCCTCCATTTGGAAGTCTCTTGTACACTTATTTGTTCACCATCATTTCCAATTGTACCATGCGCATTGCCGACTCAAATCAGGTTGAGAAAGTTGCAATCGATCTTAAACATTTATACAACCTTACCAGCCATTGGGATGATGTGCATTGCAAAGTGAGTAGATTTCAGCCTGAAGATGGATTAGCATGCAAGAGGACAATGTTCATGGGTCATGTAATGAGGCTCATTCAACAGTTGTAACCACCTCTATAAACAGAAACAGATCATAAGGAAGCCGATGCCTAGCAAAGACTACCTTTGCAAGAAAGGTACCAAAATGTCATGTCAACTTGGCCATCTTAGCATCTGATAGGCCAAATCAGAAATGGAGGTCAACAGTTGGGATCCTCCACTCCTTGAGGCACATAATAAAAACATTTTGGGTTGAGATGATGGCAAACAAGATCCACTGGCTAGCTCAAAAGTTCAGCGGCAATGTCCCCTGGTCATTTATGGTGCATGCCCATACTTCAATACCCTGTTATAATGGCCAGATGGCATTTGCATTATTATTTCTAATCATTTTGTGATTATGCAAAGCCCCATGCATATTAGTAAGGCCAATTTTGAACTCATTATGTCTTGGTGGTGCATTTTAATATTAAATTCACCAAGTTTGACCTCTGGCTATGACAGATGGTAGCCTGCCTTTAGCAGACCCTGTGTTCTTGTAAAACGCCCTGAAATCACTGCTTAACTGTTTGCTATCAATGAAAGCTTTTTTCAATAAAAAAAGAAAAAGGGTGTTGATCAGAGATCTTATTCAATGCAATAAAATAAAAAACATAGGAATAATTGTAGAGTTTATACATGCGTTGTAAGCTCATCTTTCAAATTCGTTAAGGAAAAACTGATAATGCCTTGTCTAAATGTACAAATACTAGTCATCTAATTGGCCGATCTACCAATATACAAATATAACACAAATCGTCTGCTGAACTTAGCAGATTGAGCTCGATTAACATGAAAAAGATGGATTGAGCTGGCCTAGAGTATAAATATGGGTTATCAAATATCCTAAACTTAATTAATTTATTGCCACTTCATAGAGAGAGCGAAATTATTTCATTTTAGCATAAGGAATCCCGTCAAACCTAAAGTGAACTCATTTTGATTAAATGAAGCACGATTAGCAGTCCCTTTAACTGCCTTGTTATATACAACTTTAAGAAAACTAGGGCCTCCCTGTACATCTCGTTATGGCAGATCAATTATCTTTGTGAAGATATATTTAAAAAAATCTGTGAAATTTGCCTGCTTCAGATCAATTGCCGTGGTAATACACGCCTGTAAAGAAATTGAAAGTGGAATAATGATACGATCTGATTACAATGCAGCAGTTGCCATCAATCGAGAAGGAAATCCAAAAAGGAGTTTGAGTTTTTGGTCCGGCTGCTCAGGAGTTGAGAAAATTGAATTTGACAAAAATTGGAAGTTATTTAACATGATTGTTATAGAATGTTGTGCAAGCCACTACAAATTTTCGTAATTAATCCGTTTTAGTAAACTACAATAACCCGCTCTAAAAAGCTAGGTTAGCAAACGGCGTAAGCCTTATGAAACTGAAACCCTATATTTGAACCGATTCGGAACCTAATTCACACACACCTGGTCGTTTTAGGTTGACGACTGAAAACCCTGAAAGGCACGGTAAAGGAATAATACCTGTTTCGCACATCGAAATCGTAATGAAGTCGGGATTGATGAGTGAAAAAATAATTGTAAAATATTTTAGGGTTTGGAGCTAAAAATGCAGCTATTGTGATCAGATTTTCATAGTAAACCGCAAGCGAATTCGATTCAAGATTCTAAAATAAATAATTCAAATTTGTGAAAATAAATTGAACCGTCTCACCGCAAAATGAGCAAGATGCACGATCGTCCAGGCCGTGCCGGCTGTGCAGCCCAAGAGAGACAGAATGACAAGCCATGAGAAGAAGAGGATGAAGATGTATATCGTCCACACCCCTGGGTATTGAAACCACGATGTGTTCTTGTTCAAATCCACAGGTTGCACTGCCTCAACGTACAGATTCCTCATTTTCACTTGAGCACCCACAATCTCAAATGTTTGCTTCTTCCCGAAGCAAAGGAGAGGCAGGGTAGACGAAGCAAATAGTTTTAGAATTGATTGAATAATGAAACTCTCATTCAACTGTCATGTCTGGTCGCCAAGTCGATTCACAAGTCGCCGCTGGAGGATACGAAGTAGGTATAGGGGAGGAATTATAGAGAAAGGGGTTCATGAAATATAACCGGACGCTCTCTGCCTTCAGATATTATTGTGTACCACTGTACAATAGTTTATTTATTATTATTATATTATTGTGAGTGATATTATTTGTTGTGATATTTTTTTAACCGAAGATAAAATTCTGTTACTTGTTATTCAATAGGAATAAAAGGTAGCATAGTCTGGTTCAATCACAGTAGTTATAAAAATAAAAAAACTGTAGACCATCTTGTATATGCACACGTAAAAAAACTTCCCAAATCATATTTCCCATACATTTATTTTCAAATATTTAATGACATAACTATATTAATATATGCCAAAGATGCTTTTTCCAAGTACAGCCTTACAAAAACAAAACATAGTAATCGTTGAAAGAGTCACTAGATATTATTGTCAACAAACTCTTGATAAAAATAGTCGACTATAATAAAGACCAATTGATTGCTTAGATAATTTATCTACTAGAGATTTAATATATGTCAAATAAGCTAAATTTATATAAGTGGATGTTTTCATCTTTTTAGCTTTATTGTTGTTGTAATATATTTGTATACATCATCTTCACCTTTTTTTTACTTTATTGTAATACATTTGTATACATCATCTTCACCTTTTTAATATTTATCAACATTTCAATATATTGTCTTGTTATAGTGATTGATGTGTTCATTCAAAACCTCATAGGTGCAGAGCTCATATGTTTATGTGAAGGTGTTTGATCTTTTGGAGTTGATTTCTCTTTATCATCAAAAGGGTTTAACATGTCTCATGGGATAAATTGTTTCCCTTTATATATTTTTTTTCAAGCAAAAAAAAGTCGTTCCTTGATATTAATTTGAATCAAAGGTAAGTATATACATAGCTAGGATACTCAATATGTATCCAACCAAGAGGAGAAACAGTCCAAAGCATATACAAGAGTAGTCAAAATAACATCCAAACAGTTAGCATAGCCGCCAAACCCACTCCCACAAAGACGTCCCACTCAAACAACCAGGATAGTTGCAGGATTACAAGGATAGGGAAAACCAAACCAAAACAAACATCCATCAAAAATACTGCTAACGATCATTGCATAAATATATTGATGGAGCCTTCATTGATTTTTAGGTTGTTATCAAACTCCTCAAATGTTAAAAGGTCCTTCGTTAATACCAGGGCTTCCTTTGAAAGACGGTCTTCCACGGAGTTGTGCTCCCGATAGATATGCTTGATATTTGAAGAGAGAAAAGTCCCAAGCAAATAAATTGTGTGGTTGCACCAATCATCAAGAACCATAACTTGTAAAGATGAGTTTTGTTTGGCCTAGTCCACAATAGATTTGGAACCTCCAAAAATGTTGAGATAGGGGAGCCCCTTCTTATGCGAAATAAATGCGAAATAAATACCAAACCCCAAAGGGCCAGTAGCTCCACATGAGTATTGGACCCTTGCCCACAACCCAATTTGCAGTGGAAAAAATGTAAATCCCCAATACACAGGAAGATACCTGCTCCACAACACTTGTCCATTGATGCTCCATAAAAAAAAACAATCAAATAATAAAGATAATGAGGATCACCAACCTTTTTAAGCTTTATAGAATGTTCCAGAGTCGGATAATCCTTCAACAAACCAAAAATAGACACATAAATCTGATAAAGGGAAGGTTTAATGTTGTCAAAAATGACCCTGTTACGCATCTTCCACAAATACCAAAAGAAAAAAATAGGTAGATAAACATAACCAAAGTCATTTGAACGCCATTGTCATAGGTTTGACATAAGATCGGTACAGTCCCAAACCGGAGAGATATTAAGATGTTGAGTAATTGTCTTCCAAACCCTACAGCCAAAGGTACAACCCACAAAGAGATGGTTCATCGTCTCAACTTCATAACAGCATTAGGCACAGTAATTGGGTCCTACCCAACCATGATGCATCAGGATATCCCAGGTAGCAATCTCATTTTCCAAACACAACCATATAAAGCACTGTATCTTTAAAGGTACCTTCCACTACCAGATGTACTTGTGCCACCATCCGAGAACAGGTTCAATGAGAGTCCGAGAAATAAGGGTATAGGCTTCCTTGGCAGTGACCTTATATGAAGCCTTATTAAAATCCCAGATGAAAACATCCTCAACCACCAAAAGTATAGTCCCCACACCGTTAATTTTTTTAGTGAATAAAGGCCATTCTTGTGCCAAGTTACCATCTATCTCGAGATCCTCAGCCAAGAACCAATAGTCCTCCAAAAAACAACATCCACTACAATTACGAACCTGGCTCAAAAAGTGTATATCGTGCTCATTGAGAAAAAATATCAGTCTAGGAGATAGAGTATAATCACTCTCCATCCCCATAAGAGGATCAATGCCTAATCTAATGGAATCCCCATTGACAATTTTACAACATAAAGATCTATTGATCCATGAAAAAACTCTGATAAAACCTCTCTAGATGAGAGAAGTGCCCCGAATAGTCTTCACCTTCTTCCATAACCAAGAAGTCAAAGGGAGATTATGCAAATACTTTGTCGAGATCACCAGATTCCAAAGTCCTTTGTCTAAAAGAGCCAACCACATACTTTTCATACACAAAGCCATACTAAACTAGCACATATTCTTGATATCCCATCCGCCAAATACTTTAGGCTTAGCAAGTGACTCCCATTTAACCAAGTGAATTTTCTTACCACTAGTTGCACCACTCCACATGTTGTACATATTTTGTCTCAAAATATTCATAATAGAAACAAGAGTACATGTCGGGGAGAGCTAATATACCAGAATATCAACCAAAACCAATTTAACAAGAACAACTCTGCCACCAAAAGACAATAATTGATGAGCCCAATGATTTAACATGTTATCAAACTTCTTCATCAAACAATATCAGTCACCCGTCATGTAGCTAAGCGACTTAAGATAGAAGCCCAAATATTTAAAACCTGACTCAATAGGATCTAATCTATAAGGTAAAAAATACTGAATAAGTAGAGAGTCTACCACCGAGACACCATTACCAAGGAAGATCGATTTCTCTTTGTTGATCAACATGTCCAAAGCATTACAAAACAAAAGTAAAATGTCAGCAAAGGCCTGCCATTCTTCAACTCCACCAGAACCAAAGAGGACCACATTGTCCACAAATAAGAGATGTGTAATAAGAGACGAAGAGAACTCGACTCTGAGAAGCTTTCCATGTTGCTTGGCATCATTAATCAACATACTTAAACCTTCAATTACCATAAGAAAAAGTAAAGGGGATAGTGGGCATCCCTGGCGTAACCCTCGAGAAATAGAAAAGAAATTGAATGGACAACCATTGATGAGTACAACAAAGCAAGCCGAAGAAACACAAGCCATTATTCAGTCTGTTGTTAGAAGAGACAAACTTGACTGAAGAAGAATGAGCCTAAAAAATCCCCAGTTTACAAGATCATAATCTTTGATAAGGTCCATCTTCAAATAAGAGCTTCCATTTTTTTTACCTTAATAGTATGCATACATTCTTGTGTAATTTTCACAGCAGCAGTAATTTGTCGATTCCCCGGGAAACCAAATTGTTCCTGCAACATAATTTCTGCCAACTTAGGCTTAATTTGGTTTGCAATTATAGTGGAGATAACCTTGTAGACCAAATTGCATAGAGAGATTGAACGAAAGTTAGAGAAAGATGTCGACATGTCACTTTTAGGAATTAAGGTAACAAAAGTAGAGTTGAAAGCTTTATAAATGTAGCCCTCATTTCTTGACTACTCAACAACATCCAATAGATCATCCCCGATGATATCAAAGAAAGACAAAAGGAATTTAACAGTCCAGTCATTAGGGCTTGGACTTTTATCCTTCGCCAAGCACTTAAGGACCCCTTCAATTTCATCTCCAATAACATGTCTATCAATGAAAGATGCCTCCTCCCGAGTGAAAACGATGGATAATGTTTGACAACCTTTAATTAATAAAAAATCAATGCAGCCCCCTAATCCTTAAAAAGGAAGGGAAAACGTGAGACAACCTCCTTCTTCAGCAATGCCTGAGAGTGATACCACCGACCCTCATCGTCTTACACATCCCAAATAATATTAGAAATACATCTAGAATTGGCATAATTATGGAGAATTTTGAAATTTGTATCCCCTTCAAGTAACCAGATGGTCGGGCTGTTGAGCCTCCATGCAATCACATCCTTTGATAAAAGATCATTCTTACTAGATTCCAAAAGTGCAAGCCTATCACAATATTCCTGAGTGAGAACGTCTGAAAAGTCATGAAGAAAAACCTGTTGAATTCCTACTCAATCTCTAGTAGATCTTTAGTGGCCCAATTTTTTTACTTTTCTCCCACGTAGATACCAAAGACTTCAAGGATTTAAGCTTTGTAACCAGCTTTTTCATAACAACAGAAGACACCTCAACTTGTAAGGGGGGCCAAGACTTATGAACCAAATTGATTAAGTCTAATTCTCTAAGCCAAAATTGATTGAATTTGGAGGGGAATCTCTGCAGGCAGGGGGGGACTTTTCAAATTGATAACATATAGGCATATGAGTAGATATTGTTGATTGTAAAACCCATGATAAAAAAACGATCAGCATTGTCCACCCAAGAATCATAAACAATAACATGGTCCAATCTATTGCTAACACTAGAGTCCCCTGAACGCCCATCCCACCATGTAGGAAGCAATTTTGTTGGAGGAACATCCATAAGCCCATGCCGAAAAAATAACGGAGAGAAAAAAAAAGGATCCGTCCGATTGATAAGTCCCCAAGTCTCTACCGTTGTAAGAGTAAAATTAAGATCACCAACCAGAATAAGATTTTGGGAATGCATAAACCACATTCATCCACCTTATTCCAAAACATTTCTTTATTACGATAAGGGCCATAACAATTGATACAAGAGACAAGGAAATCAAATTATTTGAAATAACCTTCCAATCAGATACCTACACAAGTTTTGTAAGCATGAACCCTAACTTTAGTTGGATTCCAACCCGACAACAACCCCCCCAAAATACCCACAACATCAATCGCACAAAATCCCACCCCGGTCGTACCTTCGCAAAGGATAGGATGGCTTGTTCGCCTGAACACATCGTCTCTTGGAAAAAAACTAAATCTGGAAGGTGTGAGTCTAATAAAGCTTTGAGTGCCCTTTGTTTGGGTGGTCCTCCAAACCCTTGGATATTAAGGGATAACAAAATCATGGGGAACCCTTAGTAGTCGGCTTTAGTGCTCTTAGTGCCCGAGTAGGAATACAATAACCCGTAGATGGTGTCGACCTAACTGCATCTTTGCTACGCTGGGAGAGAGGTATGTGGCCTCCCTCATCAAACACAGAGGTAACCCCATGTAAGCTTGGTTGAGAACATGTGTTTTTTAGTTTTTTGGATTTATGAATGGTCACATTAAGATGTTGAATGGAGGAAACAATGTGTAATTGAGGGAGAAACAACAAGCTTATCGGAGAAAATAGGGAGAGAAGACCATAGAGAGGAGTCCTGGAAGGCAGGATCCTCAAGAGGGATACAAAGACCGGGAATAGAACCAGGGATAGATCCCATAGGTGAGGTTTTAGGAGGTAAGGGTCGAGAGACTGAAACTGAAGAAAACCCAATATCCAAAACCCCATCTCAGAATTAGAATGGGAAGACATAGATACAACCCCAAGGCCATCAAAGGGACAAACCAAAGGGCATAGAGAAGAAGATGCAAGATATCCCACGCCCAAAGAGACACAAAGGTCCGAGCTCCAAGGGTCAGTCTACCTAGGGTTGAGCAAACCAGAGAGGCCAACCCCCGGAGGCGAAGAAAAATATCGAACAGGTAAAGGAGGGTTTAATCCTTAACCTTAGCTTCCTCCTCCACTGAGGAAATAAAACAAAGCTCTACCTTATGTAAACCTTATAGACCATTGCACACACGTCCTATGCCTAGTTATAGTTGTCAAGAGGTAATTTAAGTTCTTGTGCAACTTGCTGGCATAGAAAAATTCATTGGTGTCTGGTGTAGACCTCCCAAGCCGTTGTTGAGAATGTGGGTGCCTAATAAGCATAGAGTGACTATCGGACCATGAACTTCACTTGTTCAAAATCAAATCTTTCTTTTTAAGTACAACTCATAAGAAATAACCTCATGATGGAGTTTAACTGTGAGAGTAGGAGGTATGGGAGGACCTAGGGTTTGAAGCTATGCCTATGGTTTAGGATGGTGTGCAGGCATGGCCTGCAACCTGTGGGATCTCTGATGGACGACAGTAGGTATATCATTGGGGTTGGTGCTGGTGGTAGTACGGTGGTGTTAGGTTGTTGACCATGGCAATTTTTTCTTGGGTAACAAGTTTTTTACCCCATTTGTTTCAAACTGCAGGTGACTTGTTTATTCTTTATGATTACCTATTTTGATTTTACTGTTTTACCTGCGAGCGATATGGTTGAGGAGTATCTGGTAGACTCTTCACCAAAACACTTGGAAGAAGGGTTTTTCTGGCCCCGACATGTGGCGGGGTGTCAGATGGGGTGGTTGCTTTCCAATAAATCTTGGACGGAGGGTTTTTCAGTTGCAAAACCTATTCCGATGAACAATGATGGTTTCTCCCTGTCGTCGTATCTTTTGGCTTTGCCAAGGCCGTTTGATCTGCTGGAAGACATCAACTTCCCGGGTATTGGAGACCTTGCAGACAGACAGGATAGTTTTTCTCTGTTTTCAGGAGGGAGGTTGGGCTCGGATATTGCAGCAGAACCGTTTGTGGATGGGATTAAGAAGACTGGTGTGGAATCTTGCTCGCGGGAAGAAGGTTTTCTTGCGAAGGAAGATCATCTAGGGTTTGTGGGAAGTTTGATTGGAGCAAAGGAATAAAGGGGATGCTCAGTATCATTGGATAAAGGGTTTTTCACTTTAGACACCAGTGGGGAGGAGGATGGTAGAGCTGGCAGGAAGCTGATTCGTAAGAGGAAGAAAAACTAGCTAAAAATAAACCCAGACATAAATTATGTTGTTGGGGAGGATATAAGCTGGGAGAGGATGGAACGAATGGACAAGCTTACGCTAGTGGGTCGTTTCTTGGGTAAGACGGTCACTGTTCGGTCCGTGGTTAATTGGGCTCAAAAGTGCTGGTTGGGTGAGTTGGGAGAGGTTCCTGAAATCGAAGGCCTTGCGAGAGGATGGTTCTCCTTCAATTTCATTAATGAAGATCACTTAATCTGGGTTTTATCAAATCATTGGTCCCATGAATAGGCGTTGGTTTTGCTGAAGTGATGGCATCCTATGTTTGATGCAAGCAGAGAAAGGGTGGATCTTGTGTCAATTTGGGTTCGGCTCTCGGGGCTCCCGCTCCCTTTTTGGTATGAAGAACATTTTGCTCGCATTAGGAACCTGTTGGGCACTTTTCTAGAAGCAGATACCTCTTACTTGGTTACAAAATTGAAAAGGGTGGCTCGCATTCTTGTTAATATCAATATCAGGAATGGTCTTCTAGGAGCTATGAGGATAGATTGGAGGCAATATACTTATCACCAGATTCTGGATTATGAAAATGTGCCCTTTAGGTGCAGACGTTGTCATGTGTATGGTCATGTTGTTCCCTCACTACCCGCCCTCTTAATGGTCATCAAAATACTGGTGGGATTTCTTTGTCGGGTGGTGAGGGGGATGCACTGATCCACCATATCCTTCGATTTCTCCACGGGGACAGGCGGCCGAGACTGTGGTTGGCAGCGAGGTGGAGGAAGATCCTACATTAGGGCTCCCTATGGCAGAAGTGGTCCATCAGGTTGAGGATCCTTTCTTGTTTAGGGCCCTACTTCCTGGTATTGCCTCTTTTCCCCTTACTCCGTCTTTTAATTTTATTACAAATCATTTGAATGTTTTTGGCCATGTCTGGGTGGATGGGCTAAAAAATCTGTCAATTTCCTCTCAAACTAATGTGCTCTAGCCACCCATCTCTGTTGTTTGTTTAGAGGATACCCCATCTGTGATAGTGTTGGAACCATCTTTGCCTGCCTTATCTCCCCTGTGTTCTCCCCCTGGATCTTCTGATTCGGGTTATTTCCTTTGATCATGCACTAAAGGGACTTTTGGGGGGCTGGGAAAAGATTCTATTGAGACTCCTAGGGGGAGGGGCCACATCTATCATATTGCGAAAGCACAGCCCCGAGCTCGAAAGGACTTATTGGACGAGAAACAAATTTCTATTGAAAGGGCACTTAGAGTGGTGCATGCCCAGAAGAAGGGTCGGAGATGAAGATTATGTCCTTCAATTGTCGGGGTCTTGCTGGTCCCCAGAAAAGATCAACACTTCGGAGGGTGTTTGATTTACATCACCCTGATATTATGATGCTTCAAGAAACATTGGGGGCAGGTGTGGAAAGAAAAGGCAGGTTAGAAATCCAGTTTGGAGGTTGGACTTTTGAGACCCTGGATGTTAGAGGTTGTTCATGGGGTTTGGCCATTGGTTGGAATGCCCTGAATGTTAAGGCCCTGAATGTTTGGGGTATGGAATCGGTTTTGGGTATGTCTTTTAAAGTCCTGGAACATGTGAACATCTACAATGTAGTCAATATTTATGGTCCATACCTAAATAGGCTCTCGTTTTGGGAGAAAAATTTTAACTGCTCTCTCTTAAGGGGAGAACTTATGATTATTGGAGGAGATTTGAATTTCTCGTTGGGGCAGGCTGAGTTCTGGGGGCCTTATGCGTGTGCTGATTTTTTGACTGAATATTTCACCAGGAATCTGGTGGAGAGAAACTGGTTGGATATTGAGCCCTGTAAGCTTTCACCCACTTGGAGAAATAATAGATGTGGGGAAGGGAGGGTTGCTAAGAGACTAGATCGGTTTCTGGTGACAAAAGATTGTGGACAATCATCATTTTATCAGACAATGGGTTGGGAAAGGGGGACATTTAGACCACTTCCCAATCTTTTTGGAATTCAAGAATGGTCCTGTTAAACCACCCAATCCACTAAAATTCAATAAGACTTGGCTTAAAGATGAAGGTTTCTTGGAGCTGATCACTTCTAGATGGATTCCCTTTGACTCTGGGAATAGGAACACTGCACATTTTCAGTTTGTAGCGAATATCAGGAATTTGAAGGAAGATATCAAATCTTGGGTGGTGGACAAGCAAAAGAGGGAGGATTTAGAACTACAACAGATTGAACTTGAACTATCTGGGATCTACAACAGGGAGGGAGGTGGGATGTTGAATAAATTAGAAAAGGATGTCTTGATCCGGATGGAAGGTAGAAGGTTTCAATTACTTTTGGAAAAGGAAGAAACGTGGCATTTAAAAAGCAGAGCGATTTGGCTAGAATGTGGGGATGACAATACAAAATTCTTTCATGCTTATGCTAGAGGGAGGGAGGCATCCAATACTGTTTGGAGCCTTATAGATGACCAAGGCACTTCCCATGACACTTTTGAAGGCATGGCTTTTACAAGAACATTTCAAGAAGCTTTACAAAGCTCCCATCCAGGTCATGCTCCCTGAAGTTATTCGTATTGCTCAGGTTTTTCCTCTATTTGTGGATGAGGATGACAATTTGGTGCTACTAGAGGAATTCTTAGCAGATGAACTCAAGGCCGTGCTGCAGAGTTTTCAGAAGGACAAAAGTCCTGGGCCTGATGGTTGGTCGATTGAAATTTTCTTAGAGCTTTTTGATACTCTGGGAGATGATCTTCTAAAGGTAGTGGAGGACACCATAATCACTGGGAGGATTCCAACCATTTTCAATTCTACTTTCATTGCGTTAATCCCAAAGGTGGATAAACCGGTCTCTCTGAATGATTTCAGACCTATCTCCCTATGCAATTGTATCGATAAGGTGGTCATCGAGGTGATAGCCAGGAGATTGAAGGGGAATTTTCCTAAACATATTACTGAAGAGGAGTTTGGTTTCCTAGAGAGTAGACAGATCTACGAGGCCATTGGTGCTACTCAAGAAGGTCTCCATAGTATGAAAACTAAAAATCTTAAGGGTGCAGTTCTGAAAATTGACCTTACCAAAGCATATGACAAGGTAAGTTGGATGTATATTCATTTATTGGTAACCCATTTAGGTTTTGACATTGCTTTCATCAGATGGATTATGAGCTGCATCACTACTGTATCGTTCTCGGTAATGATCAACGATGTTGCATCACCTTTCTTTCATGCGGAGAGAGGGTTGAGACAGGGGTACCCACTATCACCTCTTCTCTTCTTGTTGGTGGCTGAAGGACTTAGCATATCCATTAAGGAAGCAAAAAGATTGGGTACCTTTAGAGGCATTCAAATCTCCCAGGATCTTCAGCTGACTCATTTGCTATTCGTAGGTGATGTTCTCATTTTCTGTTCTGGTTCTGTTAGAAAACTTAACACCCTCTCTAACATTCTAAAGTTGTTTTCAAAAGCGACTGATATGGAAATAAATATTGGGAAATATACTATGTCTACTCATCTCCTGAGTGATGTGGAGAGGCAGGTTTACCTGAAATTTTTTCCCTTTAGTGCTGGAAGTCTCGAGGGGGGAATGAGATATCTAGGTTTCTTTTTTAAACCAAATGACTATCGAAAACAAGATTTGAACTGGTTGTTGGACAAGCTGGAGAAACAACTGAATATTTGGAGTCACAAATGGTTATCTAGAGTAGGAAGACTAGTGTTGGTAAAAGTCGTGCTGGAGGCCATTCTGGTATATTGGATGTCCTTGGCCTCGATTCCAAAAGGCATCTTGGAAAAGGCTTGTATAACATGTTTTCGCTTCCTCTGGAGTGGTAATCGGGATGCCCAGGTTACTCCTTGGGTTAAGCGGGAGAGGATTTCCATTCCGAAAGGATTGGAAGGATGGGGACTTAAAAACATTTTCTTATTTTCCAAGTCATTGGCAGCAAAAGGGGGTTGGAGATTGTTGAAGAATGAGGGCCTATGGACTCAGATTATGACTTAGAAATATATTGGTCCGTCCTGGATCAGTGGAGGATTGGATTCAGAATCCTATTAAATTGCATGTCGGAGGCTCAAACTTATGGAAAGCAGTTGTAAAGTCTTTTGGGGTCATTGAGGCTAGTCTTGCATGGCATATTGGAAATGGTAGGAACCTCAGAGTTGGGGAGAACCCTTGGTTCGGGTGTAACTAAGAGCATATTCTTTAGGCTAGTACTGTGAGAGAGTTGAGACTTTGTGGTATTCTCTTTCTTAGCCAACTCTCAATTGTTATTCAGGAGAATTGGTGGGAACAACCTTGGATTCGGGCCAGGGATCTAGGACTTTCAAATTGGGCAACT
The DNA here is from genome assembly GCA_001517045.1 of Pseudotsuga menziesii. NCBI lineage: Eukaryota > Viridiplantae > Streptophyta > Pinopsida > Pinales > Pinaceae > Pseudotsuga > Pseudotsuga menziesii. The sequence continues at coordinate 156,153 of LPNX010518448.1, forward strand.
AGGGAGCTGGAAGTATATTTATAGGCCTTGAGTCATGGCCAAATCAAGCTTTGAGACAGGGATGATGCCCTTATATGGGACGTGGATTAGTCTGGTAAATACTCTCTAAAGGCCGGATGTCTTGCTCTCAGTACAGAAGGTGAGAATAGGGTGGTGATCTGGTGGTGGAAATTCCTATGGAAGATCAATAGTTCACCAAAAACTAAGCTTTTCACATGGTGTGTCCTTAATAACAAGGCACCATGCTGGGATAATCTCCAAAAATGATGCTTTCAGGGCCCTGGTTGGTGTACATTGTGTAAAAATTCTGAAGAATCAGTGCTACATCTCTTTTTGCAGTGCCCATGCATTAGAGAAGTCTGAAAAGAATGTTCCAAGCACTTTGGCTTTCCTCATATTTGGGAGGGGATTTCCATCTTGCAGGCTTGGGAAAATTGGAGAAGGTCTAATTCACTAGAATCTATGGAAGCACTTCCTTTACTTGTTATTTAGGGTGTATGGCTAGCGCGAAATAATTCAATCTTTGCTGAAAAAGGTTGCACTCCAGAGATCATTGCCAATCTTGCTGGTGGTATTCAAAGTGTTTTTATCAGCATATTCGGGTGACAAATCAGAGAAAATTTTTAGAAGTGGAGATTGATAAGACAGTTCCCTAGGGTTTTTATGATGGAGCCGCTCAAGAGAATATATGCGGGGTGGGAGGGGGTGCTATATTTTTCCTTCGGGAGGGTCACTCCTTCATTTTAAAGATGGGATTAGGAACAAGAAGTAACAAATATGCTGATCTACTCAGTTTGAAACTACTCCTCCTCTTTACAGCAGAGAAAGGGTGCAGATCACTCAATGTGTTTGGAGATTCGATGAATGTGATTAATTGGATCAAGAAGTCCCAAATGTGCAGAAACTTGAGACTTGAAAATATATTAGCATCTATTTCAGATGTCATTGGCTCTTATGAATCTTTTTCGTGCAGACATGTCTATAGGGAGAATAACAAGGAGGCGGACAAGGCCTCAAAGGAGGGTCGATTATTGACGTTGGGTCAATGGAAAATCTTTGAATAGGTTGATGGTGCTTCGCATGAATATTATCACAAACCTTTCATAGAAAGGGCTATTCAGTTTTGAACTTGCTGCGTCTTTTTGGTTTCAGGATACATGCTCACTGGTGTTTTTAAGATGCCCTTCTTGACAGTGTTATAGTTTTTCTCGGCCTGTTTTACGGTTTTGTTGTTTTATATTTCAAAAAAAAAAAAATTGCACTTGTACTGTACTGGAACTATTTATTCAGTATGTGGTTGGTATTCTGCTATATTTCTCTAGACGGTTTGCGGTTGTATGTGGCTGGCAGGGACTGAACTATCGTTCCTTTTTTTTGTTCAAACTGTATGTGGATCTTCATGGTCCCTTGTGAATACACAAGATGTGTATCTACAAGATGTAATTTTTCTCTCGAAAGATGAATAAAATTATGCTTTTTTTCCTAGGAAAAAAAAACTTATAGACCGTAGGAGAGCTAGAAAAATACATACCTGTCGCCACATAAGAAGGCACTGAAGAGACATTAAGAGAAGGGAGGTACTCATCCGTCAAAGAGTCAGGTTCTGAAATTTCCAAACCCTATAGCATAGATGGATACTTGATTTTCATATGTCTTGTAGCGTGACAATAATGACAACAAAAAGGTATTTTACGATAGTCCAGGCATTGAGTGAAACGGTGGTGCCCCCAAAATATATTCACCTCAGTTGGTAAACCAACAGAGACGTCTAGTTCAACTGGAACTGAAGCCATTCTCTTTTCAAAATCATGAAAAAAATCATCATCTAAGGAGATGAAGTGCCCGATAGAGTAAGCTAGACTAATGAGGACATTCTTCATCCAAAGTTGGAATGGAAAAGCAGGCAAAAGTACCCATAGATGCACTTAAAAACCCTTTCCTTCAATGGATCAAAGTGAGCATGTCACTGACTGAGTACCAACGAACCATTTTATGTCGGGCATAATAGTTGTAGGATCTTCAAAGTGTATTTTTCCTCTAAAAAAACAAAGACACACCAACCATTTACTAATAAACAGATAACATGCACATAATCGATTAAAGGCTTCCAATGCTTTATCATCCATGAAATAAACTCTTCCTAAGATAGTTTTTAGATATTCCAGCCTACCCACCAAGGCCTTAAGACATAAGTATTCCACTTGATCCATAGAAATATCATGACCCAGAATAAACTAACATTTAGAAGCCAAGGATTTATACATTTTTTATTGACGAAGAGACCGCGCCCGACCAACAGTCAAATATTTGCTCTGAGAGTCAATAAAGAAGGAAGAATGGTTTGTCCCCCCACAAGAGTTGGACAGGGACTGCAAAGAGTCCACATGATGACTAATGTTCAAAGCCTCGAGGTCACTAGGAAACGACAACAAAAAACCCATAGAGTGGCCATCGGGTCCCAAACAAACCCCAGGAAATAAAATCCCGAAACAAACAAAAAGAACCAGGATAAAAGAGTATAACCCTAAAATAAAACCTTGAAACTCTGAAAGTCGTCAAAAGTATGACAAAAAAAAGTAAAAGTGAGGAACAGACCTACCAACAAAGGGGACCATAAACCTTGGGAGAGAAAACAATAAAAGGAAGACAAATCCAAGCCTCAAGAGCATGCACCAATTGAAAAAAAATGACAAATTCCCACCTTTTACCATGGTTGGTACTAAGTTCCCCATTGAAGGGGAACATACTCCATGTCAGATGGTGCACTATTGGTGAGAGCTAGAATCATAAAAAAATATGTCCGATAGCGGAGCCCGCAATGTAATGGGTATCTAAATGCCATGAGTCAGACCCTGGTGTCTAAGTAAGAGTAGAAAATGAACACGTTCAAGCAAGAGTAGAAATCTTGCAAACTTGGTGACGTTTGGCAACTTGCTACCTCCATATTTGACCATGCCACCATTACAAAACCACAGAGAATCCCTCCTTTCCCATTAACAAAGTTGGGCTCTAATCCAAAAATGACTAGACACCTAGATTGGTTGCTAAAACAAGTTTATAATTAAGATTCAAGAAATGAAGAGTACATTGCAATAACATAAAGCTTAAAATGTGTTTCCCTTCATCATCAATGAAGTTTAACACGTGTTATAAAGGTCAAAGTGGTTTAAGTGAATATTAATAAGATACTTTATCCTTATTAGATTTGTACCTGTCATCTTCACCTTATTAACTTTGTCAACCTTATAAACTTTTCAATATGTTGTTTAGTGATTGTAGTTGATATGTGTCTTCACATGCTTTTGGTATAGGAGAGATTGTTTTTTCCGTGTGCAGTGCAATAAAGTGTATGCATCCAATCTTTACTAGACTTCATTGTACTCAACCATTACATACAATTAGCTTCTAATTCCCACCATGATTACACCTCTTTAGGACCATGTAACCTATCTATAATCCATAGTGTGTCATTGTTCCTAAATCATCATCTAATCCATATGTTGACTCTTACATGTCAGCATCCAACTACTCAGGCCATCTCAACACCAGAGTCTCTTGAAATGTAGATAGAGTGTTTTAGTTATGAAGCTTGACACATATGTCATTTCAAATGATCAAAGTTGACAAAGGCAATGCGAACACGATCTTACCAGTGAATTGATTTTCAATAATCTATGGAGTTTGTTGGCTTGTTTTTCAAAGGCACCACAAAGATCACATGTTTATGTAGGATAGATGGCACATTATAGATCAAGGACAAAGCATGTGGTCCCGAAGAGGCACAACCACGATTAACATATGCTCTATCATATTGAAGACAAACTCATTGGTATCAGTTTCCTGAATTTTGAAGACCTTGTATAGATATTTCTTCAATGCTTCTCTAAGGCTAACAATTCTAGTTCCATGGAAAGAGAATGCATGTTTGTACATATTCATAGTACCAAAGGAATATGCTTTGATCCTATTCACTTTTGTCACCTTTTGAAGCACTTGGCATGCTCACTAATGGCAAGAAGAATTCCATCATTATTGTTTCCCTTGACATCAGTGTTGTGTAACAAATTAAAATCTGTGAATAAATGTTCAACTAATTTGCAAGCTTACATCAAAGAATAGTGTCTTAAGTTATTCCTGTGTCTTCCAACAAACATGGATTAGGAATATTTGAAATATGAAACCCCTTCAAGATGGAGATCAATCATATTCAAAAGACATATTGATACTAAAACACTTGATAAGTAGTTTAGCATCAAGCATTGTAAGCTAGTTTAAATGGTGGAGACATATGTGCTGTATACAAGAGGTTTCGAGGTTGATCTCCATAATTGGTTACCTTTATTGCATGCCTCATTGATTGTCCTTATCAAATTAAGTACAATAACAAACTTCAATGAATTTACTCTCAGTGCCATCTTTAAATATGTACTTTGACTACCATATATTGTACTCTTGAATAATAAATCCATGGACTCATAATTAAACCAAAGTGAAAATCATAAATTGGCATAATTTGGGGGTTGTTGGATTGAGGGTTATGTTGTTACAATAAATTATTATTTTCTCTTTATGTAATTACAGCGTAAGATGTTTCTTTATGAAAATTGGTTCTTGAACACTATTCTAGATCCACCGTCTTCTTCCCTCCACTAAATAGTCATTGGGCGCCCCAACAACAATTTAGGATATACACTTATCAAAAATATTTTTTTGACATGAGCATACCCTTCAATATTTGATTTCTTCAAAGATTGCAGGGAGGAACATAAAATATGTATGGCACTTGACGTTCATCACTTATCATGAAAACCACTTGACACAAAGAAAAACAAATCGAGGGCTTTGGATCACGAATACACAATAATTTGCTCGTCATAAATTGAAATTCAATTTGGCTCAACTTTTCCTTTAACTATTTACAATCATCAAATATGAGAGCTTTCATAACATGAATCTACCTAAAGAATGGCCCATTTTTATGCATTTTCCCTGCCGAGTGTTTTTTTTTCAGAGTAAATATATGGCAATGTGTGAGATATTTTTACGATAAGTAGATAAATTCAAGTTTTCATTGATTGAAACCACCTGCTTAGGGTTTATTCATGGCCAAAATATTAGGTAAATTAGTTTTTTCTTTTCCTTATTAAACAAAAAAATATAGTTTTGTTTGGAGTTCTATTGTTCCCGGAAAACATAGACTTCTTCCATTAATATTATTTTAAAATTTATCTATTTGTAAATGCAAAACTATGCAGATTTCTTTTCAAGGCAAAACTATGACCATGCGTGAATTGTATAAAGAATTAGTAAAAAACTCAAGCATTGTTTAATTGAAAACTCCCTTTTTAAAATATATTTATTTTAATTTTGCACATGGGTGTAGTTATGATTAAAAATATAGCTCTTCGAATGATTAAAAAAATCTATATTTTAAGTGCAAAGCCTTGTTTTTTTTAAACTAAAGACTATATATATTTTTAATGTACAAGATTGCAGACTTTGTTTCCATGAAGGAACACAATAATTAAAGGAGTTTTTTTAAATGGAGGATGAAAAACAAAGAATTAAGAAGATGTAGAGAGGAACTAGAGTTATAAGAAAAGCGATCGAGAATGGGTGGTTGAGATGCACATTTAAGATAAGGACAGAGTAAAAGATCATGAAAAATCAAAAGACAATGACATAGAGAGAAAGGACTAGGATTATCGAAGACCGAACAAAGACACAAGTTTAGACAAATTACTAAAACAAAATATGCAATCAACACTTAATTTAGAATCCATTTTTAGTGTAATTTATTTTTCAATTAAGTTGGAATATCTAGCACTAAACTTGGCACGAACTTGCAATTTTTTAAAGCACTTTAATTAGCACCATGTTTAGCATCATAATTTATGCTAGATTTAACACATGAATTAGAGCCATAATTAACACCATATTTAGCGCTTTATTTAGCCTCGATTGTTTGTAGATTAAATTTACAAAAATAGAAACAAAAAAATGGTAAAAATTGAAAAAAATGAAAACATTGTAAGGAAATGTTGGGAATTAAACCTATATCATTGACCAAGAGGAAAGAGCTCTCCTTGAGCTACTTTCCTACAAAAATCTACAAATAAAAAAGCAAATATGAACGAAACTAAACTAACCTAGTGCAAATTAGATCTTACTAAAACATAAATGGAAAATTATAAAAATAAAAATAGAAATGGAAAATGATAACGAAAGGTTGAGATTTGAACCCAAATCACTTATAAAAATGAAAGAACTCTACTTGAGTTGCATCCCCACTTAAATATACCTTTAAAAGTGAATATTTGAATTTAAATTAACCTAGCATATGCATGTAAATAAGTGAATACAAATGGAAAAGTGATAAGAAATAGATAGGTGCTAGAATTTGAACTTGAATATCCTTACATCAATGTAAGGGTATTCCTTAAGCCATACTCATGAGCTAGATATGTGCATTAAACAAACCCCCCCAAAATGCCATATTTTTCTTCTTTCTCCATTAAACTTGGAATAACAAAACAACAATAAATATTATTAAATCAATAAAGACAAAGCAAAGCAAAAGAGGAAGGAAAATTGAGAAGGGAAGGGAAAAGCCATTATCTTCCTTAGGGAGGTTCCACCATGAAACCATAGCTTCCATGCACGTAACCTTAAAATTCTAACAACAAAATAACAGTAAACATTAGAAAATGAATAAATTAAAATAAAAGTACAAGAGGAAAGATGAGAAGGGAAGGGAGAATTAATTGCCTTCATTATGGAGGTTCTTTGATGAAACCTTTTCCTCCATACTTGAAACCCTAAACTTGCAACAACAAAACAACAATAAACATTAGGAAAGCAATAAAAGAAAATAGGAAGGAAAGAAATATGAAGGGAGAAAGGAGAAGGGTGGAGAAGAGAAGAGATAAAGAAAGGAAATGAGAAAAGAACGAAAGAGTAGGCTTTGAGGGGCTTTAAAGAGGGAAAATTAGGGATTTGATTAAAAATATTTCAAATTCCTCCCAACTCACGAGGATTGAGACAAGCGACTTATTTTTAACCTTTGATATTACTTAGCTTTCTTTTTCAAATGTTTCCCTCATTTTTAATGCTAAATCTAGCTCTAAATTTGGTGTTAAGCTAAAGTTGGTGCTAAATCTACCTCTAAATTTGGCGCTAAGCCTGCCACTAAAGTTGACAGGAAATAACATCGAATTTAACACCATCCCATGAAATATCACCAATTTTTCATAAAAAATACAAAAAAATCGCTAAAATTGTAAATGGAAGCAAAAAATGAATCTAAAAAGGATGCTAATGACAAAGTTTTGTTGTAGTGAATATAGGGATTCAAGAGATATAAGGTATAGAGTTTCGTGAGTTAAGGAAAAGGAGGCTATGAGTGAGCTGCCACAAGGATGATAGGGAAATTATTAAAGATCGAGAGAAGGATGAAAAGGAAAAGATTAAGGATTGAGACAAGGATGATCATTCTAAGAGCAAGCAAAAGCTGCGTGATTTTGAAGAGGGTCGGGGATTCAACGTTAGAGGATGACTAGGACCAATATGTGGATCAGAAGTAGAGGAAAAGAGAATATTTTGCTTGGGAAATGTGAATAAAGGATATAGGTATAGAGATGATGAAGATGTGGGAAACCATGCTTATAGTCGCGATGAAGAAAGGGAAAGGAACATAGATAGGCATAAGGATGATGAAGATGAAGGTAGAGCTTAGATTAGAGATCAATAAAGGGGAATAAGTAGAGTTTATAGGTACATGTGTTGAGAATTGAGCTAGTTGTTAGATCCAAAAGGCACATCCTATAGAAATTCGCTACCATCCCAGTTAAGGATCTGTCGAGAGGTTGTTAGACCTTGTTGTGAAACTCAAGAAGAGCGTTGAACATTATGCCATCTCCCCGTCAATGTTACCTAGGTGATTTTCGAGCCTGTGACCCTTCTCTAATACCAGTTATTGGGATTTGAGTTGGGAATTAGATCCAAAAGGAACACCTTATGGAAATGATACCATCCCAGTTAAGGATCTACCAAGAGGTTGTTAGACCATGTTGCAAAACTCACGGGGAGCACTGATCATTATGTCAACAATGTGCATGAAAAAGGGGAGGAAGGAAAAGGAAAGTTTTTTTTTATGGAAAACAATGGAAGAATGAAGAAAATGATAAGTAGATTAATCTTAAAGGAATGAAGGATGTCTCTAAAGAAGAATATACAGAGGAAGAACAAAGAAGACTATATGAAGAAATGAAGAAGAGGTGCTAAAGAGTGTAGTAGTGGAAAGAGTTGAAACAAATGAAGGAAGAGAGGGAAGGATAAGGGTGGACTAGAGGATACAGTTGAGAAGAAATGGACTCTAAAAGGTGAAGAATCTAATGTCGATGTTGTATTTCCTATTCCAAAGGAAAATGGATATGTTCGTGTGTCTAAACATGGAGATGTTGTATTGGTTTGTTTAGAGGATGAAAATGTGCAGAATGGAGAGTCCATGAAGATCGATAAATCTATTGCCAAAGTTGAAGATGAATTTGATCCTTTGGATGCATCTATGATACATTAGTTGTACCTAACACATAAAATTTGAATAACATAATTGAGAATTCATGCCCAATAAAGAAATTGAGGATGAGGACTTAGGATCCAAAGCAAATAAGAGAATTAAGAACAATATGAGAATATTATACTAATTGAGGATTCTGATATGGATAAAGAAGAAGGTGGAGACTTTAATGAAAAATGAAGATGACGATGACTTCATGAAGAGAGTGAACACAACTAACATTACGAAACTATCCATTATGGAGCACTCCAAGGCACAGTACACCCCTTTCAATAAAGACTTATATCAAGAAGTAAGAGAAATCATCATTCATTGTCCTCTTCCTTTATATATACATTTCCCCCCTACATCTTCTATTTCTAATCAATCCATTGTAATTTGGAGCACTCTTTGCATATGTGAGCATAGATTGGATCAATCAATGGTGGTGAGGGTAGCAGTAGGTATGTGATGTATGGAAATTGCTCCCATGCAAATATTATTAGGTTCATAGAGTTGGAAAAATCCTTTGCCAAACATAAAGTTGAATTGTAATGAAGGATATGATACTCTTTTATAGAAGGTCTAAGTGGTAGTTCATTGTAAATTGGGCCCATTGCCGAGGAACTTGGAATTCCAATAAATATTGCAAGTCATTGGTGGGTGGTCTATTCATCTTCCTTAAATTTCCTTACTTTTGGGTTTGTTGCATGCTCATTTTCACTGCCGCCACCACCTTTTTCTTTTTCCTGCTCTTTCTGTTGCTTCAAAGTCTTGGGCTCATTGTTCTATTATTTATCCTAAGGCACCAACCACCAAATGCCAGAGGTCTTCAAATGTTTAGACATATACAACCATGGATGAATACTTAACATTTTTTCCATTAATATAGATGATTGTGCAAAGAAAAGTAAGAGGTCTTCAAATGTTGAGACATATACAACCATGGATGAATACTTCACATTTTTATTTTTTCATTGATGTATGATTGTGAAAAAAAAAGTGAGAGGTCTTCAAATGTCAAGGCACATACAACCATGGATGAATATTTTTCATTTTTCATTTTTTTCATTAAAGGGTTTATATCAAGACATTTTCGATCCAAAATGTTGATTGCAACATTATAATATGAAGTTAATCTTTGAAACTTTTTACATGAGCATTTATTAGTCCTTGCCTTTAGGCTAGCAAGGACTCTATTAATTAGCTTGTCGTATTTCCATTAAAATGATACACAAATCAAATTTTTATTTCTCATACAACCTATGCTTTAGAGATTCATATATAATAACATTTTTCCTTACCAATCACACATTGGAATGCTTTTTTTTGGACTAATAAGAAACTTAGAGGTTTTATTTGGCCTCATATCAAGGCCAAGGGTGATTTTTTCTATTCAAACTTAGGATAAGTGTGTTGTTTTATCCAAACTTAAACACTTTGTGATATGTTTATACTTATCTGGAATAATGTTGAGACTAATGTTAACATTAGTTTTGGGCATCAAATGTTTTTCTTTTCCCTTAGGTTCAATATTCACTCCAGAGGGAGGTGGCTTGGTGTGGCTTAACTTGGTGACAATTGTTAAATATATTAGATGACAATTGTTGATGGTAGGTGATAGTTGTTTCTCCTTGCCTTACTTGTATGCACTGCCTTCACCAAACTCGACACATCATTCACACCCCTTGCCTTGTCATTGTTATGCCTTTTTTGTTGGCATATTAAATACAGACGTTCACACCTCCTACTCATCAACGACCTCGTGATTGTTCTATCGCCTTTGTTGGCATATTAAATACATACATACTAGGGGATCCCCCAACATAGGCCACAGGCCCTACCTGTTGTTTTAAATACATACATACTAGGGGATCCCCCAACATAGGCCATATGCCCTACCTGTTGTTTTACAATTCCATTTCCACAGATGCTTTGTGTTTAGATAGCTTTTTATTTCTATAGATAAAGATTTAGTCAAAGTAATGTAACAATGGTTCTAAAGTTTCAGTAGAAGCAAAGCGTATTAGTCAAAGTAATGCAACAACAGTTCTTGTTTGCTTAATATACTTTGTTCCAGTGGTTGATTCAAAGTTGTTGTGGAGGAGCAACAACATTAATTCCCTTGACATGAGAATGCATGGAAAAACAACCCATATTATTGACTTTTAAACAGAGTGAATCATTGTTAGCCATCTGATATATCGTTGAGATGAATTCATTGGGTGGGAAACTAATAGGTGAACTTAACGATATCTTTAGCAATATCTTATTATCTACTTACTTTAATTATCTTCTTACTCTCATTAATAATCATAAGAGCTTATTGATTCATCTATACAAATCCCATGCTAAGATTATGTAGTATATTTTAACGTGTTCATAATAATATAAACAAAGTTTATTTTAGTACAATGAAAACAATATTAAGAGATCAAATTTTATATTCTTACTATGAAAGCACTAAATCTGTTATGAACAATCTAGCATTTTAGATAAACATAAGTATGCCCCGAGGCTCTTATGAAACCATATTTTTCTTTTCTAGCATTGAAATGTTTTATATGTGGACATGTAACAATTCTAATTCATAAACATAACTACTTCCATTTTCATTGGTTGGTTTCCTTATGAATACTTTTAACTCCAAGCAATAAACTAATTTGAAATTTGAATGACAACTTACAATCAATCGATATAGCTTAAGATGTTTTAACCACTAATCTAATAAGTACCACTTATTGGACATCAATTTGCTGATAATTTCTAATTGGTACCTACAGATTTTCGCTTACGCTTTTGGTCTTTCATTTCATTTCACCTGCTACTTATTATTTCAACACCCCATTCTCTTAATTTTGAAGAGGAAGTAATGATTGTTGGACATCGACATCACAACCATGGCTTGCTTGGGATAGGAGCACAACAACTAAGTTTATGACCATTCTTAGTTTCGTTTTTTATGTCTAAAACAGGTGTCTGAAGCAAAATAATGTTTGTTGCACCCTCGCTAATCTGCAAAACAATTCTAGTTGGTACTGGTTGGTTCTCTCGCATTGGCATTTGTGTTGGGTCCGAAAGGTGCCATGATACTCAGGAGACATAGATCAGTGGCACGAACCTAAGAAAAATTTAGGGGAGAAATTTAGCCCATGGGCTATTTTCCCATGTTTTTTTTTGAAAAAAAAAGATTTGCCAATTTGCTTTTTTTGAAGCCATGTTTAACCCAATTTCGATGGGGTAATTTTTTTTCACTCTAAAAATCGCAAATTATTACATAAACTATATAAAATCCTTAAAATTTGAAATACTTTTTGAAAAATATGTCCAAATATTTTATAGTTGACATTTTAAGAATTGGTAAGATTCGTCAAGGTTTGTACACTTCTAAATAAGTATGGATACTTAAAGTTTTCCCTAGGCCACAAACTGCCTATTGTGAGTTTCCATGAGTTTTGTTTATGCACATTCACCTGTCAATGTAGTGCTCATTCCATATAGTTAGACTTATGCAGGTTGGGTGCAAGCCTGGGTTTATACTTAGTTATTTTAGATAGAGGGGGAAAGGGGGATTATCCAAAATTTCTATACACATCTCATGGGCGATTTTCAAAGTGGGAAATCCATCCCTGCGATCAAGGAGAGATTATTACACTTGCTTTTAGCTAAAATGCGATGTCAAGGGGTGAAGGATCTAGCCAGAGAACAACCTATACCTCCTCTACCCATTAACACTTGTTACGAGGTAGGACACTTGTAATTGAGTGCGTGAATAGAAATATGAACCATGTGCACATACTCCACATGGAAACTATGCTTCTCTACCCTTTTTATTTTTATTTTTACACATATTTCAATTGAATCGGGGCTATTGTAACTCATGTGCATCATGTCATACATTCAACACCAAGGTTGTAGACTCCCCTAGAAATACGATACAACTCTTTAATAAAGGTTTCCTATATATAAGGACGTATGTATGTTGAAGCTATTGAATCGAAACCTTGGGTGGCATAGAGGGGGAACTATCTTACTCACACGCATGGGCAAGTAATACTTGGATTGGAATGTAGTTGTGGTTACAACTAGCTGATTTTTGCGTCATCTCTTTCTGCCATTAATTTTTCTATCCAAATATTCAAGAAGAGTTTCCATGTCTTGAAGCAAACATAGTATACAAAAATATCCCAATAGGGTGGATGGAAGGAAGGTAAGGCATCACTATCCCAACAAAAGGCCCTTGACTACAACTATTTACTTATAAACTATTATTCTTTTCTTTCACAACCAATAAAGAGAGTATCCTATAGGTTAATCCCTCCCTTCAATAAACCGGGTGTGGTGATTATTCTTTCACACAACCCACAACCCATATATGCAAGCGCATGATTCTCATGCTCTAAGATAAACAAGGCACTTCTGTTGCTATTTTATTTCTTTCGTTGGTCCCTTACAATGGCATCAATTACTATTGTGGTCACTTTAATGGAAGTTGGAAGATATGGCATATGTTGTGAAATAAGACTACATAGAAAAGAGGAATTGCTTATTTATTAAGTTGAGTCCCTGCCACAAGTTGCTTATCTGGACCAAGCATATTTAATTTTTGCTTTACATCATATGTTTCCGACTATGGGTTGGAATTGACAATTTATTCGATCTCTTTTTTTGGCATAGTTTGTTAATGGATAGACATTAGTTTGCATATTGCTAACAATGTATACTCCAATTAATATATAATTTTTGTTATGGCACACATAACAACAATTCCATAAAATTTATTATCCATGAAGTTGTCCTTATCCTAGGCTAACAACAATTCCATAACATTTATTGACCATGAAGTTTTCCTTATTTGCATGGGAAACTATAGGGAGGGACTTGATGCCTTAGCAACTCCTTTTGTTAGTATTGTAAGTGCTATATTTGTTTAGAAATATTCCATCCACATCACATTTTCACAATTGCATTCATTTAAGAGATGGGAAAATTCACTCTCATCTTTATAAAACCCACACCCCGTAATGACAATACATGATATTTTATTTTGAGTTTGGTTATCACTTACTATTTCTTTGTGAATATAGCCACTTTTATTAATAGAGCAAGCATTTTTTTTCCACAATGTTTTAGTGATGATGAGTTAACTATGCAATTGAATTTGAGGCCACCACAAGTGGTTTGAGATTAGACCATATCAATGATTTCATGATAAGCTGAGTTGATATTGATGATTTGCAATTAGAACCTATTTCAAATAGGTTGAAATTAGATCTTAGCATGTGTAAATTGGACATATACATAATGCATATTTGTCCATGAGAGTAAAATATATAACATAAGAAAGGTACACAATAGAATATATGATGACCTTTAATAAAATTCAAATGGATATTGGACTTTCAACATATATTTAAATAGGGATAAGGAGAGAACCATATAAAAACAAGAGTTTATTGGAGAGAAGAAGTGGTATTATCAAATTCATTTGAACTCGAAATGAAAATAAGGAATTAATGACAATATTGCAATCACTAACTCTGGTCGCATGGCTCTATTATATTTAAAGGACGATAAAATATCCACGCCCTTGATTCGATGCACTATTGGTTAGGTAAAGATTGAAAACAATCATTTCCTATAACTTGTTTAGATTTTATTTAAGTTGTTAGTTGCTTGTTTATTTAACAAGGCCCTCAAATTCATGGCAGGCTATAATTATTACATGAGTGACCCCCAATTTGGAGCAAATTATGATTTGAAAACTCCATCCTAGAGCTAAAACAAACTAAGAAGGCCTACAAATATTAAAATTTCCATTCTGCTTATACTAATATCTTCTACCATTCATGAGGGAATAATATCTAATCTAGAAGATAAAGGGATGTAGATAATATCTTCTACCTTGCTCATTAATTTTGTTTCTTTTACATCTAGTTAATAAAGGGATGTAGGAGAACAAAGCCCTAGGGAATAATATCTAATCTAGAAGATAAAGGGATGTAGATAATATCTTCTACCATGCTTATTAATTTTGTTTCTTTTACATCTAGTTAATAAAGGGTTGTAGGAGAACAAATCCCTTTAAAATCATGATCATAATCGAATGGCACTTGCAATGAAAATTATGATATAGTGGGAACTCGTGGCTTACATATTTGTTATACGTGGAAGAAAATACACCCACGTGCATAGGAATTGTAGATTGTAAAGTTTTGCTAAAAACCTATGGAACCTTAATGGTGAATATTTGAAAGAATTGAGCGGTTCATAATTTTTCAGCAAGTTTGAATTTTTTTTCTGGCTCCAAGAAGATTTGATAGAGTTCATCTGGTTCCCTGGTGGAGTCTTGATCTGCAAGCTGATTTGGTGAGATTGTGAGTAGGTATGTTTCAAGATTCTATAATGGAAATTCTTGCTGCTAGCTGTGCATGTTTTTTTGCAAGATTGAGTTGCTGAGTTGCTTGCTGGAGTGACTTCTATGCAACTGTCTCTTCAAGAGTTCTGATGTTCTTGAGTTATGGGTGTTGCTAGCTTCGTGATTCTTCAAGTTCTTCTAGTTGTGAAGGATCTTTTTGTCTTGTCTTTGGAGTAGCCGAGGGAATTGTGAAAGATTTCCTCTGCTGGTTTGTACTTCTTCCTTTGCTGGCTCAGTCATAGTCTGGTCTCCCTGGATTTGTGATCTATTGCTCAGTATCATGTCTAAGGGTCATCGAGTTCTCTATGGCCTATGGAGAGGGTCCTCCTCCTCTCCCTCCTGAAATTGATGCATTCAAATGCCTCATTGCTTCGTGTGGGAAGAGAAAGGGAAGTCCATTGGGGAAGTCCTTTGTGAAGAAGATAGACATCCCTTCTGTTGATCTTCCAGCCGAAAGACCTTGTCAGACTGCCTTGAATCTAGCAGAGCACGCTCTCATAAGGAAATTTACTGGGCTGTGTCCATACCTAAAGGTTGTTGAAGGATGGTTTTAGTGTAATTAGAGATCCTTAGTCTCAGATGGAATTCGTAATCACCTTATTGGCAGAGGTCATTACGTTTTTGTGTTTGAATCAACAGATGATCAAGATCTTATATTCTGTAATGGCCCCTATTTTATGGGTCCTCAGGGAATCTACTTGAATAAGTGGACTATGGATTTTGACCCTACCCAGGATGTTCCTTCAGTTGTTCTTGTCTGGTTTAGGCTCCCCCATCTTCCCCTTCACTGCTAGAATTCAAAATCATTGGAAGCCATCAGGAATAAGCTCAAAAAATACATTGATAGGGCAGAAAGGAAAGATCAATATTCTTGTGCCTGTATTTGTGTTGAGGTCGACTTAGAGATTGGGCTACCTGAGGCAATCAAGATCAATGTAATTGAATGGTCTCATTACTAGGAGCTTGATTATGAACAACTCCCTTTCAAGTGTTGTTTCTGCCATGAATATGGCCATTTTGCTCGCAATTGTAAGAAAAAATCAGAAGAAGTCCTTGATAAAGAAAATTCAAATCAATGGATGCAAGCTCAAAAAGAAGACACATCTAAGCTGGTGAAAAATAAAGTGGGATATGCTGGAAATGGAATAAACCCTTCTGTGATCAAACCTGCAAAATCTTAGCTTGAAGGAAATGCCACAATCTCTTCAAATCCTTTTGTGGTATTAATTTCTACTAAAGAACAGATCTCCCTTATCCTTGAAGAAGGTGAGCTACAACAAGATGAAGTTAATGTAGAAGAGGGAGATGTTAACAAAGAGCTACAGGAATATAAACTAGTTCGTCTAAACTCTCCTAGAGTAGACGCTTGCATGCAAGATTTATCTCCCATAAGACCTCCAATTTCTCCCTCTTATGCTGATGCGTTAAATAAGAAAGTTGAGTCTTTTGGTTCCTCGGAAGACGATGGGCATTTCACAAAAAAGTCTGGAAGGAAATCTTGTAAAGATATTAGAGAGGAAGAAGCTGAGAGGCTAAAGATGCAGGGTATCCAGGCTACCATTGAATTGTCATTTGGAAGAAGCAAGCGAAATAGGCCCCCAAAGGGAGGAGCAACTCCCTTCTCCTCGGGTAAATAATGCAGATCACTTCTTGGAATTGCAGGGGATTGGGGAATCCATTAAAGTCTGAAGCAGTTAAAGATTTGCTTAAAATGAATCCTTCGAACATTCTCTTGCTCCAAGAAACTAAGATAGAAGAGGATTCTCTTTTATATATCAGTAGATCTAAATGGAAAAAAAAAACACAGGTTTGGTTGTAAGTGCTCGGGGCACTTCTGGGGGTCTTGCTACTTTATGGTCAGAGGATAATTTTCTCCTTAAATCCTCGTTTGTAACTCAACATTGGATTTACTATGAATTACATCATCTTTCTAGCAAGATAGTCATTTCTCTCTTCAACTTATATGTTCATGTTAATTACCTTAAAAAAAAATATGTTGGCAATGTCTGTCAGACTATTTGGAAATCCATTCCCTCATAACTATTGTAGTGGTTGGTGATCTTAACATTATTCTCGATCCCAAGGAGAAATGTGGAAGAAGTCGGGGAAAGGACTCATTTCTGGAGGTGGTTGACTCGTTGATTCATGCCAGTGACCTTCTCGATCTCAAGCCCAAGAAAGGGTGTTTCACATGGACTAACAACAGAGTGGGGTCGACTCGAATTTCAACTCGCTTGGACATGTTTCTTGTCCAAAGTTTGTTTCTAAATGACAATGTTTTAACCTCTAAAATTTTACCAAATATTACATCGGATCACCATCCAATTACCCTCCTTTTGGAAAAAGAAGAAAACCTTGGACTGATCCTTTTTCGGTTCAGCCCTCTTTGGGTTGAGAGGGAGGGATTTGGGGAATTAATTTCCCAAGTATGTACTCTGTTCATGTACAACTCTCCCAGATTTGTCTGGGAACAAAAATTGAAGCTCACCAAAATCGGTTTGAAAAGATGGATAAAAAATCCCCTTATAAATCCAACGAGATGTAGGGAAAAGACAGTTCAGGCCTTAAATAACATTCAACTTAGTATGGAAAATTATGAAATAACCAATTCTTAGTTAGCTGTTGAGTAGGTTGCACAATATTCATCTTTCCTTTCCTTCCGCCAGGAGGAAGAACATTTGAGGCTTAAATCCCGTAGCCCCTGGCTACTTGCTGGGGATAACAATTCTGCATTTTTTCACCTGCAATGCAGGTCCAGGCTCTCTCGTAATCATATATCAGAAATTTGCACTAATGAAGGTGATATCATTAATGGAAAAATGCAACTACAATAGGCTTCTAATGTACACTTCCAACATTTGTTCCATTAAGATGGTTATTCTTATGAAATATTGAACTCTGATTTTCTATCCAATATTCCTTCATTGGTCAGCCTTGATGACAATGCAGGACTTGTGAAACCCTTCATCGAGAAAAAAATTGTTGATGTTATTTGGGTTATGGAGCCGGACAAGGCCCATGGGCCGGATGGATTCTCTATCCATTTCTACAGAGTTTGCTGGAATGATAAAATATGATCTTCTCCAGATGATCTCAACCTTCATTAAAAAATCCAAAGTGGGAGGGAATACTAACTCTACCTTTCCAGCCTTGATTCCAAAGGAAGTAAATCCTGTAACTTTTGATAGATTCCGACACATCTCTCTCTGTAATGCTTCTTATAAAATCTTGGCCAAACTCTTAGCCAATAGAATGAAACCTTTGTTAGGTTCTCTTATTTCTCCTCTTCAGGGGGGTTTGTTAAAGGAATAAATTTGATAGATAATGTGATTCAAGTTTAGGAAGCCCTCCATTGCAGTTTTCAAAGGAAGGAGAAAGGCATGCTCATCAAGTTAGACATGAAAAACACTTTTGACGGGGTCAAGCTCTCCTTCCTATATCAAGTCTTAATATCTTTCGGTTTTAGTGTAGAGTTTGTTTTTTTGATTAAATCCTGCACTTACAGGCCCTGGATTTCGCCTCTTGTAAATGGTAGACCAGCTGCTTTATTTCAAGCTACAAGAGGGTTGCATCAAGGGTGTCCCTTGTCACCCTTCCTTTACATTTTTATGGCGAAAGTGCTAAGTAGAAAACTTTCTGCTGAATTGGCTACGGGTTCTCTCCCTGGTATTAAGATTGCAAGTGGTGTTGATCCTATTAATCACACCCTTTTTGCTGATGATTCTCTCTTATTGGGAGGGGATTTCCTAATCATTGCTTAGGATTTCAATGTTATCTTACAAAATTTTTGTACAACTTCAGGAGATTTGATAAACAAAGGTAAGAGTGTTGTATATGGTTGGAATGTTGATCATCTGTCTCTTCTTAGAATAGATAATTCTTTGGGATTCCCCGAATTTGAAAAGTGGGATAAAATCAAGTATTTGGGGCTGCCTTTAACTCTGGGATCCAGCTCTTCTTCGATGTGGTTGGATGTGATTTGTAAACTTAAATAAAAATTTGTTTCCTGGGGTGGTCAATGATTAACTAAGGCTGGTAAGTTGATTTTGATTAAGGTTGTTCTCTCATCTCTCCCCTTTTTCTAGTTTTCCTTGCTTCTTGCCCCCAAGTCCATTTCAGCTCAAATCTCCAAACTTCTTCAAGATTTTATTTGGGAAGGTGGAAAAGGTAATCAGAAGAAGATGGATTTAGTCAATTGGGAAATTCTTAAAAGACCCACTTCGGAGGGTGGTTTTCAAATCCGTGACCTTGAATTGGTAAACTTGGCTTTGGGAGGAAAGCTTTTATGGTAGTTGTACTCCGATAAAAATCATCCGGTTAGGAAAATATTTTGGAAGAAATATCTTAAGGGTGGTACATTGAGAAATATTAAATCATCAAACATCCATACATGCATTGCAATCTGGAATCTATGTAGAAGAGGATTCGATAATTTTCATCTTCAACTTTATAGAATTCCTGGAAGTGGGAAAAGGACTTTTCTGTGGGAAGATAAGAACTTAGGAAATCTGCCACTTTCCTCTATCAATTCTTTGAGAGAGATTAAGTATTGGTTAACCAATAAAGGTTTTCTCAAGCTGACATATTTTTTTCTTGGGACAGAGGTGGGAACTGGGTTGGCTGGAACTTTCTGGTGATCCTGGATCATCTCATTAATCAAGATAATTTGTTGATTATATCTTTATCTAGTCTTGCTCCTGTTAATTGCTACTCTAAAGATGTTTGGGGGTGGGGACATTCCGGAAAATATTCAGCAACGCAAGGTTTTCTGCTCTCCAATTTCCCCTTGCTTCTGGAATGTCTTCAACGATCTGGAACTCTATATGGTCATCAATCTGTCTTCCTAAGGTGATTTTTTTCACCTGGCTTATTATGCACAGAAGGGTGCTTTTTGGAGAAAATTTGAGCAGGCATGGGTTCAATGGGCCGTTTAGATGTTGTCTCGGCAAAGCTGCTATGGAAACGTCGAATCACATTTTCATTAATTGTTCTTTTTCTCAACAGGTATGGTTGTTGGTCCTTCACGGTCTCTCTGACTCGACTTCTTATCCAAATTCAGTCATTGCTCTCCTCTCCTCCTGGCATGAGTGGATTCCCATTTGGCAAGATTAGAGGTCAGCTCTTTTAGTCAATAGGGAAGATTGGAAAAAACTCTAGTAGGTTCTCCCGAAATATATATGGTGAAATTTGTGGATAACTAGGAATGATGGGATCTTCAACGATAAGCATTTGATTCCAGAGAAAGTAGCTCATAAAATAAAATTCCATATCTCATAAATTGTGTGATTTTCCTTTGCTTTATCAACACTGCCATCTAAGGTCTCTGCGTGGATTGGAAATAGTTCTTTAGGAATTCGAAAATCGATCATTCCCAAACCAAGCTTCTCTCCTCTTTGGAGAATTCATTGCAATGAGTCAGAATTTTTAGATAGGTGGATGAAGTCCTCCTCTGCATGTATTTTTGTCAATGGTGCGTCCAAGGGAATCCCCAGGACTTCCAGAGCTGGGGGGTTGTTAATTTCGCCGGATCGACAGATTGAAACAAGCTTCAGTTAGGGGCTTGGTATAATGTCAAACAATCAAGCTGAGAGTTATAGTCTCTTCAAGGCTTTCCCATTGGAAAAGGAGGCTGGATTTAGGTCAATCCAAGTATTTGGTGATTCATAACTCTTTATTAAAATTATAAATTCAGATGGTCTCTTTAACAATTCAACCTTGAATTTAATTCTACAACGAATTCGAAATACAATGAAGGAGTTTGAAAAGGTTAACTCTTTTCATATACTGCGAGAATTAAATGGAAGGGCAGACTCTTTGGAAAATAAAGCTTGCCTTCTGACACAAGGTCATTTCAGCCTTAATGGAGAACCTAGCGTATTTCAACCAATTCCTTGAGTTCATCTTGGAGTTATCTCTTCCCTTTGCAAGAAATTGCTTATTTTTTGATTGGTTTGTAGCAGTATCTTTGCTCGGAATGTAAATGGTTGATTTGGCAATTGCACTTTCAGTTCTGGAATTTTTTCATAAAAAAATATTATCTGTTTTTGTTAAAAAAAAATATTTGAAAGAATTGAGATGCAACCATCTTAAGAGGGAATCCTTGAGTGTTTACTCAAGTGATCATGAGTTAGACATAAGATCTTTCCCCCCAAAGTTGGGGAGGTCACTGGTTTGACTCTCTTAATCCCCTTAGGGTTAGGCTCTATAATCATGGTTGATAGTTCACCCCATTTACAATCCATAAATAATGGGGAACTATTCAGAGGGTTTTTTGTGAGGTTATTTGTTTGAAAAAAATCATCTTAAAGAAGATCAAATAGAAAAATTTAATTAATAGAACTTGAGAAAAGTATTGGGTGGAACTCAAGAATACATTCATAAAACTTACCTTTTGTTTGCTTTCTCTTTTATTCTTACACCCTTATTATTATGAAATGGTGACAACCTATGACCAACCGAAAAAAATTGAGCTCCAAGATTTTCCAAATGATTTTTAAGTTCAACAAGTGGAATACTAGAGGAAAGACTTTGCCTTACAAATACCACATCCTAACCTATAATTTTCACTACCACCATAATGCGTTCATAAAGTTTTAATAACCTACACAAGGAAACACAATTACTTTTTCCATTCAAATAAACAATGTTAAACTAACTCTAATGCCCTCTATTTTACTTATTGTAATCAATAATGATCTATATGATTCTCTAGGCACTAAGAAAATCTTAACAACTATTCTTTTAGCTGTAAGAACCTTCCCAACAAGATCCCCAAAATCATTTTTTTTGGACAATATACTCTACTCCAAAATATATATAAAGTGTTAAGATTTCATTCATGTAGATGATAAAAACACTGGTTTTTTTTTGCTTGACCATTAGAAAACAAAACCCAGTTTAAGGCTGCTCATTCTTTTCTCCTAGCTTATAAATATTTGAAAAATTAAAAGCATTGGAGTTAGAAGGCAATAAAAACTGAACCAAAACCTAGCAAGGGTTGCAAGATCCCACTAGGAAGGAACAACCAACTTGACTTCTTCCTTGAGGATGGGTGGTGTCCTTGTAAGGTGTAGATGATTTAGAGAAATAAAGTAGTCATCAAAGGTCAAGTGCACAGTCTTTATAGCATCTTGCAACCAAGACCCACTGAATCAAACAAGAAATTTAATCTGCAAGATGGGATCTTGCCTTGCATAAAGGACCTTTGCTTGAATAACTCAAACATATGTTTTAAAAAATTCCTAATCTTTGAGATTCAAACTCATGAGCATTGGTAAGAAAACTACTTATGTGATAATTTTATGTTGTATAATTCATTATCCACCATTCTAATTAACAAAATGGTGAATGGATATGGAACTACGAATATAACACATATGATTGCAGATTGCATGGGAAAAATGACTACGTGAACCAGATCCGAGTGTTGGGAGAGGTTCTGATTATGTCCAGGTCGTAGTCCTTCTCTACGAGATCACGGGCAGGATGCCTGGTGAGTGCAGAGGAAGAATCAGTGGAGGAAGCCTTATGATTGATATGTAAGGATCTGGGTAGAATGGATCCACCTTTGGATCTGAGTCTAGAAGAACGTCAACGAAACTTAGATGTAACATTCAGAGCTCTGGTGGCTTCTACGCCCCCTCCTCCTCTCTCGGGACCCGATTCCAACGATGCTAACTTTGTCAAGAGAACAACAACCCCAAGAATCCATATCATGTATATAGCCTCAAGATTGAAAGCCCTTGCACTGAGTGAGAAATGCCTGATAGGGCAGTTCACAGGAATTTGGCCATCACCAAAAACTATGGATACATGGATAAACAAGAATTGGATGCCCTTGATCTCTGGGTGCCTGGAACATTGCTTTTGTGGAAAGGGATTCTTCACCTTTTTATTCAAAACAAAGAAGACATAGATCTCATCTTTAGGATCAGGCCTTACTTCATGGGTCCCTGTGGCTTATACTTAAATCGTTGGAGCTTATCGTTCGATACAGAAAACGATGTGCCATCAACTGTCCCGCTAAGGGTCCCTCTACCCTGTTAGCACTATTCTATTTATGCTGCAGTTAGTGTTACTGCCTTAAAAATTTTGGGTTTTCATTTGTGATCTGGTGGTTTTCAGGCTTTTCTCATTGAGCAATTTTCCAGGAATGTCTAGCAAAGGGTTTAAAAGGCTATTCAAGCAAAACATAATTTCAAAGACCATTTGGTAAAAACCAAGAAATTTTACAATTTGGAGAATTTTTTTAAGAAAATGTTTGCAAAATTGGTTTTATGTAAATTTTGTTTTATAGTCAAGCTTATATATATATATATATATATATATATATATATATATAAGTTCGGATTTTATATTTTATCGACAAAAGGCATTTTTGGCAGAAGGCCACTCAGCACCAAGAGCCAATGGGCCCACGCATTCAAAAAGTTAATACACAAATCAAATTCCAAGCGCTAAGCACACAAAAATAACTATATCACTTTGCTCCTTCTGAAAATTAGAAACTGTCGGGATATATAAAAAATGAAAATATATTACGTTTTGTGCATGTGGGATAATGTGCCCAGTTACTAAACATGTTACAATACATGTGTTTGGTTATTGGAGTAAATTCGTGACTAAGAGGAATGGTCGCCCTGTAGTTTTCTCTTCTGAAGCCAAACACCCTTGCACGATCTTTTGAGACTTGGAAACCATCTAGACAAACAACGTAAAGGAGCAAATAGATCAATAGTTTGACAATATTATTGCAGTACATACAAGAGGATTGGTCTTATGAATGAAATAGGCTGCAATGGACACAGTCAA
Organism: Pseudotsuga menziesii; assembly: GCA_001517045.1. Classification (NCBI taxonomy): domain Eukaryota; kingdom Viridiplantae; phylum Streptophyta; class Pinopsida; order Pinales; family Pinaceae; genus Pseudotsuga; species Pseudotsuga menziesii. Next base: position 179,939 of record LPNX010518448.1, read on the forward strand.
ATTCTACGCATGGGAAAATAGTTTTCGGTGACGATGAAAGTGAAGATGCAGAAATCCTATTTATAGGGACAACAAATTCAAATGAGGGATCAGAAGTGGACATAGAAGCTCAATACATGGTTGTTGTTGATGAAATTGAAAAATGTAGGAAAAGAAACAAAGTTTTGAAAGAGAAACTGTTAAAGTACCAAGAAGAAACAAATCAAATTATTATGGACTTAAAGAACTGGATTCAAGAGGCCAAGAAGACCAAAGAAGATCTAGTAGTTCTCCTCAAGGAAAGAATCCAAGATTCTGAAAAACTTGAAAAATAGATTATTCAACTTAGAAAATGGGTTGATGAAAAATATATCAAATCAAAGTTTGAGAACAACTCAAGGATCTGTTGAGGCCCCGAAATTTGCAAGCGACAACAGTAAGGGATTCTCCCGAGTCAACGTTCCCAACTAGCTCGTTGACTGTTTGGTATAGGGAATCCATTCGGTTTGCGGTCCGGCTACCGTAGGTCAAAGTAACAAAACAGAGGTTTCACCGGTTGCGGCCCAGTCCACCGAGTTTTTGTATTTTTTTTTTTGACTTAATTTATGATATGCAAGTGCCTAATTAACAATGCAGGGTGATAAAAATGCAAGGAGCGGTCACAATGTGATGCGCAGGTTCTTACCTTACGTCTTAAGGCTCACAAGCATCCAAATCACATACAACAAGAAACTAAACTAACTACCTAAACTATCCCTAGGGAGCAAAATTACCATTTATTAGTGAGTAATACATTTTGCACATGCATTATGAAAAGTTACAGATAGCTGATACTTCTTACAAAACACATGAACAATTACAGATATTTAAACAACCAGATAGCCAATCGTTTTATGAACAACACTTATTACTCACAGTGGAAAACATCACAAATATACTGAAGAACATTCAACAAGAACATAGGTTCAGGAAGTCAAACACTCTCGCAGTTGATGAAACACAACTGAAAACGAAATAGTTCCCCTTCAACATTGTTCATTTAATCACATTGATACATTCCACATTTCGCTTTCTCCAGCAAGCAAAAGTTGCAGTTTCCGATTGTAAAACGAAATAGTTCCTCTTACAAGCAAAATGGTTTACAAATTTTTTTTTGAGGGAAAAAGTCCCCTCTAAGTTCTGACTTTACAATATTTAAACTATCACAGCAGGCCTTTTGGGCTCCCCCCCAAACATGTGGCTTTCCAGTTTCCCCAACGTTTCAGAACCTTCTTTTTTTTTTAATCTTTTCTGCACACGCTCATGATGGGAGGGGTAACTGATGGACCTTTCAGGTTTCCATCCCCATCGCTATTCATTTGTCTCTTCCTTCGTTTGTCCCTATTTAGGCCCATCCTCATTCGCGCTGTAGCAGTTTGACCGATTTCTGTAACCCACCTGCATTCAAATGACTAGCATCATTCATTGGAAACACATTCAAATGATGTCAACAAAAACAGCTAAGTATTGAGAAGGTCATGCACTGCGTTACTTCCACAAGGTAAACACCGGCACCACTATCTTGACAAGAAGCGGGGACTCATCGGATACTCAGAATAATAACATCGGAAGCTGAAAGTCCCACTACAGCCGTAACGACGAAAAGGAACGAGGCAACGGACAAGTGACCGAAGGGCAGGAAAAACTCCTCAATCAGAAGCCGGCAAGGTTTGGACATCGGAAGCCAAATGGCTTTCCTAGCCACAACGGCGGAAGAGGAAAAACTACGGGCAAGCGGCGGGAGGAAACTCAGTCGGACGTTGGACGGATTTCTACTTCGGAGGCCAAATCACTTTGGGAGCCGCAACGGCGGAAGCGAAAAGGTTAGAGACAAGCGATGCGGGCGGAACGACTTAATCGGGGATCGGAAGACTTTGACATCGGAAGGGAAAAGGCTTCCCCGGCCGCAACGGTGGAAGAAAACAGTCTTCGGACACGTGACAGAAAGGTTAACACACATCGGTAGTCGGGGCTCTTTAAGCTTCGGATGGTCAATCAGCCTGGGGGCCGCAACGGCGAAAAATAAACCAAACATCAGCCACCGAATTAACTCAGGATGACGCCCGATTAATAGAAAACTTTAAGTACTTTGAAACTATAAAACTAGCAATGGTTGAAACCCATTTGCTTCCAAAACAACGGACCTTCAAAGACAAAAACAATTTACCCCTGGCTAAGCATACCGAACTCGCATCCGCGACCAACCATAAAAAATGATACACAGGCAACCTTTAAAGCAGGCTGGAAACCAATCTTCAAAATCATTCAACACGACCAACAATTCAAGCGTCCAGCGATGAAAACGACTTAAAATTATGAGGAGGGGCCCAAAATTCAGAAATTTGGGGAGAAAATTTGCAGCTGCAACAATTGGCGATTACCTGGTGAACCTAGATCTCTGGGTGATTGTTCTTTGGGTGACAGACTGTTTCACAATAATGCATCTATTGAATCCTTCCAGCTTTCCGGATTTCTCAAATGACAGCAGTGTGTACCTTTAATCATTGATGATAGTCCAATAAGGGAGAGTGGAAATCGAGATTTTCAAGTCCAGATAACTCTGTTGAGGCTGAAAGATGAGTTTCATTATTATTCTTGTCTTCAGGTAACTGACAGCTTGGACACCACAAGATTGTAGCAGATGGTAAACAGAGATATTCATTTGTTCCGCATTCCCATGCCATTTTAGCACTTTTTTGTTTTTGGGACTTTTGTCCTTTTCTTATGAGTCTTCCTGAATGCCTTTCTTACTGAATTTTAATTCAGGATCCTCTATCCCGTAGTGTCCTTTTGTGTGAGTGGTGTACTTCAAGTTTCAGCTCACGGACGGAGAGGATCTTTCGGCAATTTAGTACTTATGATTCAACACCTGCTTTGACTTGTGATGCTCTCATAGGAGTTTTTGACTCTTTATTTGCCTTTTGGCACTCGTTTCTTGGCATGGGATCATTTATATTTAATATACTGTTCACCTTGCTCCTTTCCATGGGTCCTCTACTGTCGCTCCTTAGAACATTTTAATTGTGACGTGGATGGAGCCTCAACATAGTATTCCAGACTCTCTGACTCCGGTTTATTTCACAGGGGTTAAGCAGGACTTCAATGCACACAAAATTATCCGAGAAAACAACTAAACTGGAAAAAATTCTTTTATACAAAACACACAGCCTAAGACCCAAAAATGTTTATCATTCCCACACAATTTAATGTTCTCCATGCAACCGCGAGTTCATTCCCTAACTAAAACAAACTATAAAACATGACTCAAAAGACAGCGAAACATATTATTTATATACAAGACAGAAGAAATCAAACAAACTCAGGAAAAATGCGGCTTGAGGACCAAACCATTTACTGGTAAGTTCTCTTCCCATCCTTTCAGATCTTGCAACTTATAAGTAGAAGGGCCAAGCTTTGCTACAATCTGAAAAGGGCCTACCCACAACTGCTGAAATTTAGTGTGCTTTCCTTTCTCGTCATGGGGGTGATCCCATTTGAGGACTAAGTCTCCTACTTCAAAGTCTTTTGTTCCAGCTTTATGTTTGTCGAACTATCTCTTAACTAGCTCTTGCTGTTGCTTAAAGCGTTCTCGGGCTTTAGACCTAGCCTCTTCTGCTTTCAGGAGATTGTATATTCTTATTTGCAAAACTTCCTCATCCGACCCCCTAGACTCTTGAGCTAGTATGGAAGATGGTAACATGATATTGGGAGGCAGGATGGCTTCCTTACCATAGACAAGGGTATATGGAGACACTCCAATCGCAGACTTGGGTGTGACTCTATTGGCCCAAAGGGCATTTGGTAATGCTGAGTGCCAACTCCTCTGGTTTTCTACTACAGTCTTCTTTAAAATTCTAATCATATTTTTGTTAGAGGATTCAGCATAGCCATTTCCTTGTGGATAATAATTAGCAGAATAATGCAATTTCATCCCTTTATCATGAGCAAATGCAGTCAATTTAATTGATGAAAAGTATCTAGCATTATCAAAAACTAACGAAACTGGAACTTCAAACCTGGTCATGATATGATCTTGCAGGAAGCTGATGACTTCGTCCTCGTTTATCTTGCGCAGCGGGATAGCTTCGACCCAGCGGGTGAAATAATCAGTGGCGGTCAGAATGTACTTGTGCTGCAGAGAGGAATTCGGCTTTATTTCTCCAATTATATCCAGCCCCCATTGCTCGAATGGTTCTGTGATCATCATAGGCTTTAGGGGTGCTGCTGCTTTAGGTTGTCTCCCACCACACCTTTGGCAAATATCACACTTCCTAACATGTGCGTGTGCGTCTTTGAAAAGCGTGGGCCAATAGTAACCTGCCCTGAGGATTTTGTGGGCTGTAGTGTCTCCTGAATAATGTCCCCCAGCAGGCCCGTCATGCAACTCTGTCATTACTTTCTTCGCATCTTCCTTTTCTAGGCATCTGAGAAGAACCCCGTCAAAATTCTTTCTGAATAATATTCCTTCCACAATTTGATAAGATGCTGATTTAAGACGTAGCGCTCTTCTTTGCTTGGAATTCCAATGTTCTGGTAACAGCCCTGCCTGCAGGTAATGCACAAGGTCTCTATACCAAGACTCGGGAGCTGTAAATAGAGGACCTACATCCATTACATGTAATTCGACCTCATCCTCCCATGCTTGCTCTTCATTGTTCCCACTTTTAGTCATCAATTTGCACAACCCTTGACCTTTAACTATAGAGGATGGCTTGAATTCAAGGTCGTACTCTTGAAGAGCTGTTACCCAGTTGCCCCTTCTTTCTCCTAACTCTTTCTGTATGAGAAGGGATCTGACAGCTAGGTAGGGGACTATTACCTTGGTTCTATTTTTTAAAATATAAGGCATGAATTGCTTTACCGCTTTGAATATAGTGTAAGCTTGTTTATCAACAGCTGGGTAATTCAATTCGGCCCCCTGTAGACCAGTACTCATAAAGGATATTGGGAATTCATCCCCCCCATATTCCTTTTGGGTGAGCACAGCTGTTAGTGAATCGTCGGATGCGAAGGTATACAAGATAAAATCTTTGTCAAAATTTGGGCTTTTCAGGGAGGGTGCGTGTGCAACAACAGTTTTGATTTTGCTGAACGCGCTCTTCTCAATTTCAGTCCATTTGAACAGTGCATTTTGCTTTACCATCTGCTGCAACGGCTTGACAATTTGAGCAAAATCAGGCACAAACCTTCGCACGAAATTTATCGTTCCCATGAATGATTGCATCCCCTTTTTATTATGGGGCAAGGGGATTTGTTCAATGGCCTTAATTCTTTCTGGATCAATGGAGATCCCTTGCTTTGAAACGATGTGACCCAGCAACTTGCCTTCTGTGACAGCGAACACACATTTCTTAGGATTGAGTGAGATGCCGTACTTCCGACAACGTTCAAAAATCTGCCTTAAGTGAAATGCGTGCTCTCCTCTTTTTTTCGAGAATATCGTAATATCGTCAAGGTACACTACAACGCTGCGGCCGATCAATCCACAGAAAGCTATGTCAATAGCTCTCTGAAATGTTGCTCCCGCATTTATAAGCCCAAAAGGCATCCTTCTGTAGGCAAAGGTTCCCCATTTGGTCCTGAACGTTGTCTTCAACCTGTCTTCCTTGGCTACTAATACTTGATTGTAGCCAGAGAAACTGTCCAATAACGAAAACAGTTCAGATCCTGAGACCATTTGGAGCAATTGCTCCATGGGTGGCACCGGGTAATTATCCTTATCAGAAGCTCGGTTCAAATTTCTGAAATCAACGCATAATCTGATCTCTCCATATTTTTTTCTAACTGGTACCAGATTTGATACCCACTCAGAGTGTCTGACTTTAAAAATGATTCTAGCATCCAATAATTTCTTCACTTCACTCTGAATCAGTGGTTCCAACTTCGGGTGCATTTTTCTCAAAGGCTGTTGATACGGCTTGACTCCGGCTTTGATGGGAACAATGTGCTTGATGATGCTGGTGTCGTATGTTTTCAAATATTCGTACGTCCATGCGAAAACATCTTTATATTGTTTAAACACACTGATGAATTTGTCTCTTTCTGTTGGTGAACAACACTTGCCGAGATTCACAAATTTGGGGTTCGTCTCAGTCCCTAAATTTATCAACTCGAACTGTAGAGATGAGCTGTGGGTCTTCACGTTGGCTGGTCTTCTGAACTTTTCATTTAAATCGAACATTTTTTCTAACGTTCTGACACCTTTAGGAATGAAATTGTCATATTTCATCTCGGCCTGATGCTCTTCATCGTCTATGATTGCTCCTTTAAACACCTCGTCATTTGTCAAACATTCTATGATTTGCTGATCATCATCGAACACTCGCAAGTTGGTGATCATATCCGGTACTGAAGGCCTGAAAATTAATTCAACAGAGCATCGATTATTAGTGGGTACCAACCTAGCGGCTGAGGTGGCCAACAGGTCAGCTGCTGAATTTTTCAGTCTTGGAATTGAAATAATGTTGAATGCATTAAAACATTTAAGCTAATCCCATACCTCATTCTGGTAAGCCTTTAAGTGAGGAGAAACACAATGTATCTGATTCCGGATTTGTTTCACAGTAATTTTAGAATCCCCCAAAACTTTTATATTACTTACCTTTAATTCAATTGCCTTCTTGAGTCCCTGCACCAGTGCTTCATATTCAGTTGTATTATTAGTACACTCAAACTCTAATCTACATGAAAGGAAATGTTTATTCTTCTGTGGGTCGATCAGGACACAACCAGCCCCTGACCCTTCTAATGTCTTAGAGCCATCAAAAAACAAAATCCAAAAATCACTAACTATTGAAGGTGAATCTACTCCTACTGCTAAGCTTACTATATTACAGTCAATCTCATCAGCCTGTGAGAATCGAAGGAGATCAGGCTGGGTGTCAGATGTGTTGCTGGCTTCTTCCGCTTGATAATTCCCTGGTTCCAACTCAATAAAATAGTTTCCCAGTACAGAATCCACTGGTACATTCTTCTCCTCTAGCTGAGTAACATTGTACTTCATGTGAGGCTCTCTTAGAATCTTAATCTGGTTTGGACTCCCTTTGTATGGCAACCAGAGATGGGACCAATCTGAGGCAAAATATCCATTTAATTTGGCCGACCAATCTCTGCTCAGGACAAGACTGTAAGCGTCTGGTATATCAGCCACCACGATGTTAATAACTTGGAAAAATTTGTCATTAGATGCCAGACGGACTAGGACATCTTCCAGATCACCGATCACCTTTACATTCGTTCTATCCAATTGAACCACTCTCCATGTGGATGGCTTAGGCTACCCATTGATATTTTTATAGACTGATATGGGCATAACATTTACCGACGCCCCTGAGTCTACCAAGCAATTATGTACATTATGATTGAAAATTTCAAATGTGAGGAGGAAAGGTGGATGTTTGCTTTTAGACTTACCTCCAACGCTGGTTTCTCCAATTTGTTCTTCTTCCTGAGGTTGATTGTTGGCGGGAAGCTTCTCATCCGACGCTTCAAGTGCTTTCAACAGTCTCTCTTTTTGCTGCGGCACTTTACACATTTCGAATAGTGGCACATTTGTTTTCACCTTTTTTAAATCCTCCACTATGTCATAATCCATCGACTGCTCAATAGGATGGGGTTTATCAGCATTTTCTTCACTTGGCTTGGCCCGCGTTTCATTCTGCCCAGGATTTTGGCTGGTAATAGTGAATTCTGGAATTTTATCAACCAAAGATTTGTTTTGAAATTTCTTCTTAACATTCCTCTACAGCCTCCTAATCTTTGGGAGCATAAGACTGTCTTCCTTAACCGTCCCTTGGCTCCTTGTGGCTACGTTGGTTTCCATAACGTCCTTGTACCCGTGAGTCTTTTCCTCCTCAGCATCACATAACAAGACCGAATTCCATAAAGCCATGGTTTCCTCTTCCTGTTCTTTAGTAGAGGTAGAAGCATAATTCTCTTTTCTTTCTTCATCTCCCTCTTCTGTTAATCTAGAATCTAACAGTTGATTCATGACCAACGTCATCGAATTAATCCATTGAGGACAATTCTTTTCAGAGTGTGGCTGTTGGTGGAAAGTGCAAAAATTGTCCAAGCCTACCTCTGTTAAATTCATAGATGCAGTATTATGAGGAGGAGGTTGAGACTGATGGTTATCCTCTCTTTTCTTATAGTATGGCTTATAAAACTTTTGTGCTTCCTTTTCTTTCTCCATATCTATGATTTTGTTGGAAAGCTTCTGCATCATTTTGGCCATATTTTCCAAATCTGGCGACTTTTCTTCCTTAGGCTTAGTAAACAATAAGGCTTTTCTTCCCGCACCTTTCTCTCCTGACTGTTCTAGATAGTCTTCAATGCTCTCTCTTTCAGCTTCCACCACTTCTACTTCTTCATAAGTTTCCGTCAAAGTAGGCTTGGCCCTGCCTTTGGCAAACATGGCTAGATCAGGGCCTAGAGCTGAAGTATAATATTCAATCAAAACTTTGTCTGAAGGCTTATCCGTTTCAGAGAAATTCTTGAGATAGGCTGCAAACCTTTGTGTGAAACTGTGCACCTTTTCTTTTCTTTCTTTCTTCAATGCGCACAGCCCTTTCATGAGAGCCGCATGAGTTTTCTGAGTTGCATACTCTGAAAATTCTTTCGAAGGTATCCCAATCCGGGATAGAGTTAGCAGGCAACCCAAAGTACCATGATGCTGTAGCTCCTTTAAGGGTATGCGGGAACAGTCTGCAGACTACATCTTCATGCTCCCCAGCCCTCAATCCTTCTATCGCCAAGTAAAAACTCTGCAGATGATCATCTACTAGTATCTTCTCATTGGGGTCAAATTTAGGCGGCAACTTGTCAAAGGCTTGGGGTAGGTCATGTAATGGAGATGTCAAGTTTAATGGTGATCTGGCTCTCCATGCAGGTGGTGGATTTGGTGGGTTAGGTGGTTGGTTTGCGTTTACGCCAGCCATGAATCTGGGTGGAGAGTTAGGAGGTGAACCAACGAGAGTGTGAGCAGGAGAACTGTGAGGGGTTTCTGGGCCTTCTTGATTCAAAGGTAGCACAACTTCCTGTAAGGCTGTCTCTACAAGTTCTTCCCAGTCTCCAACCAACACTGATCCTTCCGCTTCAGGACGATCTTTCTTTTTATACTCTCTTCTGGGCAATTCAGGGATGATTGGAAATCCTCCAATCTTCTTTACATATTCCCTGGTGTGTCTTCTCAGATCATTAACAATTTCATTGCCAACAGAATATAGATGTTCTCTTTCTTCTGGAATTGGATTTTGAAACCCACTGCTTTCAGAACGGTTACCGGTGGAATATTCTCGGGAAAACAGGTTTCCTCGGCCAGCCATACACTGACGGCCCTCCTTCTAGCGCCAAAACTGTTGAGGCCCCGAAATTCGTAGGCGACAACAGTAAGGGATTCTCCCCAGTCAATGTTCCCAACTAGCCCGTTGACTGTTTGGTATAGGGAATCCGTCCGGTTTGCGGTCCGGCTACCGTAGGTCAAAGTAACAAAACAGAGGTTTCACCGGTTGCGGCCCGGTCCACCGAGTTTTTGTATTTTTTTTTTGACTTAATTTATGCTATGCAAGTGCCTAATTAACAATGCAGGGTGATAAAAATGCAAGGAGCGGTCACAATGTGATGCACAGGTTCTTACCTTACGTATTAAGGCTCACAAGCATCCAAATCACATACAACAAGAAACTAAACTAACTACCTAAACTATCCCTAGGGAGCAGAATTACCATTTATTGGTGAGTAATACATTTTGCACATGCATTATGAAAAGTTACAGATAGCTGATACTTCTTACAAAACACATGAACAATTACAGATATTTAAACAACCACATAGCCAATCGTTTTATGAACAACACTTATTACTCACAATGGAAAACATCACAAATATACTGAAGAACATTCAATAAGAACATAGGTTCATGAAGTCAAACACTTTCGCAGTTGATGAAACACAGCTGAAAACGAAATAGTTCCCCTTCAACATTGTTCATTTAATCACATTGATACATTCCACATTTCACTTTCTCCAGCCGGCAAAAGTTGCAGTTTCCGATTGTAAAACGAAATAGTTCCTCTTACAAGCAAAATGGTTTACAATTTTTTTTTTTTTGAGGGAAAAAGTCCCCTCTAAGTTTTGACTTTACAAAATTTAAACTATCACAGTAGGCCTTTTGGGCTCCCCCCCAAACATGTGGCTTTCTAGTTTCCCCGACGTTTCAGAACTTTTTTTTTTTAATCTTTTCTGCACACGCTCATGATGGGAGGGGTAACTGATGGACCTTTCAGGTTTCCATCCCCATCGCTATTCATTTGTCTCTTCCTTCGTTTGTCCCTATTTAGGCCCGTCCTCATTCGCGCTGTAGCAGTTTGACCGATTTCTGTAACCCACCTGCATTCAAACTACTAGCACCATTCATTGGAAACGCATTCAAATGATGTCAACAAAAAAGGCTAAGTATTGAGAAGGTCATGCACTGCGTTACTTCCACAAGGTAAACACTGGCACCACTATCTTGACAAGAAGTGGGGACTCATCAGATACTCAAAATAATAGCATTGGAAGCTGAAAGTCCCACTACAGCCATAACGGCGGAAAGGAACGAGGCAACGGACAAGTGACCGAAGGGCGGGAAAAACTCCTCAATCGGAAGCCAGCAAGGTTTGGACATCGGAAGCCAAATGGCTTTCCTAGCTGCAACGGTGGAAGAGGAGAAACTACGGGCAAGCGGCGGGAGGAAACTCAGTCGGACGTCGGACGGATTTCTACTTCGGAGGCCAAATCACTTTGGGAGCCGCAACGGCGGAAGCGAAAAGGTTAGAGACAAGCGATGCGGGCGGAACGATTTAATCGGGGATCGGAAGACTTTGACATTGGAAGGGAAAAGGATTCCCCGGCCGCAACGGCGGAAGAAAACAGTCTTCGGACACGCGACGGAAAGGTTAACACACATTGGCAGTCGGGGCTCTTTAAGCTTCGGATGGTCAATCAGCCTGGGGGCCGCAATGGCGAAAAAGAAACCAAACATCAACCGTCGAATTAACTCAGGATGACCCCCAATTAATAGAAAACTTTAAGTACTTCGAAACTATAAAACCAGCAATGGTTGAAACCCGTTTTCTTCCGAAATAGCGGACCTTCAAAGACAAAAACAATTTACCCCTGGCTAAGCATACCGAACTCGCATCCACGACCAACCATAAAAAATGATACACATGCAATCTTTAAAGCAGGTTGGAAACCAATCTTCAAAATCGTTCAACACGACCAACAATTCAAGCATCCAGCGATGAAAACGACTTAAAATTATGAGGAGGGGCCCAAAATTCAGAAATTTGGGGAGAAAAGTTGCAGCTGCAATAGGATCTTATATGATATCTTAAGTAACCAAATACCATCAAATGATAAAACTGGTTTAGGATATGACAATGGAAGGGAGTCATAATGTTCCTCCTTCACAAAACAAGGAAGAAATAGAAGAGTTTGTGCTTCTACACTAAAGAGTCAATTTATGAAGAAGGAAAATCAAAAGTTTGTTCCCTCCTCCCATAATAAAGACAAAACTAGCAGCATACCTAAAGGACCAATGAAAAGTAGAGTCCAACTGATCTTTCTTGGTCATTGCTACACATGTTATAATTTTGGACATATGGCCAAATAATGTAAGCTAAGGAAGAATGCTTCAACAGAAGGTCGAGAACAAAAGAAGGAATGGAAGAAGATGGAATATCAAAGATTCCTCAAACATAAAGGAAGAGGATATTCTCACTACTGTCACAAGTTTGGTCACAAAGCTATTAATTATAGAACCAAGAGAAAAGATCTAAGTAGAGAGTCCAAGAAACAAACAAAGTTAGTAAGCAGGGTACCTCATGGAAAGATGTGGAGAAGAAAGGAAGACTTCAAAGATATAGAAGAAATAAAGATTTCAAACATCAGTGAGGTCTCCAAAGATGATGATGAGCATAATAGTGCCATAGATTAAAAATGACATCCATTATGAGGAAAACCAAGATGGAGATGAAAAAGAATACACCGATGGAGATGAAGATGAAGGTGATGAAGAACCCTGAAAATACATTAGGAGGGATCATATACTCAGGGGGAGTTAAAGCCAAAAAATTCTAATTGGTATAAAAAAATTCAATTGGTATCTAAAGTTGAAGTATGCTGAAAGCTATCTTCCTCAAAGACAATAAATGATCAAGGTTAAATGATAATATTGGTGTATGGTTGACATAGGGAAAGTGTAACACCTATGAAGTAACACGAGAACAACAAAATTTGTGATTCATGAAGACCATGAAGTCTGCAATCCAATAGAAGATAAATATTTTATGTTCACTTAGAATTTGAAGTCATGACACATAAAAATTATTGACAGTGGAAGAAAACTCAAGTCTGATCTAAAAAATAAAAAATTTAGTCTATTGAAAAGTGCCAGGATAAGTAAAAATAACAGTGAAGATTGTGAAGGAGCAATGGGTATTTTAAAAATATATATATCAGTTTAAGGAAGTTATTTCTAAATTTGTCTCTCAAACTTGTAGCAAAACCTGTTGTTATCTCAGACCAAGGATTATGTGAAGACTTCAAGTTACATAATACATTTTTTAAAAGAAAAGTGTAATGCTGAGTGTAAACTCTGTCACAAAAATGTTGACAAAGGAGAGGAAGTACAGTGACATGGGGAGTCTATGGATCTATCATTCAAGTTATCATTCAAGAACCTATTGCAAGAAAGGAAATATTAAGATAAATGACAATACACTAGTTAGTACCAAGTCCAATTAACAAAGGGGAGATATGATGACAAGGGGTGTTGTCAGAAAGAAGAAGATATGAAATCCTATATCAAAATGGGTGCAACAATATAGGTTACCCTTTGTCATTGTTGTCAAAGGGGGAGAATGTTTAGATGTTTCCATCAATGCCAAAGGGGGAGATTGTTGAGAATATAGTTGTCATTGATGTCAAAGGAGTTCATGAATGACAAAGGAATAACAAATAGACATGGTAGCAGGACAAAATCAGTAAAAGATAAAGGATCCATTACATGGATTATCATTGGATGTAAAAGATAGAGGCATGAGTATATGAGTGAAGAGAGAGTGTGGAGTGGAGAGTGCATGGACTGTGTGTGATCAAATTGTACCTCTGGTTAAGTTGAATGAAAAACAGAGTTTTTAAGTATTTATACCTTCATTTCAATCACCAAAAGTATTGATTTGAATCTCTCTATGTGTATGTGTGTATTTCAAAATCTGATATAAGTATAGAAGATCAAAATTGTTTGTGCGTAGAGCATTATAGAAAGGAATTGATCATTCCACTGATCAATTCAATCACATATTTAAAGATCTACATCTTGAACAAATCAATGGTTGAAAAGGGATTTCACAATTAGAAGTAGCACCTGAATTAAGCCTAAACCAATTGCACATATGACTAGAGATCGTACGATGGAGAGTATCAACGGCTGAAGGAGGATTCCGCTAGATAAAATACGCGGAAGATACATAATGGTCGAGCTTGAAAAATCAGAGATGATCGCTGAGGATATAAGATTGATATCAACAGTCTAGATCGATCGCCAAATTAAATCGACAACACACAACAATTCCACTGGGTGGAGTTGCGCGGTTTGGAAACTTTTGATGTGTGCAGAATTTTTATGAAACCCACTTCTTCATATTTGAAGTCCATCGTTGATCCGCTGGGGACACAGATCTGATGGTCCTTAAGGATTCCGCTGATTTAACTAGCAAGCCTATTAAGGTTTTGCTTGGCTGCATAATAAACAAAATTGTAAAGTGTTTGAGATCCGTCGGACAACATGGACGACAGATCGATGATTTTCTTGCTAACTGAGTTGGGTTAGTGAGCTAATTAGATCTGCATCTCCTACCTGGCATCAGAATCATTGGGAATAGGATCGAGATCGACAAATAAGGTTGATCATTGAAAAAGATCAACAACTGTCAACGATTTTGCTGGGAGAAGTTGCACGGTCTAAGAAAGTTTTGATGTGCGCGAAATTTCTATGAAATTCACTTCATCTTATTTGAAGTCCACCGTTGATTGATGGGGATCTTGATTTGACTACGGTAAAGAAATTTCACTAGGTGAAGTGACATGAGGTTAACACGGGATAATGTGCACGAAATTTCCATTAAATACAGTTTAATACATTTGGAGTCCACCATTGATCCGACCAAATCTAGATCCGATGACTCTTAAAGGATTTCATAGATTTAACTAGTGAGCTAGTTAACATTCTGGATGGTAGCAAAATTCCATTGAGAAATAATTCATAGTGAAAAATTGGACGGTTAGGATTGAATCCATAAGGAAATATATGGTGGGGAATGATTTCCTTACAAAGAAAAGGGGAGACCACAAATCCGCATTTGATCGTAGATCAACGGTTATGATTGAATCTGCAAGGAAATCTACGGTGGGGAATGATTTCCACACAAAGAAAAGGGTAGATAAACAAATCCGCATTAGATCGTAGATCAACAGTCAGGAGTGAACCCGTAAGAGAATCAATGGTTTAGAAGAAATGTGGAAAGTGGAAGACAGAGAATCGCGAAAATGCCGTGGGAAATGTCACAGTTCCACTACCCGAAATATGGAAGATCGACGACCTAGAAAATATTCGCATAAAATCAACGGTTTAGAAGAAAAGTGGAAGGCAGAAAGCAGAAGGCGGAGAATCGTGAAAATTATTTGGGAAATATCACAGTTTCGCTACCCAAAATCTGGATGATCGATGGTCTGGAAAACATTCGTATAAGATCGATGGTGCAGAAATATTGGTGCGGAAAGCATAAATCTCAAAATGACATGTTGAAAAGGTCACAAACCTGCATTTCGCAATCCAGAAGATTGACGGTCATGATTGCATTCGAATGAGATCGACAGTGTGGAAAGATTGGTTCGAAAAGCGAGAATTGTGGAATGATATTATGAAAAAGTCACATATCCGATATATGATATCCATCTTAGATCAATGGTCACAGAGATCTCAAAAAAGATCAACGGTGCGGAATGATTGGTGCAGAAAGCAGAAATCATGGAATGATATTTGGAAAAAGTCACATATCTGCTATCCGATTTTTATCTCAGATATACAGTCAGGAAAAATCCAAAATGAGATCAATGGCTCAGGATGATTGTGGAAATAGAGATTGCAGAAGAACATGAATGGAAGAATAAATTGTAAATCGGTTAACAGGGAATTGTTTTAGTTTTTTTGAAGAATCATGATGGAGGTAGATGACTCTATGACTCAGTAATAGAATGAGGAATTAAGATCTCATGAAGAGACACGATCGAGGAATGAAATAGTGCAATGGTGAAGAGAGGGGTCTGTAGGAAATGTGAAGGTATTTATACATACAGGGATGAGTGAGAGAAATTGTCTCTGTGGTCCAGATCATAGAAGAAGAAGCAGAGACCAGTGAGGATGATAGGGATTGAAGGGTAAAGGAATTTGGAAGATTACTAAAAACATATTAGGGTGGTAGGGTGGTGCTAGGGCAGGAAACAAGACTGCAGGGGGTTGTAGCCTCCTTCCAACAGAAGCTGGTAAACAAAACTAATGTTATGAAACTATCCATTATGGAGCACTCCAAGGCACAATACACCCCTTTCAATAAAGACTGATATCAAGAAGTAAGAGAAATCATCATTCATTGTCCTCTTCCTTTATATATTTTGTTCCCCCTACATATTCTATTTCTAATCAATCCATTGTAATTTGGAACACTCTTTGCATATGTGAGCATAGCTTGGATCAATTAATGGTGGTGAGCGTAGAAGTAGGTATGTGATGTATGGAAATTTCTCCCATGCAAAGATTATTATGTTAATAGATTTGGCAAAATCCTTTGGCAAACATAAAGTTTGGGGCCCATAAAGTTGAATTGTAATGAAGGACATGATACTCTTTTATTAGAGGTCTAAGTGGTAGTTCATTGTAAATTGGGCCCATTGCCGAGGAACTTGGAATTCCAATAAATATTGCAAGTCATTGGTGGGTGGTCTATTCATCTTCTTTAAATTTCCTTACTTTTGGGTTTGTTGCATGCTCATTCGCATTGCCACTACCACCGTTTTCTTTTTCCTGCTCTTTCCGTTGCTTCAAAGTCATGGGCTCATTGTTCTATTATTTATCCTAAGGCACCAACCACCAAATTCCAAAGGTCTTTGAATGTTTAGACATATACAACCATGGATGAATACTTGACATTTTTTCCATTAATATATATTATTGTGCAAAGAAAAGTAAGAGGTCTTCAAATGTTGAGACATATACAACCATGGATGAATACTTCACATTTTTATTTTTTCATTGATGTATGATTGTGAAAATAAAAGTGAGAGGTCTTCAAATGTCAAGGCACATACAACCATGGATGAATATTTTTCATTTTTCATTTTTTTCATTAAAAAGTTTATATCAAGACATTTTCGATCCAAAATGTTGATTGCAACATTATAATATGAAGTTAATATTTGAAAATTTTTACATGAGCATTTATTAGTGCTAGCAAGGACTCTATTAATCGACTTGTCGTATTTCCATTAACATGATACACAAATCAAATTTTTATTTCTCATACAACCTATGCTTTAGAGATTCATATATAATAACATTTTTCCTTACCAATCACACACTAGAATGCTTTTTTTGGACTAATAAGAAACTTAGAGGTTTTATTTGGCCTCATATCAAGGCCAAGGGTGCTTTTTTCTATTCAAACTTAGGATAAGTGTGTTTTTTATACAAACTTAAACACTTTGTGATATGTGTATACTTATCTGGAATAATGTTGAGACTAATGTTAACATTAGTTTTGGGCATCAAATGTTTTTGTTTTCTCTTAGGTTCAATATTCACTCCAGAGGGAGGTGGCTTGACGTGGCTTAAGTAGGTGACAATTGTTAAATATATTAGATGACAATTGTTGATGGTAGGTGATAGTTGTTTCTCCTTGCCTTACTTGTATGCACCACCTTCACCAAACTCAACACATTGTTCACACCCCTTGCCTTGTCATTGTTATGCCTTTTTTGTTGGCATATTGAATACAGACGTTCACACCCTCTACTCATCAACGACCTCGTGATTGTTCTATCCCCTTTGTTGGCATATTAGATACATACATACTAGGGGATCCCCCAACATAGGCCATAGGCCCTACTCGTTGTTTTATAATTCTATTTCCATAGACGCTTTGTGTTTAGATAGCTCTTTATTTCTATAGATAAATATTTCGTCAAAGTAATGCAACAACGGTTCTAAAGTTTCAGTCGAATCAAAGTGTATTAGTCAAAGTAATGCAACATTGGTTCTCGATTGCTTACTATACTTTGTTACAGTGGTTGATTCAAAGTTGTTATGGAGGAGCAACAACATTAATTCCCTTGACATGAGAATGCATGGAAAAACAACCCATATTATTGAATTTTAAAGAGAGTGAATCATTGTTAGCCATTTGATATATCGTTGAGATGAATTCATTGGGTGGGCAACTAATAGGTGAACTTAGCGATATTTTATTATCTACTTACTTTCATTAATAATCATAAGAGCTTATTGATTCATCTATACAAATCCCATGCTAAGATTATGTAGTATAGTTTAACGTGTTCATAATAATATAAACAAAGTTGATTTTGGTACAATGAAAACAATATTAAGAGATCAAATTTTATATTATTATTATGAAAGCGCTAAATCTGTTATGAACAATCTAACATTTTAGATAAACATAAGTATGCCCCAAGGCTCTTATGAAACCATATTTTTCTTTTATAGCATTGAACGGTTTTATATGTGGACATGTAACAATTCTAATTCATAAACATAACTTCTTCCATTATCATTGGTTGGTTTCCTTATGAAGACTTTTAACTCCAAGCAATAAACTAATTTGAAATTTGAATGACAACTAATAATCAATCGATATAGCTTAAGATGTTTTAACCACTAATCTAATAAGTACCACTTATTGGACATCAATTTGCTTATAATTTCTAATTGGTACCTACAAATTTTTGCTTACGCTTTTGGTCTTTCATTTCATTTCACCTGCTACTTATTATTTCAACACCCCATTCTCTTAATTTTGAAGAGGAAGTAATGATTGTTGGACATCGACATCACAACCATGGCTTGCTTGGGATAGGAGCACAACAACTGAGTTTATGACCATTCTTAGTTTCGTTTTGAATGTCTAAAACATGTGCTTGAAGCAAAATAATGTGTGTTGCACCCTCGCTAATCTGCAAAGCAGTTCTAGTTGGTACTGGTTGGTTCTCTTGCATTAGCATTTGTGTTGGGTCTGAAAGGTGCCATGATACTCAGGAGACATAGATCAGTGGCACGAACCAAAGAAAAATTTAGGGGAGAAATTTAGCCCGTGGGCTATTTTTCCATGTTTTTTTTTGAAAAAATAAAATTTCCCAATTTGCTTTTTTGAAGCCCCGTTTCGCCCAATTTCGATGGGGTAAATTTTTTTCACTCTAAAAATCGCCAAATTATTATATAAACTATATAAAATCCTTCAAAATTGAAATTTTTTTTTTGAAAAATATGTCCAAATATTTTATAGTTGACATTTTAAGAATTGGTAAGATTCGTCAAGGTTTATACACTTTTAAATAAGTATGGATACTTAAAGTTTTCCCTAGGCTACGAATTGCCTATCGTGAGTTTCCATGGCTTTTGTTTATGCGCAATCACCTATTAATGTAGTGCTCATTCCATATAGTTAGACTTATGCGGGTTGGGTGCAATCCTGGGTTTATCCTTCTTAATTTTTTTGGATAGAGGGGGGAAGGGGGATTGTCCAAAATTTCTATACACAGCTCATGAGTGATTTTCAAAGTGGGAAATCCATCCCTGCGATCAAGGAGAGATTATTACACTTGCTTTTAGCTAAAATGCGATGTCAAGGGGTGAAGGATCTAGCCAGAGAACAACCTATACCTCCTCTACCCATTAACACTTGTGACGAGGGAGGACACTTGTGATTGAGTGTATGAATAGAAATATGAACCATGTGCACATACTCCACATGGAAACTATGCTTCTCTACCCTTTTTATTTTTATTTTTACACATATTTCAATTGAATTGGGGCTATTGTAACTCATGTGCATCGTGTCATACATTCAACACCAAGGCTGTAGACTCCCCTAGAATTATAATACAACTCTTTAATAAAGGTCGCCTATATATAAGGATGTATGTATGTTGAAGCTCTTGAATCGAAACCTTGGGTGGCATAGAGGGGGAACTATCTTACTCACACGCATGGGCAAGTAATACTTGGATTGGAATGTAGTTGTGGTTACAGCTAGCCGATGTTTGTGTCATATCTTTCTGCCATTAATTTCTCTATCCAATATATTCAAGAAAAGTTTCCATGTCTTGAAGAAAACATAGTATACAAAACTATCCCAATAGGGTGGAAGGAAGGTAAGGAATCGCTATCCCAACAAAAGGTCCTTGACTGTAACTATTTGCTTATAAACTATTATTCTTTTCTTTCACAACCAATAAAGAGTGTATCCTATATGTTAATCCCTCCCATCAATAAACCGGGTGTGGTGATTTTTCTTTCACACAACCCACAACCCATATATGTAGGTGCATGATTCTCATGCTCCAAGATAAACAAGGTACTTATGTTGCTATTTCATTTCTTTCGTTGGTCCCTTACAATGGAATCGGTTACTATTGTGGTTACTTTAATGGAAGTTGGCATATATGGCATATGTCATGAAATAAGACTACACAGAAAAGAGGAATTGCTTATTTATTAAGTTGAGTCCCTATCACAATTGCTTATTTGGACCAAGAACATTTTATTTTTGCTTCACATTATATGTTTCCCGCTGTGGGTTGGAATCGACAATTTATTCGATCTCTTTTTTAGGCACAGTTTGTTAATGAATAGACATTAGTTTGCATATTGCTAACAGTGTATACTCCAATTAATATATAATTTTTGTTATGGCAGACATAACAACAATTCAATAAATTTATTGGCCATGAAGTTGTCCTTATCCCAGGTTAACAATAATTCCATAACATTTATTGGCCATGATGTTTTCCTTATTTGCACGGGAAACTATAGGCAGGGACTTGATGCCTTAGCAACTCCTTTTGTTGGTATTGTAAGTGTTATATTTTTTTAGAAATATTCCATCCACATCACATTTTCACAATTGCATTCATTTAAGAGATGGGAAAATTCACTCTCATCTTTATAAAACCCACACCCCATAATGACAATACATGATATTTTCTTTTGAGTTTGGTTTTCACTTTCTATTTCTTTGTGAATATAGTCACTTTTATTAATAGAGCAAGCATTTTTTTTCCCACAATGTTGTAGTGATGATGAGTTTACTATGCAATTGAATTTAAGGCCACCACAAGTGGTTTGAGATTAGACCATGTAACACCCCGGTTTTGACCTCGTTTGCATTAAAAATGTATGTGATGTATATATTGTAATTAATCGTGGTGTGGAGCTAAAGGAAAAATCCCCACCATTGATTTAATGTTTTATGTTCCGGCATTAAAATCGTTGCCGATGGTATATTGTGCTATCCGACACATTATAATTTTTGGCATCATGTAAATATGCATTTTAATTAAAATGCTCACAACCAGCTATGTCTATGCAACATTAAAAGAGATGGGGGCATGATTGTCCTAAGGATAAGGACGGGGAAATATTTAACCTTTGGGGCCAATGGGGAAAAGCCAAATGTCAAAGGGAGAACCCATGAAACAGTCAACTACCTTTCTTGTCTCATTCACCCAATCATTTAATTCTGCCAGAAATTGGTTGAAGTAGTTATTGCATGGGGATGGGAGGAGTATGGGAAGGAAATTCGAATTTGGGAAAATCCCATTGTTGGGGAAAATCAATTTTGATTTTTGGGGCAAGTAAACACCGAAAAATGCATGACATTGGGATATACATCCACGTTCTTCATTTTTTTCACTCACGCAGAGAACTGGGAGAGTTGCCTTACCCTCACGATTTTGCTGTGTGTATTTCTCATTCACGATTTTGGGCCCTGGACGTTTTCCCCCATCATCAGAAATCCACGTTGGGCTCTCTCTCAAATAGATGGAAGTTTGAGGTGTGTGAATTTCGATTTTGGATTTGCTATGTATATTTTTCCCTCATGTGGGCAGACGTTCTTCATTTTCTGGAGGCTGAGAATTTTGTATTTGTGATGTTCTTGTGGTTGGGTTTCTTTCCCAACGATTTCTGTTGCATTTCCCCAATGTTTGCCAAGCTGAAAATCATTTTGTGTTTCCCAGTGATTAAGAGGAGATACCACATCCTCTTGGGTGTTGTTGTGGATTTCGTTTTTAGCCACGTTAGGGTAAAAATGTCCCTAGGATATGATTTGCTGTTAGTGGGTTGTTCTTACCCTCCTTGGAAATTAATTTTGCGGTTGAACTGTTTTCCTCAACCCAGAAAGTGTGTATATTGTTGTGTATGCAATTGGTCTTTGGACTGTGTAGGAGTGGAAAGGAGTCTGCTTCACAAACCTAGTGTTTTGCAGGAGCCTCATAGACAGAGCTAGATGGATGGCTCTCTTCTCTACACCCCCTGAATAGCACTGGAAGGGAAGTCATGTCTTGAGGGACTATGCAGCAAAGAAGGGAAAGATTCCTTGTGTTGGGTGTGTGTGGATGTCTTAGGAGTCAAGCTAGTTCTGGTGTAGGCATCCTTAGCTCTTCGGTGAGCCCACTAACTTAATAGACAGTGCTTCCATCTCCTGATAACTTGATAAACCCAAATTGTTGGCTTGGTTATGTGTTGTTGTGTACTCTTGGTTTGATAAACCCAATCGTGTTTGCTTGACTGAGTTTTGACATATCTTTGGCTATGTGTGAGCTTGGTTAGTTTCTTTATTCCTTATGGGAATCATGCCCAGCTTGGGGGTGGCAGTGTTGCTGAGAGATTAAGGAGCACACTGGCCTATGGTTGGGTGGAACGTTGCAACAACATAGTTGGTTGTGGATGAGCTCCTTCATAAGACAAGTATTCTGGTTTATTTAATCTTTGCAATTGTAATTGATGTTTAATGAAAATGATGAACATGCTAAATGCTTCAATGGATTGTAGTTTGCTTCCGCTGTATGATAAATAATTATGCATCTATGCACGTTTTAGTTCAAAGCATTTCAATTTTTATCATGTGTATGTTCATGGGGCTAGTTGCCCGGGTAGACAGCAGCATCGATAGCGTCCTCTTCACCAGTCGGAGGGTTGGGGATGTTACAGTGTGGTATCAGAGCACATGTTACAACCTGGGCCTCAATGGGCCATGAAGAAGCAGTGATAGAGGCAAGGTTACCCTCTGCCCAACAGAGGAAAAATGTGAAACATAGGGAGAATTTCAGAAAAAATTCTAAGTATGGAAAATATCGGATGACTTAAGCTGAGTCCATCCGATATGTTGGATGACTTAAGCTGAGTCAACTGAGTCCATCTGATATGTCGGATGACTTAAGTTGAGTCCATCTGACAAAGAAACCAAAGCAGAGAGAAAATTTTTCAAAAATTTTCTAAGTTTGAATTTTTGCCGAAGGTCTCACCTGGGATGAGCTGATACATCGGCTAACAACCCAAGACCCAGCTGACAAGGAAAATGAAGGGAAAATTTTTGAAATTTTTCTAAGTGTCAAAATCATCTAAAGACGTTTGCTAAAGCCAGCCAATACGTCAACTCAGTTAGCCGAAGGGCTGTCAATGACTGTGGGTGAGAAAATATGAAGGGAGCCGACACGACAACAGAAAGAGGAAGAGGAGAAGAAAAATTCAATTTTTTTTCTAAGTATAGGAAATCTCAGGAAAAGTTTTTCGATGTCGCTCAGGTGAATCTCTCCGAGGCATCTCGGATAACTTTTCGATGTCTCTCGGGAGAAGCTCTTCGAGGCATCTCGAAAGGAAAAAGAAGATCGATCTGCCGAAGCATCAAAAGGGAAAAGAAGATCGAGCCAATGCATTGGAAGACAAAGGAAGATCGATCCGATAAGGTGTCAGAAGACAGAGAAAGATCAATCCGATAAGGCGTCGAAAGACAGAAGAAGATTGATCCGATAAGTGTCGGAAGGGAAATGAAGATCGATCCACCGAGGTGTTGGGAAAATTGTCAACAGTGACTCGATACATCGAATGACTTGTTGGGAAGGGATTTGATCGAATGGAAAAAAATCTGAGTTTTTTAGTGGGCTTTTTCTGTAGAAAAGTAGGATTCCAGTGGGATTTAGAGGTGCTGAAATGGTGAAAAATGGTGGCGATCTTTTGCGCCATATTGCGTGAAAATTCAAGCCCCCTTGACCCCCGTCGTCCCCCTGAGACCATCGTTCTTGGTGAAAATAAAATTTTGTGTTTTGACAAAGTTGTTAATATAGTATTTTCCAAATGCAGGTAAGTAATTATGAACTCATGAGATTGTTATGCAGCTAACAATTGTGTTTATTAACACATTTTGCAGAACTATAGTTACCTTCAAAGGCAACATTCCACATAGAGCAGTTTCAAAAATTTCGTTCTTGGTTAGGCCAAGATGAGAATTGAGGACATGAATGGTGCACATGACCCCTATGAGTTCGAGGAAGATGCTATGGGAGAAAATGTCAGAGTTGGAAATGACGAGACAAAGTCCAATAGGGGAAGATTTCAAGATACTCCCCCAGATTTTGTAGCCACTATGAGGAGCCTAAGGGTGGATTTGTAAAGTTGCAAAGAAGACAATGAAAGGATGCTTAAGGCTCAAGAAGCTCAAAATCAGATAAATACAACTATACTACAGAGTTTGACATACATCTAGGGACAGATAAACTCTAGGCATCAGGCAGATAATCCAGAAAGAAGCAGGAGTAGTGCCAGGGGTGATTCCCGTAAAAGGTCCCATGTCTTTAGGAGGGCTTCCAAGGACAGAAGGAATACTTCAGAATGGACTACTAGTAGGTCATATGATTCTGAAAAACCCAGTGGGAATTCAAGCTCTCCATCTCGTAGAAATAAGAGGAGGAGACGTTACAAGAACATTTCACGAGATGAATTCAAAAAGGCAAGGCCTCCTACTTTTAATGGTGAGGTCAAGATTGGTCAAGAAGCTAAGGCTTGGCTTCTTGGGATGAGAAAGTATTTCCAAGTTCAAGACTACTCCGGAAATATGAAAGCAAGGGTACCTATATTCAATCTGACTGGAAGAGCATCCATATGGTGGGAACACCACAGACAAGTAAAGAGGGTTAATGAAAGAAGAATTGTTTGGAAACAATTTAAGAAGTATTTCAAGCAGAAGTACCTCTCTGACAGGTACCATGATGATACGATTAAAGAATTCCATGAGATGAGATTGGGACAATAGACTATGGAAGAGTATGCAAATAAGTTCCTAGAACTGTTGAGGTATGTCAGGTACATCAAAGATGAAAAAGTGAAAATCCAGCGTTTCCTGAGTGGATTGCCTCATTCTTACAAAGACATAATTGAGTTTTATGAACCTAGAACTCTTGAAGAAGCAATAAGGAAGGCTAAATATTGCTATGAGCAAAGCAAAGGTAAACCTGATTATCATAAGACATGGAAGGACAAAAAGAATGAGAAGTCTGACCAAAGGAAGAAAGGTTTGAAACCTTCTAACTTCAGGAATCAACAGAAGCAACCATCACAAGCTGAGAAGCAGCCAACCAGAGCGATGGGAGAAAATCCTAGAGATCCATAGTAGAATAGAGAACCTCTCCAATGTTGGAAATGTGGAGGAACCCACATGCGCAGGAATTGTCCACTCGAGAATGAGAGTGTAACGCTAGCTTACAACATCCAAGAAGAATAAACAGTGGGTCAAGTAGCAAGGGTCGTCCCTAGGATTTATGCAGCAATGGAGGACCGCCAGGCAGATCACTAGTCAACTATGGTTGAAGTTGCAGGTAAGATTGTTGAGCAATCTGTTTCTATTTTGATTAACCCTCATTCTACTCACAGTTACATTACCCCTTGAGTAGTGGATATTTGTGCCTTTAAGAAAGTAAAGCATAACAAATCTTGGTTAGTTCAGCTAGCCACTGGGACTAAAAGAAAGGTTAGTGAAGTGGTAGAGAAATGTCCATTGGTTATGAATGGATTGGTCACTTGTGTAGATCTGAATGTTCTACTGCTTGGTTCCTATGATGTTCTCATTGGAATGGATTGGTTAGAAGTTCACAGAGTGAAGCTTGACTATTATAATAAGGCTTTTGAGTGCTTGGATGAAGAAGGCAACTCAAGGATTGTGAAAGGAATTCCAAAGGTGATTTCTGTGAGGTATATTTCAGCGTTGTAGGTGAAGAAATTTTGTAGGAAAGGTTTCTAGTTGTATGCAACTCATATTTTGGAGGAAACAAGGAATGAAACTCCTAGGTTGGAGGACTTTCATGCGTTGCATGAATTCAGGGATGCGTTTCCTGATGATATCCCAGGGATTCCTCCAAAGAGGGACATTGATTTCACAATTGAACTTGTGCGAGGAGCAGCACCAGTGTCCAAGACACTCTACACAATGAGTACACCATAGATGCTAGAGTTGAAGATGCAACTGCAAGAATTGTTGGAGAAGAAGTATATCAAGCCGAGTGTGTCTCCTTGGGGTGCACCCATTCTGTTTGTAAAGAAGAAAGATAGTACACTCAGGTTGTGTATTGATTACAGACAACTAAACAAAGTCACCATGAAGAATAAATATCCTTTGCCTAGGATTGATGACCTCTTTGGTCAAATGAGAGGACCAAAGGTATTTTCCAAGATTGACTTGAGGTCTGGTTACCATCAGGTAAGAATCAAGGATGGAGACATTCATAAGACAACCTTTAGAACAAGGTATGGACATTACGAGTTTGTAGTGGTACCATTTGGTCTCACAAATGCACCAACTACATTTATGTGCCTTATGAACAGTGTCTTCAGCAGGTATTTGGACAAGTTTGTTCTTGTTTTCCTTGATGGCATTCTTATTTATTCTAAGAATGATGAAGAGCATGAAGAGAATTTGAGATTGACATTGCAATTGCTAAGGGAACATCAGCTATATGCAAAGTTGAGCAAATGTGACTTCTATAGAGATAGAATTCAGTATTTGGGTCACATTATCTTAGAAGAGGGTATATCTTTGGACCCTGAAAAGATTGAAGCCATTATGAATTGGTCTACTCCAAGAAATGTGACAGATGTAAGATCTTTTATGGGACTTGCAGGATACTACAAGAGATTCATTGAAGGATTCTCCAAAGTTGCACATGCCATCACTTCTTTGCAAAAGAAGGGGATAAAGTTTGAATGGACATCAAGGTGTGAAGAAAGCTTCCAGTAGTTGAAGAAGCTTCTCACCAGTGCACGATTATTGAAAGTTGCAAACCTAGAGAAAGATTTTACAGTGTGTATTGATGCATGCAGACAAGGGCTTAGAGGATTCCTTATGCAAGACAACCACGTGATACATTACGAGTCAAGAAAGCTAAAGGATCATGAGAAGAACTATGCCACTCATGATCTAGAACTTGCAGCCATAGTACATGCTCTTAAGATGTGGAGGCATTACTTGATGGGAAGAAGATTTGAGTTAAGGACAGACCATTGTGGTTTGAAGTATTTGTTTGATCAGCCTACTCTAAATGCTATGCAAGTGAGATGGCTGGAGTTTTTTATGTGAGTTTGATTTTGAAATCAAACACATAAAAGGAAAAGAGAATAAGGTAGCTGATGCGCTCAACAGGAAGGTGCAGGAAATGCATATGGCATCTCTTAGTATTTGTCAATTAGATTTCAGACATCAGATTGTTAATCATATTGCTGGAGATGAATCATATGAGTAGGTAAAAGACAAATTGCAGCAGGAAAGTCTTGAGAAGAGGTATGAGGGATATAAGTTGGAAGAAGATGGACTTCTTACTTATAAATGCATAATTTATATTCCAAATATAACAGAGTCGAGGAGAGTTGTTATGGATGATATCCGTCAAGCTCCATATTCTAGTCACCCAGGATATCAGAAGACAATTGCTATAGCCAGAAAGCAGTACTTTTGGTCAGGAATGAAAAAGGACATGGCTGAATGTATTTCAAGGTGCATGAAATGTTAGCAGGTAAAGGTTGAACATCAACACCTAGCAGTTTTGTTGCAGCCTTTGCCAGTTCCAGAATGGAAATGGGAAGTTATTTCCATGGATTTTATTACAGGATTTCCAATGACTTGGAGACAACATGATTCCATCATGGTTGTGGTGGACAAGTTGACAACGGTAGCACATTTTATACTTGTTAAGTCTATGCATAAGACTGATGATATTGCAAAGATATTCATGAAGGAGATTTTCAAATTGCATGGATTGCCTAGGGCAAAAGTCTCTGACAGGGATGTCAAGTTCACTTCCAATTTTTGGAAGGGGTTGTTTGCAGATTTGGGTACAAAGTTGAATTTCAGCACTGCCTACCATCCTCATACTGATAGATAGACAGAGAGAGTGAATCAAGTACTCAAAGATATGCTTCGCATGTATGTGATGGACAAACCAACCAAGTGGGAAGATTACTTACACTTGGTAGAGTTTGCTTATAACAATGGAGAGCAAGCATCCTTGGGGATGAGTCCATATGAAGCTTTGTATGGCAGAAGGTGTAGGACACAAGTGACTTGGTATAATCCAGTGAACCGGGTTGTGGTTGGTCCAGAATTGCTCAAGGAGATGGAGCAAGAGGTTGTAAAGATTAGGCAGAATATGAAAGCAGCACAGGATAGAAAGAAAATCTATGCAGATAAGAATAGGGTGAACAGAGAGTTTAGTGTTGGGGATCATGTCTATCTCAGAGTGAGGGCAAATAAGAGTTCCCTGAAGCTTGGAAGTTGTGCCAAGCTGTCACTAAGATATTGTGGGCCGTTTTAAGTGCTTGAAAGAATAGGGCCAGTTGCATATAAAATTGCATTGCCTGCTAGCACTAGAGCTCATAATGATTTTCATGTTTCTTTGCTTAAGAAATATGTACATGATCCTAACCATGTGATAAATTGGGATGTGATTCATGTGGAACCCGAGGGAGAGTTCCAAATCGAGCCAATGCGCATCCTTGATAGGAAGGTCAGAATGCTCTGGAACCGAGCCATAGGGTAGGTAAAGGTGAAATGGGAGCACTACGGTCCCGAAGAGGTTACGTGGGAGCTGAAGGATGCCATGTGATTGGCACATCCGTTTTTGTTCAATTCTGCAGAGTACTGAGGTGATACCAGTGTAGAATTTTGTTCAATTTTGTAAAGCACTGAGGACAATGGTGTTGAAGGGGGAGGGGAATGTAACACCCGGTTTTGATCCCGTTTGCATTAAAAATGTATGTGATGTATATATTGTAATTAATCATGGTGTGGAGCTAAAGGAAAAAGTCCCACCATCGATTTAATGTTTTATGTTCCAACGATTAAAATCGTTGACAATGGTATATCGTGCTATCCGACACATTATAATTTTTGGCATCATGTAAATATGCATTTTAATTAAAATACCCACAACCAGCTATGTCTATGCAACATTAAAATAGATGGGGGCATGATTTTCCTAAGGATAAGGAGGGGGAAATATTTAACCTTTGGGGCCAATGGGGAAAAGCCAAATGTCAAAGGGAGAACCCATGAAACAGTCAACTACCTTTCTTGTCTCATTCATCCAATCATTTAATTCTGCCAGAAATTGGTTGAAGTAGTTATTGCATGGGGATGGGAGGAGTATGGGCAGGAAATTCGAATTTGGGGAAAACCCATTTTTGGGGAGAATCAATTTTGACTTTTGGGGCAAGTAAACACCAAAAAATGCATACCATTGGGATATACATCCATGTTCTTCATTTTTTTCACTCACGCAGAGAACTGGGAGAGCTGCCTTACCCTCACGATTTTGGGCCTTGGACGTTTTCCCCCATCATCAGAAATCCACGTTGGGCTCTCTCTCAAATGGATGGAAGTTTATTGTGTGTGAATTTTGATTTTAGATTTGCTGTGTATATATTTCCCTCGCGTGGGTAGACGTTCTTCATTTTCTGGAGGCTGAGAATTTCATTTTTGTGATGTTCTTGTGGTTGGGTTTCTTCCCCAACGATTTTTGTTGCATTTCCCCAATGTTTGCCAAGCTGAAAATCGTTTTGTGTTTTCCAACGATTTAGAAGAGAGACCACATCCTCTTGGGTGTTGTTGTGGATTTCATTTTTGGCCATGTTAGGGCCAAAATGTCCCTGAGATACAATTTGCTGTTAGTGGGTTGTTCTTACCCTCCTTCTCAATTAATTTTGTGGCTGAATTGTTTTCCTCAACCCAGAAAGTGTTTATATTGTTGTGTATGCAATTGGTCTTTGGATTGTGTAGGAGTGGAAAGGAGTCTGCTTGACAAACCTAGTGTTTTGCAGGAGCCTCTTAGACAGAGCTAGATGGATGGCTCTCTTCTCTACACCCCCTGAATAGCACTGGAAGGGAAGTCATGTCCCGAGGGACTGTGTAGCAAAGAAGGGAATGATTCCTTGTGTTGGGTGTGTGTGGATGTCTTAGGAGTCAAGCTAGTTCTGGTGTAGGCATCCTTAGCTCTTCAGTGAGCCCACTAGCTTAGCAGACAGTGCTTCCATCTCCTGATAACCTGATAAACACAACTTGTTGGCTTGGTTATGTGTTGTTGTGTACTCTTGGTCTGATAAACCCAACCGTGTTGGCTTGATTGAGTTTTGACATATCTTTGGCTATGTGTGAGCCTGTTTAGTTTCCTTATTCCTTATGGGAATCATGCCCAACTCGGGGGTGGCAATGTTGCTGAGAGATTAAGGAGCACACTGGCCTATGGTTGGGTGGAACGTTGCAGCGACATAGCTGGTTGCGGGCGAGCTCCTTCATAAGATAAGTATTCTGGTCTATTTCATCTCTGCAATTGTAATTGCATTTAATGAAAATGATGAACATGCTAAATGCTTGAATGAATTGTAGTTTGCTTTCGTTGTATGATAAATAATTATGCATCTATGGACATTTTAGTTCAAAGCATTTCAATTTTTATCATGTGTATGTTCATGGGGCTAGTTGCCCGGGTAGATAGAAGCATCGGTAGCGTCCTCTTCACCGGTTGGAGTGTTGAGGACGTTACAGACCATATCAATGATTTCATGATAAGCTCAGTTGATATTGATGATTTACAATTAGCACCTATTTCAAATAAGTTGAAATTAGATCTTAGCACGTTTAAGTTGGACATATACATAATACATAATACATATTTGTCCATGAGAGTAAATTATATAACAGAAGAAAGGTACACAATAGAATATATGATGACCTTTAATAAAATTCAAACTAATATTGGACTTTCAACATATATTTAAATAAGGATAAGGAAAGAACCATATAAAAATAAGAGTTTATTAGAGAGAAGAAGTGGTATTATCAAATTCATTTGAACTCAAAATAAAAATAAGGAATTAATGACAATACTGCAATCACCAACTCTGGTTGCATGGCTCTATTATATTTAAAGGATGATAAAATATTTATGCCCCTGATTCGATGCACTATTGGTTAAGTAAACATTGAAAACAACCATTTCCTATAACTTGTTTAGATTTTATGGAAGTTGTTAGTTGCTTGTTTATTTAACAAGGCCCTCACATTCATGGCACGCTGTAATTATTACATGAGTGACCCCCAATTGGGGGCAAATTATGATTTGAAAACTCCATCCTAGAGCTGAAACAAACTAAGATGGCCAACAAATATTAAAAATTATAATATGCTAATATCTTCTACCATTCGTGAGGGAATAATATCTAATCTAGAAGATAAAGGGATTTAAATAATATCTTCTACCATGCTCATTAATTTTGTTTCTTTTACATCAAGTTAATAAAGGAATGTAGGAGAACAAAGCCCTTTAAAATCATTATCATAATCGAATGGCACTTGCAATGAAAATTATGATATATTGGGAACCCATGGCTTACATATTTGTTATACGTGGAAGAAAATACACCCACATGCATAGGAATTGTATATTGTAAAGTTTTGCTAAAAACTTATGAACCTTAATGGTGAATATTTGAAAGAATTGAGATGCAACTATCTTAAGAGGGAATCCGTGAGTGTTTGCTCAAGTGATCATGAGTTAGACATAAGATCTCTCCCCCCAAAGTTGGGGAGGTCATCGGTTTGACTCTTTTAATCCCCTCATGGTTAGGCTCTATAATCATGGTTGATAGTTCACCCCATTTACCATCCATAAATAATGGGGAACTACTGAGAGGGTGAGAGGGTTTTTTGTGAGGTTATTTCTTTGAAAAAATAATCTTAAAGAAGATTAGATAGAAAAATTTAATTAATAGAACTTAGAAAAGTATTGGGTGGAACTCAAGAACACATTCATAAAACTTACCTTTTGTTTGCTTTCTCTTTTATTCTTACACCCTTATTATTATGAAATGGTGACAACCTATGACCAACCGAAAATAATTGAGCTCCAAGATTTTCCAAATGATTTTTAAGTTCAACAAGTGGAATACTGGAGGAAAGACTTTGCCTTACAAACACCACATCTTAATCTATAATTTTACTGCCACCATAATGCGTTCATAAAGTTTTAATAACTTACACAAGGAAACACAATTACTTTTTCCATTCAAATAAACAATGTTAAACTAACTCTAATGCCCTCTATTTTATTATTGTAATCAATAATGATCTATATGATTATCTAGGCACTAAGAAAATCTTAACAACTATTCTTTTAGCTATAAGAACCTTCCAAACAAGATCCCCAAAATCATTTTTTTTGACAATATACTCTACTCCAAAATATATATAAAGTGTTAAGATTTCATTCATGTAGATGATAAAAACACTGGTTTTTTTTGGGTTGACCATTAGAAAACAAAACCCAGTTTAAGGCCACTCATTCTTTTCTCCTAATTTGTAAATATTTGAAAAATTAAAAGCATTGGAGTTAGAAGGCAATAAAAACTGAACCAAAACCTAGCAAGGGCTGTGAGATCCCACTAGGAAGGAACAACCAACTTGACTTCTTCCTTGAGGATGGGTGGTGTCCTTTTAAGGTGCAGATGATTTAGAGAAATAAAGTAGTCATCAAAGGTCAAGTGTACAATCTTTATAGCATCTTGCAACCAAGACCACTGAATCAAGCAAAAAATTTAATCTGCTAGAGGGGATCTTCCCTTGCATAAAGGACCTTTGCTTGAATAGCTCAAACATATGTTTTAAAAAATGCCTAAGCTTTGAGATTCAAACTCATGAGCATTGGTAAGAAAACTACTTATGTGATAATTTTATGTTGTATAATTCATTATCCACCATTCTAATTAACAAAATGGAGAATGGATACCGAGTTATGAATCAAACACATACGACTACAAATTGCATGGGAAAAACGACTGCGTGAACCAAAGCCGAGTGCTGGGAGAGGTTCTCATTATGTCCAGGTCACAGTCCTGCTCTATGAGATCGTGGGTAGGATGCCTGGTGAGTGCAGAGGAAGAATCAATAGAGGAAACCTGATGATCGATTTGCAAGGATCTGGCTAGAATGAATCCACCCCTGGATCTGAGTCTCGAAGAATGTTGACAAAACTTAGATGCAACATTCAAAGCTCTGGTGGCTTTTATATGCCCCCTTCTCTTCCCTTAGGACCGAATTCCAGCGATGCTAACTTTGTCAAGAGAACAACAACCCTAAGAATCCAGATCATGTCTGTAGCTTCAATATTGAAAGCCCTTGCACTGAGGGAGAAATGTTTGATAGGGCATTTCACAGGAAATTGGCCTTCACTAAAAAAACTATGGATACATGGATAAACAAGCACTGGATGCCCTTGATCTCCGGGGGCCTGCAACATTGCTTCTGTGGAAAGGGATTTTTTACCTTTTTATTCGAAAACAAAGAAGACAAAGATCTCGGGCCTTACTTCATGGGTCCCCATGGCTTATACTTAAATCGTTGGAGCTTATCATTCTATCCAAGAAAAGATGTGCCATCAGCTGTCCCGCTATGGATCCCTTTACCCTATTAGCACTATTCTATTTCTGCTGCAGTTAATGTTACTGCCTTAAAAATTTTGGGTTTTCATTGGTGATCTGGTGGCTTGCAAAGGGTTTAAAACGCTATTCGAACAAAACAGAATTTTAAAGGCCCTTTTGGTAAAAACAATAAATTTTACAATTTAGGAAATTAAAAAATAAAAAGTTTGCAAAATTGGTTCTAAGTAAAGTTTGGCTTTATAGTCAACCTTGTATATATAAAAGTTTGGCTTTATAGTGAAGCTTTTATATTTTATGGACAAAAGGCATTTTTTGGCAGACGGCCGGTCAGCGCCAAGAGTCAATGGGCCCACGCATTCAAAAAGTTAATACAGCAATCACAGTCCAAGCGCCAAGCACACAAAAGGTCCTACAATCACTTTGGTCATGTTTATGGCTAGAAACTATCGGAACATATAAAAAATCAAAATATATTACATTTTGTGCATGTGGGATAATGTGCCCAGTTACTAAATGTGTTACAAGACACGCGTTTGGTTATTGGAGTAAATTCGTGACCAGGAGGAATGGTCGCCCTGTAGTTTTCTCTTCTGAGGCCAAACGCCCTTGCACGGTCTTTTGAGACTTGGAAACCATCCAGACAGACAACGTAAAGGAACAAATAGATCAATAGTTTGACAATATTATTGCGGTACAGACAAGAGGATTGGTCTTATGAATGAAATAGGCTGCAATGGACACAGTCAAATGCTACGCATGGGAAAATAGTTTTCGGTCTAAAGTCCAAACTATTAGGAATGATGAGCTCAACTGTTTTCAAAAGGCACAATTATTGGGATCGTGCAACAACTTCCTTTTGAATAGTCTTCCAGTTTTTGTTACTGTGCTTGCTTTTGGGGTGTATACTTTGCTTGGTGGTGTATTGACACCCGCAAAAGCCTTTTCGTCTTTTCCTTGTTTGTAGTATTGAGATATCCACTCTTTATTTTTCCAAACTAGATAACTCAGGTTGTTAATGCTAATATATCGTTGAAAAGGCTAGAGGAACTGTTTTTAGCAGAAGAGAGAATATTGCAACCAAACCCACCCATACAATCAGGCTTGCCTGCTATATCGATTAAAAATGGAACTTTTTCTTGGGACACAAAGGCAGAAAGAACTACACTATCCAACATTCATCTCGATATATCTGTTGGGAGTCTTGTTGCTGTTGTTGGTAGTACTGGGGAGGGTAAAACTTCTTTGGTCTCAGCAATACTTGGAGAGATACCTGCAGTTGGAGACACTGAGGTAGTTGTCGGGGAAGTGTTTCCTATGTTCCACAAGTCTCATAGATCTTCAATGCAACAGTTCGTGATAATATTTTGTTTGGGTTTCCTTATGATCAATTACGTTATGAAAAAACAATCCATGTCAATGAATTGGAACATGATCTTCAGTCTATTGCCTGGTGGCGATATCACAGAGATTGGTGAAAGAAGAGTGAACATTAGTGGTGGGAAAAAGCAAAGAGTTTCTATTGCCAGGGCTGTGTACGATGTGTGCTGATGATCCTGAGTTTCGTCATTATCGTGATATCAAGGAGCTTCATCCACAAGGCTTGTTTCAGGTGAAACCATTGCAAAGGAACGCTCAAACGGAGTAATTACTCATCAATGGAGGGAGTGCTATGCTGCAAGCCTCACTTTGATAAGCTTTTTAGAGAGAGTGGGCTTGGCTGAGAAAGCCAATAATTAAAATCTGGAGCAGCGTAACAGGTCTGAAAGACACAACTCAAGAAAAGGGTTGCATGCAGATGTGAATGGTTCAGCCAATGGATTACACAGCTAAGTCTGAAAGACACAACTCAAGAAAAGGGTTGCATGCAGATGTGAATGGTTCAGCCAATGGATTACACAGCTAAGCAAAATCGGCGATCAACGGTTCAAGTGAAGGCCAACAAAGATCAACGGATCATATAGATTTCGCAATGGGAACATGCGCGAGGTAATTAAAATTTAGAATTTGCGAAATGGCTTAGAGCCCACACTTTCTGACGGCAGAGATCTGTAGATGGTGGAGATGGGAAAACAACATTTTCAGATTTGCGAAATCTGGTATGTCTGGCAAAGTCAAACGGTGGAGATTAACAGGTGAAGGAGATCTACTGTCCCAATAAATTTCGCAATGTCAAAGTATTGGCAGGTTAAGTTTTTATTTTTTAGCGAAATTTTATATGGTGAGCAGGTCAAAACAGGTGTTTATACCATGTGATTTGGAAAATTGATCTAGGACCGTAAAATTGCCATGATCCAGATGACGAATTTGCTGGTGAAAAGTATGGGTGGATGTCATTGGAAAAAATTTAAACCATTGCTCCATTTCTATCAGCGATATTATGCTGATGTAGAATTTCTTGGACATGTAGACTATGTGGAAAATATGATCACATGAGCGACTCAAATGGATGGAGATATTCTTGTTGTTATAATGCACAAAAATTTCTGGCATGGAAGTGGAAGAAATAGTGAAATCAATGAACCCTGTAATGATGTCAGACCTTATGCAGATAGCAAATCTCAACCTCAACAACACGACGATAAGTGCACCTCCAATTTTTCGGGGATATTATGAGGATTTGGATATATATCTAGCGCTCCTTCATCGTTGCAAGATTTTACTTTTTCTCGAAGTTGAGATAAATTTCAGATTTTGAATATTACATTGCCAAAACATTTGTTCTGTTTGAGATCCACTACCATAAGTTAGCAAATATTCCTTTGCTTTATTCTTCTTTTGCTTAGTTCAGTTTTCAACAACCGACATTTGATCTGGATATCTTCGACTGACATTAAAGAAGGGATGTATTGTCCCGATTAGTTAGCAATGAATTGGGTCGTTTGAGTGGAGAGTTACTGTATTCATGCATTTGCTGAAGTGCCAGAGTACGCATTATCAAGGAATTTATTACCTCCTGCAAATCAAACGCTGGAAATCTCAATTGCATCTTCAAGCATTCAAAAAATCATTATCAATAGGTGTGCTCAATTAAACAACAAGCAACAAGACAAAGTTTCGATGGAATAACTATTTTGGTCTTTAACTTCAGAGATCTGTTTCGGCCAAAACCAGGAACATTTTCAGAAACCTAGAGAGGTTTTTCGGCCAAAACCAGGAACATTTTCAGAAACCTAGAGAGGTTTTTCTTCAGCACATGCCAATCTTCAAAAACCTCTTTCAATTTTTACACAGGTATCACACTTTGGGATAATTTCAATTTTTACACAGGTACTTTGGGATAATTAAAGTCATCTTTCACATGGTAATTTTCTAGAATTTCCAAATTTCTGTCTTAGTCATCAACTTCAACAGATTTTGAGGAGCTAGAGAAAATGAAGTCATGGGTTTTCATATTTAGAAATTATATGCCCCAATAGCTTTCCCTCCTTTAAAGCAAAAAATGATTTTCTTGGATTAAGGAAAATGCCACATTTTCTGCATTTTAAAAATACTTTCTCCAAATGCTTTACGTGGTCCTTGTCAGATTTTGAAAAGACTGTTATATTATCCATATAAATAACTACAAATTTATCATTTTCTTCAGTGAAAGCAATATCCATGGCTCTTTGAAAGGTGGCTCCTGCATTCATCAACCCAAATGGTATCTTGACATACATAAATGTATGGCATGATGTAGTAAAAGCAGTTTTCTCTTGGTTTTCTGGAAGAACTTTGATTCAATTATATCCATAGAAACCATCCAACGTGAAAATTCTCTTTGCTCCTACCACTTTTTGCAGAATATGGTCCATCTTAGGTAAAGGATAATTATCTTTCAATGAAGGTTTATTCTAATTCCTGAAATCAACACAAAACCTGATTTCACCATTCTTTTTTCTAAATGATACCAAATTATCCACCCACTTAGAGAATCTAAGAGTAACAATGATCTTTGCATTAAACAACTTCTTGACTTCTTTTTCTATCATAGGCAACAACATAGGATTAATTCTTCTTAGCTCTTGTCTAAATGGCTTTTCTCTGGGCTTGATAGGAATATTGTGCTATATTATGGAAGTATAATACTCTTTTAAGTCCTCATAACTCCATGCAAACACATCAACATAACTCTTCATCAAGTGAATGTATTTTTCCTTCTCAGCCATAGGCATATTTTTAGACACCTTTACAATTCTAGGCACTTATTCATTTCCTATGTTTTGGTCCTCTATGTCATTTTCAGCAAGCTGAACTTTTGGATTTTTTGCAACATCATTCTCATAAAACAATTTTTCAAGAGGAATTAGACCCTTTGGGATATAATTAATTTTTAGTTGTATTATGTCTTTTCCTCCGATTTCATTTTTCAACTTTTTATTTTCAACATCTTAATCATCGGACTATACACTTTCATTGAGATTTTATGTGTTCAAATTTTATGTAGCTATCCGAGTATTTACAAACTTGTCTGACATTTCCATAAACCTTTTAATTTGCATATCATCCTCAAATACTTGCTAGTATTTGGAATTATATGGAATGGAAGGTCTATGTACAACTGCTATTTTGTATTTCTTTTTTGAATATATGGGAACCTTAAAATTCCCAGTAGTGGTAGCCAATGAATCTGCCATTTGATTTTCTAATCTGGGAACAACTCTGACTATATGCTCTGTTAAAAAATTGCCCAACATATCCCATAAATCATTTATGTAAGATCTCATCCTAGGATGTTTAGTGTGATAGCTGTCATTGACTTGGTTGATCACTAACTGAGAATCTCTGAGTACATCTTTTCTTCTAGCTCCCAAATTTTTTAAAGCGTTCAACCCTAACAACAGAGCCTCATGCTCTGCAACATTATTTGTACATTCAAAAGTTAACTTTTAAGAGTCTATTTTGAATTCCCTATCAGGAGAAATTATCCATACATCAACACCAGCTCCCTCTTTGCTGAGAGACCCATCAAAAAACGTCTGCCACAACCCCTCTTCATTCTGTTTCTTTTCTAATGCCTCGTGTCTCTGAGCAAATTCTTTATCTTCTTTCACAATCACTACTATGGGTATTTCAAGATCAACGTGTGAATCGTGAAAGAATATAGAAGACCCTAAATCATTGTCTACAACATATATGGGATGATTATTAGGTTTATCTTGGCTACTAACCACATACCCTAGTCTCTTCTCTATGTACAATCTTATATGACCCCCAAACAAAGGAATAGTTGCAAAGGACATATCCATCTGTAAGGTTCCTTTCAGCTTTGAAGTCCACGATCTGGATAGTAGCATACCAAATTTAGTACGGATATCAACTACTACCACATCCATGACAATACTTTTAGCTGGTATTTGAGCTAGAGTCACCACCATATCCTTAATCAATCCCAAAAATTTCAATTTTCTAGAATTAAAGGAATACAGGTATTTATAAGGCCTAGTAATCCCCAATCCTAAACTCTCCACTACAACCCTTGGCATTAAATTATGTGATGCACCCGAATCAAAGATGGTGTTATGCAAAATCATATCATGGACATTTGGACTTACACAAAAAGGAGGCACATCCTCTTCATTCGTGTCTTCAACTCTAGGGCCAAGAACTATAGTAGGAGTATCATCTGTGAGTTTCTAAGGTATCTAGCTGACACTCACCTTCATTTTTCAATATCTTGGTGATATTTTCTCTATACTCATTATTCCTCAACAACTCCTTGAATGGGATAAAAATATTTATTTTTGATCACTCACTTTGCAAATTAAAGGAGGGAACTGCTTTATCTACACCAATTGGTACTGGCCGTCTGATTTCTTTTGATATTTCTCCTTTATTTTTTGAAACTTTATGTACATCATTTTCTTTTTGTTTTTTTCTGTACTATTTTGACTACTAGAAGGCTGATTTGCATTATCCCTTCCTTTATTTATAGGTATGTCTCTACTTCTCAATTTCAAGTTCCTCTGAAATCATCTATGGCATTCTGGTAACCCCTTTGATATTGCTCTGAACACACCTCAGAAACACTACTGTCATATTCTTGAGAAAACAAATAATGCTCTTCTTCAGTAAGATATATTTATGTATCAAAGTCATCAAAATGGTGAATCTGATTATCCATTGGATCAATTTCTTCCTCTTCATCTACATAGTTTTCAAGGAAAGGAGGCCTTATATGTTGGTCTTCAGGATTTCTCAAGTTTCTTGGGTCTCTTTTCTTGTTTTTAGGAGGAGGAGGAGGTGGTATTATGAAGTTGGGGTTTCTTACTTGAGGTTCAGGTTGCTCTCTATTGGGTGGTCTGTTGTCTAAAACCAACCTGTCCATTAGCCTTTCCATAATTTTCATCATCATTTCAAACTTTTCATCGTTTGAAGAAGAAGAAGCAACAACAGAAGTGGAAGGATGCGATTCTTATCTAGTTCTTCTTCTATCTACTTCTACTCTTTGTTTCATCTTCCCAGAGGCCATCAAATTATCTTCTACCTCTAAGGCATCTTTAAACATAGCAGGAAGAATTGTAGATTTTCTCTCTCTCAACAATAGGGCAAAATCACTCTCAAAAGCATCCACATAATGGAGTTGGGAAGCACCTACTAAGGGTTTGATATGGGATGGCATAGAATTATAGACCCTCATAAATTTGCTAGAAAACTCATGAACAGACTCAAAATTCCCTTTTTTCAAATTCTTATATTGAGAAAGAACTTGTAGAGGAATTTTCTTATCTTCCCATCTATCCAAAATAAAGTTTGAAAGGATTCAAAAGTAAGAATAGATCTTGCATGTAAGTTTTTAAACCATCTTTTTTCCTCACCAGACAAACTCTGTGCAAACAGTCTCATCTTAGCATCATCATAGTCTACTTCGTCCAAATCAATGGAATCTTCAAACCTGTCCATATGCTGCTTAACAGTAAAGTTTCCTTCCCGATCAAACAAGGATATTCTTTGAGCGTAGTTTTGGGGTAAATTATGCAATATTGTAGGAAAATCCAAAGGAGCAAACTTGGCTTCCATGAGTCTAGGAGGGTTTGGGACACCATGAGGACTTTGGGGAGGACTGTGAACATGGCTTGAAATATGTGGATGGGATGTTTGAACAAAAGGATTGTGTTCTTCAACTTTTACAGTATCTTAAAGATTATGCCAACGATAATCGAGCAAGTATGATTTGAACCTACTAGGGTTTATTTATGTTTGTTTAAGATCTGATTTAGATTTAGACCTTAATAGAGATCTTTGAAAACTGGTTTCCCACTCTAAATTCTAAAAACTATGAAATTCTTGAGAAAAAGATCCTTCAGTTTGAGAAGTATTTATTCTTTCTTTACCTGGTCTATGTCTAATCAATCTTTTTGGGTTTTCCACACCATAAAATTTTTTAGAAGAAGGATTACCTCTAGTGTGTGTCCTCTTGGAAGCCAGGATGTCCTCTCTCCGAAAAATTTCTTGAAATCAACGTGGAGTCACCAGGGAAAAGGTAAAACCAAACTCAGATGTAAGAATCTATTCTTTCCCACATAAATTTTGTCTTCTTGAAAGCTCCTTGTCGTTCTCACAGGGCATATTTGAACTCTCCTCCCTGACAATAGTGCCAATATGTTAGATTTCAGATTTTACCCCCGGTTGTAAAAAGGTAAACCCCTAGGTAACCACAAAACCAAGATTTAGGAAAGAAATCTGGTTTCTTTCTCTCCAGAGAGGGATCTCTCAGTAATTTTTCTCACAAGGCTAGATATATATAAACAAAAGATAAAATTAAGATTGTTGGTGGTTGAAACAAAAGTACATTGGCCATGGAGTCATAATATGGAACAAAAACATTAACAATGCTGCTTCATGGGAAACTTTAACAAAGGCAAGGTAGCAATCTTGTTACAGTCAAAATGATTTGGTCTGGTGATTATAGAATAAATGAAGAACAATCCATTCATGTGGGCATCTAACTGGGATGAATCCAACATTAACTTTAGATGAACAAGTTTTGTGAATGTTTGAAATCAATAGATAGAGCATATGGTTATGAATTCTGCACTATTAAAAACTCATTTCAAATATGAAAGGGAAAACATAATGGAAGTAATACACAGGAAACACATGCACATAAGAAAAGGAAAGTACAGACTGCAACAAAGACAACATAAGAATATCTAAAAAAGGTCAGCTTCGGCTCTACAATTTTTTTAATATCTGGAATAAAAGTTACAATGCGAGATCTCACAGGTTCCAACCCTTGCTTCATTACAAAAAAATGTTCTTATACAAAATCGCTCCATGAGATGAATAAGTAACTTCTAAAAATAGGCATTAACTACCTTTTTACAGCTGTCATTTGTATTTCCTAACTAATAATTGCTCTTTAAAATAAACAAAACTCCTAGTTAACTAATCTTCAAAAAATAGTCTTCAACATGTCTTCAATCATGCAACTTATACTTGGATCTACCATATTTTCAACCAATTTCCACTCATCAATAGATGGCAGGTCTGGGCTGTCCATTTCTTTTGCCATCACTCTTAACTCCACGTGGTCTCTATATGAAAAATCCAACAATTGTGTACACATGGCTTTGAAGGAAAATAACATTTCAAAATCATTTGCCAGCTTGTCCACTATTACCTTTCATGACAGTGATTGTTGCATATCTTCAAACTCTCTATGATCTAACTTGCATTCAATCAAACGATCATGATATTCATTTTGGGAAAACATTCTTCCTTTTTCTTCCTAAAAGAAAGGCAAACCTTTATTTCATAATGGGGAAAATGATTCAATAAACAATTTAATTCCATGGTTCATAATGCCATTTTTTGCTTCCACAGTGTCCAAATGTTGATGTTTACTCACAACCTTCCTTTCCCAAGTGATAATGGAAATCTTGTATTTGATATTTGCTGCTTTCATTTCATCTTCTGTTAAACCATTTAGAAAATAAATAGTGCTGTTAGCAATCTCCATGGGATTCTTATTCAAACTCTCTTTCATTGATGTTACACTCTGTCTGGCAGCCTACATTACAATTTCTTTATCCAAAATATAATCTAAGTAAGGCCTCAGCTTGGCTTCCTTGACTATAAGTACATCCCAAATGATGTGCTTGGCTCCCTGTACTGACATTTGTCCTTTCACCAGTTTCATAAGCTTGTCATTTTTATCTGAAAGCTCTTTGCATTTGTTTTCCCAAGCTTTCCTATCTTCTTCCCTTTTTAAGGCCAAACTATCCAAATTATTATTTTGGTTCTTCAATCCAATAATTTCCAAATCTCTCAGGATAACCTGAGACATTGCTTGTGTAGCAGAATTTGCACTGGTTTGTGTAGGGGGTGGAACAATCTGCACTTCAGGCTCCTTAGTTTTTTCATTCAATTCCTTTTATAATTCTGCCTGTTTTTCCTTCAAATCTTTTTCATTCTCAACCAAAAGACTCATATCTATTTCCCACTAGTTCTTTTATTCAATAAACTTCAAGAGATTTGCTTTACAATCATTTAATTCATCATTAAGTTTCTTTTTCTTTTTCCAATTCAGTAAGCTTTGTATCTTGTATGAGTTGGGTAGCTAGAATTTTCAATTTCTTTTTGAGGAGTTGAATATTGCTCTATTTTTTATTTAGCATCTTTTGAGTAGCTGCTCCCTTGTCAGCTTCATTATCAATAGTTAGCAAGTCACCTTGAAGCTTCTTTATTTGCTGCTGATGGGCTTTATTTTGAACCCTCTCTTGCCTCAGCTGGTTCTCGACCTTACTCTTGACAGATTGCAGTCTAAACACCTTCAAAGTGGCCTTGAGTAGGTCACTATAGATTACCTCTCCAGTCTGTTTGTGAAGATGGATCATATCATGAATTGGAATGTTTTCTAGATTCATCCTCATCTCAAAAGCTTTGTTCTTAGTTGCTATGGCCAAGTTCAGAGTGTTCTGATTGTGATCTCTGACAGTCGCTAGAGATACATCTTTACTAGAAATTTTCCTAACATCTGCATACAGTTTCAAAGACTCATTTGTAGCTGTATCCTTATCATCTCTATACTTGTCAAATAGTTCAAACCTGGTTTTGAATTGAGAGGTAGAATCCTTGGGTGTATCTGAGAAGGCATACCCTTTGATTTCAAAGGCTAGTCTTTTGACTTTTAACTTTTCTTCTTTCCTTTCTCCTCTATTACCTGTACTATATGCCTTTTCTCTTGTTAGTCTCTCTTGTTAGTCCTTTCAGAGTGACTTACTATGGGTGTAATCTTCTTAGCAACTCGAACAATAGTTAGAGGGTCTAGTTGTGTGGGACTGACATCCTTCATTGGTGAAGTGGAATCTTGTTGCATATCCTCATCATCCTGTGTCTCATGAGGATAATCCATCCAATTGGAATGCTCGACCATACTTGCAACTTCATGATGTTAAAAGGGATTATTTTTATTCACATGTATTTTTATGGATATAACATGGTGAGTATCATAATTAACAACTGCATCAGTTTGAAATCTCATCTCCTTAAGTAAGTTCTCACTACAGGAAAAGTAGCCTTACTTTTTATTATAAATGGGCCAACTACCCATGGAAATTTTATCTCGGATGACTTCTTGAAATTTATAATATGCTCATTCTCAACAATGATATTTTGCCTAATCAACTCGAAGGCAAAAATTCTGGGAGTCAAGAAAGTTGGTAAGACATATGGTGGATGAACAAATCCATATACTCTAATTACAGTGCCCTCTTCCATTAAAAACCAGTCTCCAATTCTGTTCTCAAGGGAAGACTATAGTATTTCCTTCATAAGAGGTAACACCCTGTGTAGCTTCTATTGGAAAAACACCTTGTATACCTTAGACATACAAAGTTTCATATACTTGCCAAAATTCCTGCTCATTTCATCAGTGAGAACCAACTTCGGGAACTGCAGGCTCTCCTCATTAAAGAATACAAACATTTTCACCAAATAGGACTTGAACATGAATAATAGAGTATTGTGGAAGTTCATTAGATGCGAGTGGATACTCTCAACTAATAACTCGTCAAATTTAATGCAATAGGACTGACCTGACTCAATAGACTCGAATTGACCAGTACTTATTTTGAACAACATACTCATCAAGGACTTTGTAACATACCAATAGGTATCTAAACCTAGAAACTGACTCACCATGGAAATAACAGGTCGAGTTTCATCAGTAAACAGACTTGTACCAATAGGAAAGGCTTCATTCTGCAAGGAGACTTCTGGTTTGAAATAAGTATTGAAGAAAGCTTTCTTTTGTTCTACAGTAGCTTCTTTGAATGTTTAAATTATGATTTCTTCAATAAACTCTTCAGACAATTGGGTAAAGGTAGATGGAACAAAAAATGTGTCTTGGATTACTAACGGATTGACACTACAGAGGATTTTAGACCTAGCCACATCCATAATCACCCTCTCGGAAGAGGAATAATTGCAGGTGCACTAGTCAACAAATTTTGCGAAATTTAGGGTTTGTTCAGTGTTGAGAATATAGTTGTCATTGATGTCAAAGGAGTTCACGAATGACAACGGAATCACAAATAGAAATGGTATCAGGATGAAATCAATAAAAGACAAAGGATCCATTACATGGATTATCATTGAATGTAAAAGATAGAGGTATGAGTATATGCGTGAAGAGAGAGTGTGGAGTGGAGAGTGCAGAGACTGTATGTGGGAAAATAATACCTCTAGTGAAGTTGAATGAAGAATAGAGTTTTTAAGTATTTATACCTTCGTTCCAATCACTAGAAGTATTGATTTGAATCTCTCTATGCGTATGTGTGTATTTCAAAATCTGATATAAGTATAGAAGATCAAAATGGTCTCTGCATAGAGCATTGCGG
The DNA here is from genome assembly GCA_001517045.1 of Pseudotsuga menziesii. NCBI lineage: Eukaryota > Viridiplantae > Streptophyta > Pinopsida > Pinales > Pinaceae > Pseudotsuga > Pseudotsuga menziesii. The sequence goes on from LPNX010518448.1 coordinate 224,867, forward strand.
AAAGGAATTGATCGTTCCACTGATCAATTCAATCATAGAGTTAAATATCTGCATCTTGGATAGATCAACGATTGAAAAGGGATTTCACAATTAGAAGTAGTAACTGAATTAAGCCTAAACCAGTTGCACATACGACTAGAGATCGTACAGTGGATACTAGAGGAGGAGAGTATCAATGGTTGAAGGAGGATTTATCTAGATAAAATGCATGGAAGATAAAGAAGGGTCGAACTTGCGAAATCGCAGATGATCGTTGGGATATGAGATCGAGATCAATGGTCTAGATCGTTCGTAAAAATAAATCGACGGAGCATAACAGTTTTTCTGGGTGGAGTTGCGTGCTTTGGAAAACTTTTGATGTGCACGGAATTTTTATGAAACCCACTTCATCATATTTGAAGTCCATTGTTGATCTTGTGGGGACATAAATCTGATGGTCCTTAAGGATTCCACTGATTTAACTAGCAAGCTTGTTAATCTTTTGCTTGGCTGCAAAATAAATGAAATTGTAAGTGTTTGAGATCCGTCGGACAACGTGGTTGACAGATCAGACGATTTGCTTGCTAACTGATTCGGGTTAGTGAGCCGATTAGATCTGCATTTCCTACCTGGCATCAGAATTGCTGGGAATAGGATAGAGATCGATGGATAAGGTTGATCATTGAAATATATCAATGAACATCAACAATTTCACTGGGAGAAGTTGCATGGTCTAAGAAAGTTTTGATGTGCACGAAATTTTTATGAAATTTGCTTCATCTTATTTGAAGTCTACCATCGATTGATGGGGATTCTGATCCGATGGCGGTAAAGAAATTTCGCTAGGTGAAGTGGTAGGAGGTTAACACGGGCTAATGTGCATGAAATTTCCATTAAATATAGTTTAATATACTTGGAGTCCACCATTGATCTGACCAAATCTAGATCCGACGGCTCTAAAAGGATTTCACAGATTTAACTAGTGAGCTAGTTAACCTTCTAGATGGGAGCAAAATTCCATTGAGAAATAATTCATAGTGAAAAATTGGACGGTCAGGATTGAATCCGCAAGGAAATCTACAGTGGGGAATGATTTCCACACAAAGAAAATGGGAGATCCACAAATCCGCATTTGATTCTAGATCAATGGTTAGGATTGAATCCGCAAGGAAATCTATGGTGGGGAATGATTTTTGCACAAAGAAGAGGGGAGATCCACAAATCCACATTAGATCGTAGATTGATAGTTAGGAGTGAACCCATAAGAGAATCAACGGTTCAGAAGAAATGCGTAAAGCGGAAGGCGGAGAATCACAAAAAGACCTTGGGAAATGTCATAGTTCCATTACCCAAAATCTGGAAGATCAACGGTTTGGAAAACATCCGCATAAAATAAATGGTTCAGAAGAAAAGCGAAAGGCGAAGAATTAAGAATTTGGGAAATGTCACAGTTTCGCTACCTGAAATTCGAAAGATCGATGGTCTGGAAAACATCCACATAAGATCGACGGTGCAGAAAGATTGGCGCAGAAAGCAGAAATCTCAAAATGACATGTTGAAAAGGTCACAAACCCGCAATTCGAAAGATTGACGGTCGGGATATCACTCGAATGAGATCGACGGTGCGAAAATATTGGTTCAAAAAGTGGAAATTGTGGAATGATATTTGGAAAAAGTCACACAGCCGATATCCGATTTCCATCTCAGATCAATAGTCACGGAGAGCTCGAAAAAGATCAACGGTGCGGAATGATTGGTGCAGAAAGCAAAAATTGTGGAATGGTATTTGGAAAAAGTGACATATCCACTATCCGATTTTTATCTCAGATATACGGTCAAGAAAAAGCCCAAAATGAGATCAATGACTCAGGATGATTGCGGAAATAGAGATTGCGAAAGAACATGATTGGAAGAATAAACTAGAAATTGGTTAACAGGGAATTATTTTAGTTGTTTTGAAGAATCACGACGGAGGTAGATGACTCTACAACTCAGTAATAGAAAGAGGAATTAAGATCTCATGAAGAGACACGATAAAAAAATTAAATGGCGCAATGGTGAAGAGATGCGTTCGCAGGAAACGTGAAGGTATTTATACATAGAGGGATGAGTGAAAGAAATTGTCTCTGTGGTCTAGATCATAGAAGAAGAACCAAAGAATAGTGAGGATGACAAAGATTGAAAGGTAAAGGAATCTAGAAGATTACTAAAAACATATTAGGGTGGTAGGGTGGTGCTAGGACAAGAAACATTCCTGCAGAGGTTGTAGCCTCCTTCCAGTAGAAGCTGGTAAATAGGGTGTAGTAGCATCCTGTCAGTTGTAGCTGACAAAACAGAGGGTTGTAGCCTCCTTCAAGTAGTAGCTGGTAAATAGGGTGTAGTAGCATCTTGTCAATTGTAGCTGAAAAAACATGGGGTTGTAGCCTCCTTCCAGTTGCTGGTAAATAGGGTGTGTTGGGCCTGGGATAGAAGGGCATAATTCATATGGAATTCTGCCTAAGTAAGGGAAAAAGAGTACAAGGAAGAAGAAGGAGCTGCAACATATGAAACAACATCAAGGAAAAAGGGGAAGGATGCTGCGACAAAAGAAGGAAGAAAAGGAGAAAGGAAAAGAGAAGGCATGGGATGAGGAAGCTGCGCCCGTTTTGTAGGCTACGATAGAAGTATAGAACATGGGATATGATGACATGGTAGAATATTCGCGAAAGCAGGCGTGCAGACAAGGTAACGACCCGAAAGTGACAGTAAGGCATGATGCGGAGAAGCAACAACCCTTAGCAATCGTGGCTACGAGCTCGCCTAAAGCTGACAAAAACCACACACGTAAAGACATTTTTGTAAGGCAGGCTGATAACGCCTCTTTGGTCATATGTTGATAAAATAGTAAAGACAACTTGTAGGCTGAGGATAGCAAGTCGGCTAAGATAGCGACTGTAGCTGAGTCTGTTAGAGTATGTATCAGGTCATGATTGAGTCTGTAACAAGCAGATATGGGAATATATCGAGTCTGTAGTAAGGCTATAAGAGGAGAAACCCAAACTATACATGGGTTAGCCAGTCAATCAGTATCCTATTAGCTAGTTCTTGTTTAGACGCTTTTTGAGCAGAGTAGAGGATACAACAGTTTGGAGTAGGTAAGTCTAGATCACTGAGTGCATTAGAGTAAGTAGATCTATAGCTGAGTGCATAGATAGATAGAGAAGGTCGAGTCGATCCAGGCTGTGTGCAGATCGCTGAGTAGGAGTAGAGTAGAGTGATACAGACAAAGAAGAACAAAGAGCATGAGAGGGAAAATAAGTCTGTAGAGATAAAAGAGAAGATCTTAACAGAGCCTGTAGATTTATGTACAGGAGAAAGGTGCATCTATTTTCTCATTCTAATGCCAAATGAAGAGCACCTTGTCGTTTTTTCCCAGATGGGTTTCCACGTTACATGTTGTGTATATGTGTGAATGTTGAGTAGCTTAGATAATTGCCTATTTACCGTGTTAATGTTTTGTTGGTTAATGCACTTTTAAGAGATAACTATATGAATGTTGTATTTTAAGTTATGAATATATATGCGATGTCTGTTCAGTGTGCATTTGCATAAGGTTGCATAACTAAGGGCAAGTAATACTTCAGTATTAATAGTTAAAGTGCAAACCACCATCCCACCTTCCCGGTCTTCTTTGTAAACCTTGGAGCATCATCAAAGACTTAAACACCCTCCCATGCCAACTAAGGAAACATGGTTATGGAAGTTACCCATAAGAACTGAGATATATCGGGTGAGACAAAATCTGTGTTGCAGGTGCTCTCAGCTGGGCTTTACTCTGTCAGGCCGATATCTTGGGCTTTGTTGTGCTGAGCAATGAAAGAGGAATGAACATTGGTCACAGGGGGAAAAAGGACAACAAATGGTTCCATTGCTCGGACCTGAAAGTGTGTGTTGAGGGATATGTTCTGGCATCCTATGAAGTCTGAGATCCAAAGTTGGGTGGATGCAAAAGAGCTAAAGTTTGTGCAGAAATAAAGTGAAGGATATCGGTGGATGCTGACGAAGGGGTTAGAACGGTACATATATTTGGACATCCACAAGATCTTGTTTGCCGAGTTCCCCACTCTGTTGTATGAATGGTTGTCTAAGTTGACAACCCATAAGAAGAATTTTCAAGGAGGGGAATCGATAGAGTGGACTCCGTTCTTGATTGAACGACTGAAAAGAACCAACAACCCTATTTCAAGGGCTATGGACTTCTAGATAGATAGTATCATATAGGGATATATCACTGAGTTCACCGTTGACATGATAACCTCATACAATGAGGCCTAGAGAACTTTTTTTCAAGGACCATGCAGTATATATCTTTCATCTTGGAAGACATGGATCAAAATGCTCAGATGTGAAAAGGGAATTCTGCAAATGATAGATTGAAAAGAAAAGGGTGGCTATGTCTCAGCAGAACCCTGAAGTGAGATGTTCCCAGGAGCAGGTGAGATTGAACTAGAATATGGATTTTTGAGAAGTGGAAGGATATTCAGATCAGGTAAAAGATGAAAAACTCTGTTCGGATGAGGTATTTGCAACATAGAGCAAGAAGAAGAAGGCTATGATTTTACCTAGACAAAGGTTCATGCGACGAGGAAGAAGAGTACCAGGAAATCTCAGAGGTAGATGAAGAATTTGAGGAGTCGACTAAAGCTTCAGAACCAAAGTGTGTACTCAACTCATCGATGATACCAGAGGTAAGGACACGCAAACCAACTCCAAGTATTTATGTAAATACGAGTAGTACTAATGCTGTAAATAGTGGACAAGGAAGTTCAACTAGTCCACATTTTGTTCCTAGTGTACTAACATTTAATATCGTACCGACCCATCTAATGGCTGGCACTAACATTAAGCTCCCAATATTCAATGGGAATGGGATGGAAGACCAAGGAAAACATTGGTTCCTATGTGACGTCATCTGGACTGTACGACAGATCCAGGACAAGAAAATTAAGAAAGCACAGATGATTACGACTCTACAAGGTCGTACGCTAGAGTGGTATATGAAGTTTTCCATAGTACCAGTAGGGGTGGTCCCAAATATGCTCAATGGGATTCAACTCAGATTGATTGATGAATTTAAGAAACCGAAGTCTGAATCACAATGCATCACTGAGATTAAGGAGATCAAGCAACTATTGACAGAGTCTGTTTGGGATTTTGACTAGAGATTCAAGACATTAATGGACAAGGTCAATTTTCAAATGTCGGATGTGCAACACAAGGAATGGTTCATTGTCGCCTTGTTGCCACACATCCGAATGTCATTGATGTAACATAAAATCGTGTCACAGACAAAGGCTTTGGAGATAGCCATGAAGTTAGAAGCCTTTCTAGTTGGAGACACTGGCTCGGGAATGATGCAAATTTAGTCGCAACTGGACAATCTTACGGTGCAACTACAAGACATAAAAAGAGGCAAATAAGTTCAGGAAGAAATGTGGTGTACCAGGTGTAGAGAAGATGGGCACCATAAGGATAATTTCCTGGCGCTCATGAATTATGTCACAATAGGTGCGCCAAACCCATTAAACACCCAAGGGATGCCTTGGTGCAGAGTATGCCAGACTAGAGGGCACAAGTCCGAGGAATGTCTGTACCTACAGAAGATTGTAAGTGCACCTGCTAGTATGTATTGTAAGTTCAGTAGATCGGTAGAGCATGCTGAAAGGGATTGCAGAGCCTTCCAACTACTCCAGGAGAAAATGATGGATACCTACCTAATGAAGAATGAGTAACAAATGCAAGTTGAACGAGCGCATCCTCAATATCATCCTGCGCAGTTTCAACAACAATATCCTCAACTGCAATACCAACCAAACTAGTATCCTCAACAACAACAATACCCTCCTCAAAGGGGGGATGGGAACTTTAGAGGTTGAGGACAACAACTGGGAGAAGGATTTGGTTGAGGAAGAGGACAAGTTGTATGTTATAATTGTGGGCAACTAGGACATTTTTCCTGAGATTGTTAAAGTTTTGCAAAAGCTTGTGCATATTGTAAAGCATTTGACCACACTGTAGAACAATGTCTGTAACTCATTACGAAATGGCAGGCTAGAACTGTCGTTAACCCTAACCCGATGCAAAATCCGAATCCAAACCCCAATCTGAATATTCAAATGGTTTCTGCCAAACCAAGACTACCCAACCTTGTTGTAGTTATAAGAGGAGGTGCTGTGATAGGAGCATACCAAAATACACCGCAAGGGCATCTGTAGGTGCGACCTGTGACACAAAAGAAAGCTCTGGTGCAAGTCCAATAGGAGAAGGAAGTCTTCTTGGAAGCATGGCGAAAATTTCTTGATCCTAATCAACCATCGACATTGAGACAAATGAGAGCTATGCCCAAACGATTTGAATAATTAATCAGAAGACCACATACTAAAAAGCTTAGTAAGCTCAATGAATTTTTCAAAAGTTGTTTAGCACTAATCCATGAATAATTTGCTGTCGCAAAGTTGAGAACACTCATAGAGGACAACATGACAGATTTGCACCTTGAGAAAAGAGTCAATCAAGTCAGAAGCAAACAAAAGACATGCCAATAATTGCGAATGATTACATAGATAGGAGATTATGATATGGACTATATCATACTTGAATTGGGCTCATATGTCAATATATTGACAAGAGAGACATGTGAAAGCATGAACAGGTCGTGACTAGACTGGTCTCCTATTCAACTCTGGCTTGCAAACCAGTCGAAGGTGCTACCAATTTATAGACTGTCCCAAGTGCTTGTGGACGTTGAAGGCCTGAGAACATATGCTAACTTTGAGGTCATTGACATTGTTGATGACACAAATCCCTACCCTACGCTTCTAAGGATTGATTGGGCTATTGATAACCAGCTAATCATAAACTTCAAGAAAAGGATCCTGTCATTTGAGGATTCCTAAATGAGAGTGGTTGCATCCATTGATCCCCTTGAAGAGCAGCGGTATGTTGAGCCTGTGCATAGTGAAGGGCAACATAACTACTTGGACCAGCTGTATAACATCATGTCTTTGAAAGAAGATTATATTAACCCCATATCCGATGGAAATTTGAGTTGGTGTAGTGTAAGCTTGTGCACTTTCGACTCAGGCGAAGCCCTAGAAAACTGGTAGAATAGGCTGCATGAAGTCTCCATTCGCAGGTGTGCTAGAATTAAAAAAGTTGTTCGAAGAGTAGGAGTTGAAGCAAGCGTGCTGCCTACATACGAAGTACTACCAAACATTGTGTCATTATTAGAAGAATTTGAAGAAAAGGTCACAAAATCACAATGATTGTCCGCTCTGGAATGTGTGTTGAAAGTTATGCTTGCTAGATAGTGGGGTACACATAAAAAATGTATCTCAGATTGGCCGCAATGTAGAAGACTGCTAGAGATCATATTTGGAGATGAGATCAACTACGATGATAAAAAATACACAGGATTGTCAGATCCTTGAAAACATTTTGAGCACTGTCACATGACTTGGAAAGCATTTCTGCGACAGGAATGGGTTCACCGATTCATCCACAATTTGGAAATGGTGCCCAGAAGTTGGTACACTTTAGAGGAGTTGCAACGAGTGGGAAATTTTGACTTTAAACTTTACCTAGACATTTGAATTTACATGCGAGCATCCAATAGTCGATGTTGCACTGCAGATAATAAAGGAGAAGATATTTGAAGAAATACAGTTTGTAGAGGCACATTGTCACCAATGGCCCATGACTACGCACAACTGGATGGAGTGCTATAATATCACTGGATAGCCAGATAACGATGACCCACTAGAGATAAATATACTTGAGTCAGAAGGTGTACGTACAATAGAAGGAGCTCCTATAACTACTGATCAGTTTTTTAAAACTGCTTAAAATTAAGAAAGTGAATATTGGGTCTGAGGAAAACCTTCGTCATCAATATCGGGGATTATTGGGATGGAGAAACTGTGGGGAAAATCATTGATCTATTACATGAGTTTCAGGATATTTTCCCTACCAATTTCTCTAAAATGAAAGACATAATAGGAGACCTTGGAGAAATGAAGATACCCTTGAGACCTGATGCAAAACCGGTCAGACAACATCGCATATCGACTGCATACGCGTTATAATGAAAAGGATAAAGAGGAACTTGACCAAATGTTGGAAGTAGGAGTCACAGAACCAGTCGAGGAATCCAAATAGATCAACCTAATCGTGGTACAAGATAAGAAGACTTCAGGGGAAGTCAGAATTTGTGTTGCTCTTCGGAAACTTAATGATGCCTGGTTGCATGATCCCTTCCCAACTCAGTTTATAGATGAATTTTTGGAAAATATTGGAGGACAAGAGATGTATTCATTCATGGATGGATTCTCGTGATACCATTAGGTCCACATTGCCAAAGAAGACTGCTACAAGACTACCTTTGCAACAGAATGGGGATGATACCTATATACGGTAATGCCCTTTGGACTAAAAAATGCGCCTGCAATTTTCTCTAGAATTGTAGTTGCTGCCTTTAAAGAATATACACATAAATTTCTTGAGGTCTATTTTGATGATTGGACAGTTTTTGGTTTTTATAAAAGGTCACATAGAAAGTCTTAGACTGATGTTGGAGCGATGTCGCTAGTACCAGATTTCCCTTAATTTGAGGAAGTGTATCTTTTGTGCGCCTTTCGGGGCTCTGTTAGGTCACGTGGTTTGTCATGATGGGATTTTGGTAGATCCAACTAAAATTGCCATCATCTTTGACTTGCCACCACCAATCACAGTTACACAATTAAGAGAAACACTAGGGCATAGAGGATATTATAGGAAATTCATCAAAGGATATGAACAAGTGACTGCTGTAGCTGGGCAAAGGCCCTATCTACGTGTTGAAACCCCTACCTTCCATCTATAGGATGGAAGGATAGAGTTTCTATGGGTGAAAGCAAAACCTGCAAGGAAGAGTTAGCTTTTAGCCATGGAAACCCTGCAATAAACTGTTAGAGAAATAAACCTGCAACCATTTATCAATGGAGAACCTGCAACACACTATTAGAAATAAACTACCTACATGTAAAACAACCTACAAAACAAAAACTAACAACAAAAATTCATGGTATACCTTCTATATTTGGAGAAATAGGCCACCATGCCCTAGCAGGAAGCTACCTCTCTATGGAATGGGATTTGTCTATGTAGTTAGGGTTTTACCCCTAGCTTGTGCGAATGAGCACCTACTAAGGAGAAGGGACTCCTTAGTAGAAGTTCAGTAAATGTAAATTAAAATGCTAAAACAGAAATATAAATTACTCTAAACATGTGCATGAAACAAAAAAACAAGATGTAAAGAATGGCCTTTGTATTAATGTTACCTCCAATGTGAAGGTTGGTGAAGCCCTTTGCAGTGATCCAAGAGGGTTGCTCCAAGCTCCAACTTGCTCCTTCTCTTTCTCCAATGGTGGAAATGGGCCAAAAGGGGCTCTCAAGGTGAAAGTAGCTCAAGGGTGAGCTAGGGTTTCAAGAGCTACTTTGGCAGAGTAAGGGTGCTTATGATTGTGGATGTGAAATAAGGGGTCTCCATCACCTATTTATAGTTTTTCAGTGGTGGAGTGCTGGCCCATGGTTTTGGAAACCATATGGTTTAGGGCAGCTGTATAGGGTTTTTTCCTCCTTTTCCTCATTATTTTATATTTTTTCTTTCTTTTTTAGGCTTTTTTGATGGTTTTATGACCTTTTGGAGGCTTTTTAGTGGGATTTTTGCTATTTTAGAGGAATTTTGGATATTTTTGGAGGAAAAAAGGGGTTTTTAAGGGAAATATGGTAGAAAAATGGACAAATGAGCCATGTAGTGGGGTAGATGAGGTAGTGAACACTTTTTGGGTGTTAACAGTCTAATGGAGGAAGTGAGGGAGAGGGATGAATAGCTTGAGAGAAATGGGTCTCAAGGCACTGATACGGGCAGAGTAATGGTTGGCAGAGAAGGAGTGTTTTGAGAGTGACCCCCACCCTTGTATTTATAGTTTTTTCTCAAGTTTTAGGGTTTTAAGTCCTTGTTGAGGGCTTTAGCCCCTTTTTAGGGATTTAAGCCCCTTCCTCCCATTTCTTAGCTCCTTTGGGGTTTTTAGGCCCCTTTTAGGGGATTTAGCCCCTTTTTGAAGGCTTTAGCCCCTTTGAGAGCTATTTAGGCTCTTTTATGGGTTTTTAAGCCCTTTTTGTTGTTTTTGAGCCTTTACAAGGGTGTGGGGGTCAATGAGGGTAATGAAATAGATGTCTTTGTGTGGTGTAGGTCATGTAGAGCTACTTGGATAATTTTTTGGGTTAACAAATTTCCCCCTGATGTGTGAGAGCAGGAGCTCATCATATGGCCGACAGACATCATAGGATTTTTTTGAAGAGAGGTAGTGCTTCATGGGTTGGGACATGGTGGCTTTTGGTTTTTGTATTAATATGCTTCCCATCAATGGGTGAGATACAAATAATGTGTGACATGTCTATGGACGAGGCGAGCATACCCATGCTCGTAACATTGTCAAAATAATACTGCGATCTATGCTCTAAAATGCAAGAGCTGATCATATACAATTGGTGTTACATAGTGGTGGCCTCATTAAGAGGCTGAATACGCTAATGATCTGAAGAATTGATACATCGGACTCATGGCATTCTTATGGAATGCTATATCTTCACAAATGATGATCTGCTGGATCTAGAAGTGTACCATAACTGTAAGGACTTACTGACATGGAGTGTCAGAGTCTCTGAGGTAAAATATGCTGCATCAATCATGAATCTATATTGAAGCCCTATTTTGTGGCTTTTGAACACTGTCTCCAACGCAACCTGGAAATCATAAGGGACATGAACCTGTTTGGGTCCCTAAATAAACTCATCAATGTGCTAGAGCCAGGTGACATCCGGGGTCTTCGACCAAATAGTAGACGGACCAATACCTTGTATGAATCTCAACGATGCGATGATGTAGTTGGAGTTGAGCACGTGAGACACAACCATCCTGAGAGGAACTAAGGACTCCTCTCAAGTGGTTCAAGGAACTCATCAATGAGGTTAATGAAACTAGGATACAGGGACCTATGGGTCTCTCCTCTAGAATATATGTGTTGTCGTCGATAGAGGGAGACCTGCAACTGACCAAGGCAATTGTGTTTCCTTTACCAGAAGCGTGAGGGAGATAACCAAAGGTGTGAGACAATCTCGGGACTGACACACTGAAGTAGGGAACAAGGGCATGGAAACACAGGGGACTCAAACTTCCTTTCTTTAGAGTATGACGACAGGGCAGACTAGACAACAAATGAAACTGACTCATGGGAAAGGGATCATAGCTGTAATACCGGGGATGTAACTGTAGATGGGAAATACTTGGGGAGGTAGAAACTTTTGGTATTGATGGGATCCAAGGAAGACACATTGCAGAATACTCTGAACAAAGGTGACCAAAGCGGGAATGCTGCCAAACTGTTATATGTGGGGTGGTGTCTAAAGACACCGTTGTGATACGATCTCATGGATTTTTGGCAAGCCCAAGAAAGTAAATGCTCAATGGTGTTTTCAATTTTAGAGAGTCTGAAAGCATGAAGAAGACTCTAGTGGGGTATCCTTTTCATTGATAGTCTCCTATTCCCGAAAAAGGATAAAAGTGTACATAGGAGAGCTCTCCCATCTTTGGGGGATGGGAGACTTCTTTACTGTTGGTAGTCCAATTAGGATGGAAAAGGTTAAACATGTACTGACTAGATGGTCATTCACATACTTTTGTGAGAATGAACAAAACCAAGTTTGCTCGATGATATTTTCTTTATGAGAAGGTTGGAAAAGATCTTAAAGACAACCCATGAAGAGCTTTTTCGTAGAGTTCGGTCCCAATGCTCGAGAAAGCGTAAAAGGAAGTAGAGGGATACGTTCTTGGCTTGAGTGTGCCAAGGCGGTCCTTTTCATATAGTATTCTACATAGTCCACAAAAGGAGGTAAACAAGACTATGTAGACGCCCTTTCTTATACTTTAACAAGCGGGAAAGGAAGCAAGGGCACTCAACAATATTTTCATTATTTTAGGAGTCATAAAACAGCTTAAAAAAACTCCAATATGGTCAACCAAGCCAGGGGCACTGGTGGTGCCCCATGGAAGGACAGTAAGAGGTGGTCAAAGGTGACCAACTGTGCATCATGGATGGAGAAGGTGGCTCTTAAACATGCCAATACATGCAGTGGACGGTTCGCGATAGAGGCATGCAAACAAATACGGAAGAGGCATGCACATCGACGTGACCTTCGGTAATAGGTTTGAAGGATCAGTGTAAGTTGTGGTGGACAGACTAGACTACATATGATGTGAGTGCAAGTTCAGAGGCACTTATATTCCAAATGCATGTGAAAGAAATGATCCAACCTCTCGAAAATGGTTCGGGGATCCGTGTAAGATGCGGTGGACAGATTAGACAAGTATATGTGAATGGCATGTAAGTTGAAGTAACGTCTAGGAAATGGCCCCAAAAATTACTCATCAAACATGAGACGATGGTCTCATCAACCGATAGAGGACAAAAAAATGAAATCAACGGTGCGAATGATGACCGAAATGGACTCCGTATGGCTCTATTATGCTCGGAAGAAGAAACTAGACCTAATGAGGCCTATAAATGGGTGGGGACCACTTTGTGAAGCGTCATTGTCACTGTTCATTACTGAGTTGGAGAGGAGGGCCCCACAATTATTTTTCTAATTTCTTTTGTTTCGACTAGCGGATTCGAGATCCGAGACTTACAGGTCAGAGTTCTTGTGAAGCCTGTCTTTTTTAGTGGTTTACATTTTTGGTTTGCTCACCTGGGACCTTCTGCTAGCCTGCTAGGGTTTTCAGGAGCCGGGTTGCTCATTTTGAGGTCAAAGGAGCGACTAGGTCACCTTTTTTGGTCGTACAGGTGCAACTGGGTCGCTCTTGTTTGGCAGAAAGGTGTGACCTGGGATCGCTCCTATCAGGCCTGAAAGAGTGACCTAGTCGCATCTATCTGGCTTGTATGAGTGACCTGGTCGCCACTGTTGGCCCGATAGATGCGATTTGGTCCTGGGTGAGTTTTTTTATTGAGATCTGAGGCTAGAAGAATTTTTGTGCTTATGCAGGATGGCTCCACCAGTGTGGCGAGAGCGGGACTGCAAGGATTTACGGAGGGTTCCACTCCGAGATGTAGGTACACAGGATACACTTTTTTGCTATGGACTCCTCAAGTTCATGCAGGTGCCTTTGATGAAGAGTCTGTGGCTATTGCTTGAGGTAATGGTGAGTTTCTGGGATGCTTAAGGGGAGTGCTTTATTATACATGGGCAGCGTATCGAGATTACACTACGGGATGTATACTTCCTAACTGGGCTCCCATTGTTGGGAGTGGTTGGCGATATGACGCCAAAAATATCCCATGGGGAGACACTTGAGGAGCTCTGTGAGAGGTATTGCTATGCCTCTGCGTATGTATGGGGCTCAAATATTTTGATGTGTGACATTGAGAGTCTCCTGACTCATGCAGTTGCAGCAATGGTGCTACGCATATTGGGTTCTTCTGGGAACCACAAGATATCTGGGGGTTAGCTCCAGATGGTGGAGAGAGCTATGGGAGGCACATATTTTATCTAGGATCAGATGTATTTGTTTGCTGTTCGGGATGCTCTGAACCATGCCAAGGTGGTTGGTGGGTTGTTCTGCTTTGTGTCTTTTGTGTGTGACTTCTTCTTTGAGAGGGTTTCTACTCTTAGGCCGCATGTAGTGGTGCGTGATGGTGGGCCTCGGGAGCCACGCATGCATCGATGGTGCGAGATGATGATCCATGATGGAGGTGGTATAGTGGGCCACTTTTTTACTCAAGAGCTGCTGGATCAATGGAAGTAGATCCCGATCATTGTGGAGGATTACCCATATGTAGATATGGACTACACTTGGGATGTGGGGATGCCCCGTCCTCCCAACCAGGCTTGGGGGCCAGATTGTATGTATACACGATATTTTTTTATGTTTTTTCATTTATATATAGCGAGCTTAGCTTGTTGGTAGCTGTTTGATATACTGAGGCTGATGATATCCTTATGTACATGTGCATATATTGGGCCATGTCCACCAACAGGTTACCAACGTTGTATGGATGTAGTGGTGGGGTTGGAGTTACCTGTGCGTAGGAAGGAGCGCAAGGTTATTAATTATCTATGGGAGCGCATGTAGCGCCTCCTAGAGGGAGTGATGGATGATGGGTGGCATCACCTGGACCAGGATCTTATTTCTTCCTACTATCATGCTCCCCATGATTGGGTCCCTTTAATGAGGAGGATTGCTGTTGCGGCTAAGTATGTCTGAGCGGCATCGCTGTGTGATGTTCCAATGGGTGATGATGTCGCCAAGGAGGAGGATGGATCTGATGAGGGGACAAAGTCAGAGGAGCAGGATGATGAGTTTGACTCTGATTAACAGCTTAGGGAGCTACTCCTAGTGCGTTTGTGCACTTAGGATTTTTGCATCACGATGTATATTCAACTGAGAAAGCATATGTAGCTTCTCATTTTGTACTAGACATATTTAGACATGCGATA